>LPNX010564612.1:7539-362414 GCA_001517045.1 Pseudotsuga menziesii | reverse complement strand
ATATATATATATATATATAGAGAGAGAGAGAGAGAGGTGGTAAGGGGTTATAGGTAGAGAGAGAGGGAAGGTGGTTAAGGGGTTAGATGTAGAGGCAAAGGGGGTGTTAGGATATTGGAGGCTAGTGAAGGGAGAAAGAGAGTGAGAGAAGGGGTTAGTAATGGATGGGGAGAGGAGCAAAGGAGAGAGAGAGAGAGAGAAAATAGGGAGAGGGGTATTAGAGGCCTAGGGGGAGAGACATGGGTAGATGGAGGGTGTGAGTGATTAGGGGTAGGGGGTGTTAGGGAGTTTGAGAGGGTGTGTCATGGGATGAGAGGTGTTAGGGTATTTGAGAGGGGATTTAGGGGGTTGAGGTGTGTTAAGGAGTTGGAGAGGGGGTGTTAGTGGTCTCATTTAGGGAATACGATATGATTTACAAAATGCGTACGCGTTTTTCTTCTATAAAACTCGCACACATTTTGGTTCTCTAAAACGTGTACGTGTTTTGTTTCTCTAAAACATGTAGCGTTTTGGTTCTCTAAAACACTTACCTATTTTGGAGAACCAAAATGCTTAAATACTTTGTTCTCCTAGACTTGTGGAATCCCACTTAGCTCCCTCAAGATTTCCCATTTCTAAGTTTAATAAGTGTGTACACTTTGTTGAAATCTATAACAAGAACATGTTTTGCAAAAAAGCGCATTAGTTCTAAAACGTCCCTCATCTTTGTGCCAAGACCCATATTCTAAGAAAACTTATATGCATGATTTATTTTAAAAAAATATTATAATTAAAAAACATATTTTAACCATTAAACACATTCAAGTTTTACTTATATAAACCATTTTAAAAACATGTTTATAATCTTTAAAATAAAAAAACACATTCTTAACTATTAAACAACCCTGAAACCATACTTACGTGAAGCATTTGAAGAGAATGCTCCCATGAGTGCTTTCGGTTCACTCACATGATACAAAGCTCAAAGAAAATCAAAGATTGACATTATACCCCCCATCCAAATTTTTTTTTAACATATTCCAGTTATATAAAGAATTTTAAAAACATGTTTATAATCTTTAAAATCAAACCACACAATCTTAAGTTTAAAAAACCCCTCAAAGCATACTTACATGAAGCATTCGAAGAACATGCTTCCGGGGAGGCCTACCCATCCTTTGGGGAGGCCATTGCTAATAACTAGATGTTATGCATGTGAATTCTACTTGCATCTAATTTCTACAGAAGAAACATCAACAGAAGAGAAGTAGTTAGTTAATCATGCAAATGACTGCGGGGAGTGATTGCTGGTTTTAAATTTTTTAGCGACGAATATATTCACAAGTTGCGAATTTCAACGCATTTGCTTCGATCTTTACTAATTAATGTGATATTCATCTGAGAGTTTGATAAATTCGTTTTTTCTTATGTTTATTCTGATTCTCATTACAAGCCCTGGCCTGGCCTGTCCTGTCTGTTTCAAACTCCAAGCAAGGATGGGTAGGCTTCCATGGTGAGGCCGTGCGTTAGAACCATAATTTCAAAACTTTTAAACTATAGACATAAACAATTTTCGGTTGTATTGAGGAAGGATATAGGAAGATTCAACGTCGTATGTTAAATGAAAAACATAAATAGTTCATGTCTTTTATTTTCTCTCCATCCAAACAAATAAAGGATCGTTAAGTAGTTCATAGCCATTTATACTATGAAACGAACACTCTAGAGTTCTTGTTTGTTTCTCTCCTAATTTTAGTAGTTATTTTTAAATTCGTTTCAAAAAAGATTGATACTAGTATCACACATTTTCATTTTGATTTATTTTTTTGACATTGAAATCATCTTTGTCATAAAATATTTTTAATTTATATTTTCAAGTGTGTTTTTTTAGAAATTTAACAAAATAATATACATTTAGAAGCAAGTTATAATGAAAAACAAATGTATTTTGCAATTTTTTCTTTAAAATATGATATTTTTATGGACAAAATAAAACATTCTTATTGACAAAATTGTAAAAAAATATGGAAAATAAAGACATTTAAAACCATTTTCAATGAATTTTCACAGATTTTTTTTATAAAAATAATACTATTTCATATTATTTTTCAAAAAGTGACCATTCACATAGATTCAAGATAAACTATACCATTTATTTGTAAATGACATTAAAAACATTATATATAGATTTTTTTTTTCTAAAATAAAGTCTGAAAGTCAAAACATTACTAATATATCTTATCAAAAAGTTGTCAATTTTAACATTTTCTTCAAGACATGAAACTAATCAACAATATCATGGAGGCCAAATTCTTTATCGAAATTGGAATTTTATGGAGATTGGATTTCTTCAGGGACATGAATGTCCTCTTCCATTGGGTTTTCTATGTTTGCAACATTCTCAAAGTGCTCATTTCCAAACATCCATCCTGATGGAGGATTTTGACCTTTTGGGCAAAAGTGTTTCACTAAACTCTCCTTTATTTAAACCAAATTTTTTCAATTAATCAGTAAGTACTTGAATAGCATTAATTATTTTCTTGATGTAATTGCACTGGATCATTATCAATGTATATGGAATTTTTTTCTTTCTTTAAGAAGAATGCTATTGTTGTACCTAATCACCAAAAATAAAAATAAAAAACAATTTAGTGAAATAACATAAAGAAGCATACTTAAAAATAATAATAATGAAGAATAAAAAACAATAAAACTTGAAATATGCTTTCTTATGTAATATTAGAAATTTTACCTGCCTTAGAAAAAAACTAAGACCCAATATCCTTATCTTGAAAATGTATCTATGAGATAAATCATCAACGCTTGTTGCTTATGATAGATATTTACAGTCACTCCTTTCAAATCCCCCCTTTTTTTAATACGACATTATAAGTCAACATCTCACTATATTTGCCTTAATTATTTTTCATTTATAAAAATAGATTCAGAAGTCTCATTTTTTGTTCAAGTTGCAAGATGTATATTTTTCAATATCGTTGAAAAATAAATCATTGCTGAAGCTACGTTTGTCTATAACAATAATATATAAAAGATATAAATAAATAAAACAAACAAACAAAAATAATGTGAAAAAACTAATGTTTAAAAAAAAAATTAAAAACAAGTGTATAAAAATTATTTTTTAAACTTCAGTACTTGAAAAAATAGAAAAACCTAAACAAATAAACAAAAAAAACAAAAACAACACTAAACCAAACTAAAATAAACAAAAATAAACTAAATAAAAAATAAATAAATAAACTAAACTAAACTTTACTAAAACAAAACAAAAATAAAAATAAACTAAACAAAACAAAAAAATAACAAATAAAAAAACAAACAACAAATAAAACAAAATAGGCAAACATTAAGGAAGATGGAATATTAAAGGAGGTAGGGAGGGGTTGTGCCACATATGACAAGCTGAAAACCCAAATGTTTGAATGAAAATAGAAACAGGTTCATGTTCAAGGGCGGACTACGAATTGCCACTAAAATAAAAATTGTTCCCAATTCCCTTAATTTCTCCATCACAATGGATGAGTGTTTTTTTTCTTTTTAACAAGCTTGAAAAGGGTGACAAAAAATCGGTATAGCTCATCAAAGGATGAGTCCATTCTCATATGTTTTATGAACCTGAGAAAGGAGGGTTTCATTCCTAAAAAGGGTCCTTCAACGTCTAGTTTATGAGTCCAAAGAAGGTAAACTTATGTGTCGTTTCATGTTTAGAAAGTCTTAAATGACTAAGAATACTTTGGAATGGAATTTTTCGTAGATTTAGTCCCCAAGGTATGAAAAGGTATAAACTGGTACCTAGGGTAAACTATAGCCAACTAGACGATATTTCAAATACTTTTACAAGTGTGAAAGGATCAAGTTCACTTAGAAATATTTTCAAGTTTAAAGATCTTGAAAATAGCTTAACTGTTTCTCTATAGAGTTTTCCATTTTTCATAATCCATTTTAACGAGTCCAAAAGAGTAGTAAAAGCACACTTGATACATTTTCACTAGATTTTTGTAATGTGCTAAGTCTAGTGTATAGACCTGAACACTCTTCAATTCTGTAAATTATATTAAAATTTCTGAACTTGAATTAATTCACACAATGACTTCTCGGACTGGGCAAATAAGGGGTTTATTGTAGAAAATTTTACAGGAAAAAGGAGTGAGAAGTGAAAATAAAATAAAGACAACCAGACATGGAATTCCCTATCCCCTATCAAATTTATATTTGGTTCCATTTAAGGTTTAGAATCCACTCCGTGGAAACTTACTACAACGCTTCTAGGCAACCAAACCGTGAAACTAAGGAGGGTAGTTCGGTCTGTTTTAGCCAGGGGCTTATGGAAACTTGAAAAGGGTTGTTCCAGCCTTAATATAGCATAAATAAATGTTTTATATAGTTTTCAGATATTCTGGGAGGTTCTGAGAAGTTTTGGATGAATTTGGGGTTTTACGGCAGTTTGGGCCAAGGAAAACCCTGTGCAGAGGAGGATCCAAAAAGGTGGTACAAGCCCAAATAAAAATGGTTTTGGAGTTGTATATGGGAATTTGGTCCTGTTAGTGACCCATAGAAACTGACATATCTCAAATTGAGTTAACAGAAATGGTTTTACATCAATTTTACCAAAACTAGTTATTAAAAGCTAGTAATCTAGCTAGGGTCTAAAAAAAATAGTTAAATCATCTCAAATGAATTTATGTAAAACATGAGAACTATAACAGGGTTAAATATTAGTTCATTGAATATGTAAAATCCCTTCAATCACTTCCCCAACCTGATAAATTCCTTATAGCACTCATTTTTATTCAATTTCCCCCATACATTGCTAAAATAGGCCTTTTAGAAAAAACTGAAGACAAGAATATTTATGGGTAGAGATGTTTCGACCTGATACATGTAATTTATAGAACATTATGACCCTATAGAAAATAAATTACATCATTGACTGACCATTACAAGGATGCTCCAAAAACAAGGGGCAGGAGGCTCGGATCATGACTAGCAAGGGCCGTGAGCATAAGTGAAGCTAGGGATTCATTGGATATTGACCTGAACTTGATGGAGGCTGCAAATAACTCTGTAAATCCTTCAATTCCTGCAATCTAGTGCTCCACACTTGCAATGGAATAAAATGGGATGGAAGGAGAGGGGAATGGAAGGCTAGGGCTCATCTCCCAGTAGTATGAGGCACAACACTCAGAAGTAATGCTCACATAAGAATTAAGAAATCAAATCATCAACCAAACTGAAGCAATGGGTTCAAAGTTATCTTTTATAGACTTATGGATGACCTGCTTAGTAAGTTGAGGCCAATGGTGACCTGTGAGAGCAAGTTAACCCCATGGGTGACCTAACCCTAGCCACAAAAGCGCCCCCTTTGAGAAATTAGGCAAGTAGGACCATGTGGAATTGTTTCCAATTCCAAATCATTCTTCACAATTAGAAACTGCACCCTCCCTTAGTCAAAAGTTGCCTCTTTTGAGTTATGACAACTTTCTGCTTTTCTTGGGTCATAAGGAAACTATTTCTTTCCTTAAAAAACTTGCTTGCTGTTCTCTTACAGCTTTTATAAGCTCCATAAGAGGAAATTGTGCCCTCCCCTTTGAAATACTTTCCTTCTTTTACCTCTGTCTACTTTTTCTGATTTTAGGAAACTTCCCTTTATTCTCTTGCTTTTGTCACGGACTTTCTTATTTTTACAAAAGAAAGTTGACTAGCTTTCCCCAATGCACCCTCCTGACATGGAAACCTTAATTCCACATAATTATTGTGCATAATGAATAAAATTGCTGAAATAAAATTAAATACATGCCTTAGAACAATTATTAGTAAAAATTTATCCTAGGAGGAATTATTAATAACAACTTGAGCCCTTAGGAACTTAGCATGGTCAACACTTTTAATGGTCAATTTGAGGAAACATGACAATTTTTAATGAGTACGCCAAGGGTATGAAAGGCACTTGATACTTTTTCAACTTGAGTTAGAGTGTGAAAAAAGACGAAAAGAAACTCCTCGTAACCAAAAATTCCTTGTCATGCCCGAAAATCCTCAAAAACAATGTTAGAACACTTTCACTACAAAAAATATAGGAAAAACATAATGAAAACCTACAATATTTAATAATCCACTCATTATTTATAATAAAAAAACAAAAAAACAACATAAATAGTGAAATAGTAAATCTTTTCTACCATCGTGTTATTTAGCATAGAAAAATAGGGTAAAGATAGAGTGGAGTGTTAAGATATTGAGGGTAACTGGAGAAGGAGAGAAACATAGTTAAATATGGGGTTAGATAGAGAGAGAGAGAGAGGTGTTAGTCATAGGGGGCATAGGGATTCATTTTTTCTTGTTTGCATCCAACTAGGTATGTGATAATATTGTAGTGGCGAGTGGTCTATGTGTGTACATCCAACATAGTATCTTAGTTGAGAGGTGGCTGGAAATGTGGTGTAGTGTCACAATATGGGAGATGGATATTTTTTCATCAAGTTGGGACGGCTCATACTTCTTGGGTTGAAAGACAGTAATGACTGGATGAATGCAAACTTGCGGGGGAAAAACAAGCCAGAAAGCATTTATGCTCAGCTATTATAAAATTTCTATAGGACATGTAATAACTATGAATAAGAATCACCTTTCTAGAGTAGATGGGATTACTAAGTAAATACTAACAGGATTTATTATTTCTTGTATTAAAATGTTGATATGAACACACAGGACAATGTTAGGAAATAATAATTGATGATAGGTTGCTAGTTGTACCTGTGATCAACCAGAATGTTACATTGACTCTAGAGGGGATTGTGGTGGTTATGGAAGGGAATGCGATTATGGTAGGGGCAATGCTCACTACCTCAATACCCTCCTCCTTTCCAAATTCCAACTCAAGTTTCTCTGCAAATGTTTTGACTCTGGTATAACTGCACAACAAAGAGTAAGAATTTGCATATTTGCACAACAATGGGGCTAATATGTATTAGGTTTCAGTTCAATTCGATTTACGTTTCCGTCTAGACATTTGAGGGAAGAGGAAATATTTTCCATAAAGGAGGGTAATGTTAAGTGAAATATTTTTCAGATACATTTTACATCCCAATGTAAATGAATTGTGCAACGTTCAAATGTATGATATACATCATATACATAAAAATGTAGAGTCATCTATATGGTATATGGGTTAAGATCATAGAGTATTTATATCTTCATACTTTCAAATGACTCTATATGATCAAAGCGCCTACCTAACCATGATGTTTATTTTTTCGAAGTCCAACATGATTTATCGATATGGGAAGATTCCTCTGTTGTAGACATTGCGCTCAAAGAGGAAGTATAGATGACACACTTCATGCTTTTTTTTGCTAGTCTTGGTTTTGTTTAGTTCCTCTGTCTTGATGCAACCAACACAACACAAATTGTTCATTATCATAGTTCTGATTTTTCGCTTGCAAATAGAGTTTCCAGCCAACATCTTGTCCATCTCCTTGTCATTACAAAGGTAAGTAATGCGGAACTCCCACCTTTTGTAACAAAAAATGTGTGTAAATCACATATCTCTTAAAAGAAAAAAAAATCAAATTGTTTAATATTCAAATCTGTTGTGGGTAATTCTGACAAAGAGTTGCATCACTAAAGCTAAACAATTAACTTTTAAGTAATTCATTGAAACTTCTTAGTGCACAGGATAAAGCAAAGAAATGGGAGAAAATTGTGCATGTCCTTTAATTGAAGAAAATTGCACATGTGCTTTGAGAAGAGTATTCCAAATCATATCCCACCCTAGGTGCAATGTTCTTGACATTGCACCTACAGTTGCTGCTTGTTTGCAATTGCAAAAGACCAATAGAATACTATTGAAGTGAAGTAGTAGGTACAAGGACATTTAAGTTGGCTATGCAAAGCTCAAGATTGGAGTAGCCTCAGAATAATAAAGGAAATTCGGTGGTTCAATTGAAAATGTTAATGACAAAAATTAAAAGTATCAAAAGTTTAGCACACTTTGGAATAATAAATCACATATTTGAAATCACAAAACCAACACTATTTATTTATTTATTCAAACATACTAAGGTGCACATAGGAAAAAAAAGAATCAAACTTGAAATGTACAGAAAATTGCATTTATAAAGCACTTTCATTCTATTAAATAAATAAAACTATCTAGTACAAATTACATTTACATAAATTTGATATTACCAAAATTGGATATTAAAGTTACATATTTTCATATTAAAAAATTAACATTATTTACTTTGTTATTTTAATATAAAAAGTTGTTTTTTTCTCACTATGTAGTCTTAATATAAACAATATTAAATAGCATTTAAACATACTATACAAATGCATATAGTAGAAAAAAGCACTATATAATGACATAGTTATTATCTAATATGAAATTATATTAATATATTAAAGATAGTAGACCTAATTACTATTAACATATATTAACTAATTAATCATAAATACTAGAATATATGATATAATTAATAATATTGATTAATATGATTATCTCCTATAAATGTTATAATAATAGGAGACCATGTATGGTTTATAATACCTTAAGTAATTAACTAATTATTATAATATAAGTATATATATTATTATCCCCTATATTAACTAGTTATTATACTAATTAATACTATATAAACCATACATTATATATAGTTATGCACACTTACTATAATATACTATATTAGCTTATTGGGTTCTTATTAATGGGTTATTTGTAAGAGAATAATAGATCCTCTACTAAAGAATATTATTATAATGTGGAACAACGAAACTTAGAAAAAAGGATTTAATACATCTTTGATCATGTTTACATTCAAATTCCGTTCTCTTGGCATATATTCATACACGAGCAACCTCTGATCATCTTCGATGCAATATGCAATGAGTTTGACCAGATTTGTTTGGCGAAGCTAACCAAGGAAGTTGACTTCTGCCTGCAAAATCACAAGAAAAATAATCTTTCAAGTTCCTTGAATCTAAATCCATCAGCCCATTACACCACACATCTCAAATAAGATATCCAATTTGATTGAGCAGTAAAGTCAATATCACTTTAGCTACTCGGCATGATTTCAAAATTCAACCACAGAATGACACTACAAAAGTGAGGTGTGGTCTGTAGCCAAGGTGGGAGTGGGGATGATCCATAAACTATTTATGTTCCAATTTAAACGTGCATTGAATATAGGCAGTGCATTGGGTGCAATCAATATGGAAAATAGTCCATACACATCTAAACCCAGGTTAAATCTAGGTTTGATATGCACCTCGAGGTTATAAAGCTTATGATAGTTCACACAAACGACTGACGAATCACATATTGGAATTTGAGATATGCAACCTTAAGGTGCTTCTCACAGCCAGGTTTAGATGGGTCCAGGCTAGTGTTCACTGTTTACTACTCTGCGACCTAAGGCCATATCAAATAATAGCCTTGGGTCATATTCAGCAACCCGACATGCACAAACAGAGGTACTTCAAATTTGGAGAGACAAAAAAAATTGGCACAAAAGCAACACAAAATCAAAACAAAAGCGTGCTTGCTTCATTTCCTTCAACAGAGATTTCATGGAAACTATCAATCTATGCTTACCAACCATTCCTTGTGATCCTGTAACCCATCCAGATTGAGTGTCTTGACAACAACAGTGAGGCCGGTTCCAGGCTTGACAACTTAGCAGTACCATTCTCTTCTATCCAGTGTTGAAAACATAGTCGAACCCACCTCCACCGAGAACACTCTCTGGCCTAAAGTTCCTGGTGGTAGATTTCAGCTCATTGAATGTGAATTTCAACGACTGGGATGATATTCTTAATTGCTCCTCTAGCCTGGGAGTAGTTGGAATGCTCTCTGTACTGGCAGTGCTAATCGAAGGACCTGTCTGGGAAGTTGGAAATGGTTTGCCACTATCACTGGGATTTTTGGTTTCAGTTGTGCATTAATGCGTCGTACAAATAAAATCTATCTATCAGTTGGCTTCTAAGGAATTCAAAAACCATAAATTCAATTGCAATTACAATTTTAAGAACAAACCAGACATAATAATCTATTGAAATTCACGAACCAAATTATAACTTAATACCATCTATTGGAATTCACTGCTTTTATGAAAAAAAAGCTTATTAAAATTCACTGCTTTCATGAAAAAAAAACGCTTACGCTTATTTTAGTCTAAACGATGTGCAGCTTTATACTTTAAAGCATGGCTTCCAATTAAAATTAGAACATAATACAAACTATTGGAGAAAAAAAAAGTATTGTAATCTAAACTATATTTGACAATGACAATGGCGTCACCATCCTTCACATTAGTGATGCAACAATCATTCAAGGCTAGTCCTTTTGCAACAACCTAGAAGATGAAGATGACGTCAAGAAATTAACTAAAAGATGAAGATGAAGATGACGTTAAGAAATTAACTATGATTTTTTATGTCAAAACATATTAGAAATTATTTAGTTTTTAGTTTTTTTTAAATATTAATTAATTTAAAATAAATTTAATAATATCTAAAAATTAAATATTTAAAATTTAATTTTTTCTTATAAATTATTACAAAATATTTATAATTTTATATTTAAAAATAATAAAAATTCATGACATATTTTTACATTCAAATGGAAATTTTGACATCAATACCAAGGGGTTAAGTGAGATTATTTTTAACCATGTGATTAAAATTAATGTGCTGATTAAGAAAAATTAAAACCTTTTATGGATTTAGGAAGTGCTAACCTTTGATTCATATTTTATATAGCTATAAGTTTACGATGTACTCTGATTCAATTTAGAAAGCAATAGATTTTTGTACAATAAATATTGTCCAATTAAAATAAAAATAAATCAACAATATCTTTTTTTTAAGATAATCCTTTATCTTAGATAATCCTTTATGTCCATGGATATCGATCCGAAGAGCTAGCGTTTTTTGAATAGTTTTAGATAATCTAAAATTTGATCAAAATTTGGAATCCATAAAACCTTAAATTTATGTATCATTTCCTTATTATTTTACATTGAAAAATTAATACCAAATCTCAATAATAAATCTTTGATATCTAATGATTTTTCGGCCTTGGCCTTGAGCTCAATAATAAATCTTTGATATCTAATGACTCAGTAATATGTTCATGTTCACTAATGAGACCTTAGCCTTGGGCTCCCACTCGGAGCTTTTATATTACTAGTAATAGTTATTCAGGGTATCCATTCAGTTAGCCCACACAGCTAAACACCCACAAAAGGCAGTCATATTCCATGAATCCAAAACTGGGGTATTACAATTTGCACGTGTTCTTTTCCAATGCCTGGTTATATGCTAGCATATTGCCTTCTTGCTGCTGGCCTATGAGCTCGATGAACTCCCGAAGTCCTTTTTTTAACAGTGTTTGGGATGATGCTCTACTAAAATAGAAACCCAACATGGTTGCAGATATAAAAAAAGAATTAATTTCAAGAAGTTAACACTTTTGAACTTGAAACGTTGTAATATGTTTTACTGATCTATGTTGTTGGAAGTGGCGACTGGAAGGAGCAGGTAGCACGAGCAGAGCAAAAAGAATTTTTTTTAAAAGCTGTCATTTTGGGAGCGTTTCGAGAGCTTTTTTTTGTATATTATATATTTTAATGTATTTTGATGGATTTATATCTAAAAAGCATGTAGGATGTTGAACTAGCTGTAAAATACATGGATTAAACCATATAACATCAATCATATGGTAGTTATAACTTATAACATTATCATCAAATGATCAACCATAAAAACTTTTATAGGAGCTTGGCAAAAAAGAGAGGTACCATAACATTGTCATCCAATGATTAACCTAGTATAGGAGCTTTTAATATAGGAAAGGAGCTAACTTTTAGTATAGTACTGAAAAGAAGCCAAAAGTAAGCATTTGAAATTTGAGCATTTCCCAATTTTTATTGTACTGTGCTATACTTCATTTAACGACGTAGATTTAATTTTGTGCTCGACACTCAATACCTAACTAACATTCCGTCCAATGCCACAGGGAAATATACCTGTGTTAATGGATCTAGAAGTTCTTCACCTTAGGAGCTTGGCCTCCAATATTTACACTTTTATGAGCCATGTTTCTGTTCTTGGACTGATTTGAGCCTTGGTTGAAACTTGAATTAGGCCTTGGTTGAAACCTTTAAAAAGGTATAATTAATCTAGAACTGCTTATCACCAACTGAAATAACGCCATAGTTTAATCACCAATTACATATTTTATCCCCAACTCAGCATTGAGTTCTGGCAATGATTCTGTTGAGACAGTGATTCTCTCGGGAGTACAATTGCCTAATCTCATGCAAGTTTCTTTGGCCACATTTGCATTTCTGATACTCTAATCTGGGTTGTTAGAAATTGGCCTCTCTACCATCTCCAAGCTTGGCACAAGATCAATTTCATCAGCTTAGCAAATGTCCAAATTCCTTATATGCCTCTGGGTTTTTTACTTTGTGCTGTGGAAGCTCAGGGTTTAAGCGTAGCACACGCACTCTCGTGGTGGCTTGGAAAGTTCGCTCTGGCCCACTTATGAATTTCTGATCATCAAGGTGTCTGTCCAGGCAACAGCTTCAATGAAGCAATTCGGGAACACGGTGTATGCAGTTCAGCAATGGATTCTATGTGATGAAACGGAACAATCACAATTAAGCAATGGATTCTATGTAATAATTCCTGTGGCAATGGTTTCTACGTAAGTGGATTGGATCATAAGATATACAATATAGCAATGGCCTCATGCTAGAGAATTGTGATCGTAATAAATAGCCTTCATTCAAATCCCTGAGGAAATGTTTTTATGTCCACGATTTGGAATCACAAGAAATGAATGCTCTATATTGAAACCCGAAAGTTTTTAATTTTGAGATCATAAAAATGGTTTTTTTCAACCAGATTATCTTACTCAGCTAAGGAATGGATGCTCCATATTGAGATAAGCACCTATAAACACACAAAAACTCATTAAAAAAAAACACAAAATTATTTCTAATCCCCTAACCCAATTTGCCATAATTTTAATTTCACCTCAGCAACACCAACATTTTGGGCAGGACAGAAAGAAGTTAGGCTAGAATTGATTCTTTAAAAACGCCTTATTCCACATTATTGTTCAGTCAATTTGATACTTCTTTGGGTCGCGTACACCTAACCATGGCATAGAGAAAGAACACGAGTGATTAAGTGACAATAGAATGAGCCTTTAGGCTCGTCAATGTATAGTAGACCAAGTGCACCTTATGAAAGCCCCTTGACATGTGAGACCACGAGCCTACATAACAATTCAAGTCGACTTTGGCAAGGCCGAGCTATCCAGTATAAAAAAAGTATATAAGTACCCGTAAGGTACGAATCATCTGGAGCATATATTACATATGATTACAAAGTTATAACGAACACCCATACTACATAATAACTTGCTCTTATTCTCTAGTAAAGGAGCCTCGCTTGATATTTCAGACAATTCGCCTAACTCAAACGGAAGCTCTTCCCACAACGAAGAAGCCTTGCATATACACACAAACAGCTAACAGTTATATAATATCTCAAACCTATAAAAAATTAAATATTGGCGACATGCTTTTGTTCTTTCTTAAAAAACCATTCAAAGTGGATTTAAACTTGGAATTCGTAGGACGTGTTTCTTCATAGAATTTATAAATTGTGAGATTCTAGAGATTAAATAGTCAACATTTTCATAAAATTGTTTTCGAAGTTATTGATATAATTGTTAAATTACAATATACAGTGTTGACAAACGATTGATCTGCTAATTTTAAAAGATGCAAATTCTTATAAATGAACTACTATTTGACCCGTTAATATATTTATATGGTAAAATTTATGAGATCAATAACTATATTTCTATGTGATAAAAGATACAAACACATAGATTTACATTATTTTGATTTAGATTTTTATTATAATAATAGCCAGATTTGGCTCGATTCACACTTCCTGTATCAGAATTGAGTCGTTTAAAGTTTTAGGTTATTTTTTTAAATGTAGTCTGCTATTTTATGTTTTATCATTTATCTAGTTAAACAACTTAATGGTGTCCACTGCTAGTACTAGTACTAGTGGCATGTATTTATCTACGTGGTCTTCAGTACTGCTAGTGTGAGTGGTATATAATATATATTGATCTTGGTTTGAGACATTGAGCTGGCTTAAAGCTGTTGCAGAAGGAGAAGTGGGGACACGAACATTAAACAGCCATTACTAAGTTCTACAAAGTAAATACAAATGCAAGGTCTTTGTTAATATAGCACATACCTCGTTCTGCTCTTTCTGCTCGTTATGAAGAAACAATAAAATGCAGTTAATATGAGAGTACAAAACCTTATCTAAAGGTACTAAGAAATTCGACGGAAAATTATAGGAGCATATAGAAAATTAGAAAAGTGTTGAAATAACCGATTGAAATTTTATTTGAAGTTATAAAAAAAAATATACATGTTAAGTAGAGTGTTTGAAATCAATTGTTTGCAAGAAGTTAATCTGTCTAACTTCCGACCTGATTTCTTCTGCTAAAATTGTGAACATTATGTACATCTCTAAATTAGTGGATGTATACAGAAATTTTTTGAATAAATAAAAAACGGTTAACAATGGTAAATATTTATCATTGATAGAGTAAATGTATTCGTCTGGTGTGGTGGAAAGTGCATCAACCACGTGGGAATATTGGACCAAAACCAATATGTTTTTTATAACTTACTAAACTCCTCTGAATAGAACTGGCACAAAAAAGTTTTAACAGAGCAGGAAAAAACCTAGGTACTTTGTTTTTCATCTCCTCTTTATATATATCTATATATCTATGTTGTGCTATAACAGATTCGATCTCAACTTTCCCCTTTAACTCCTTTTTCTCTGTTTATTTTAGTTTTTCTTTATTTATCGATCTCGTTAATAGGTGATTCAATATTCATGCCCTAAGTTTGGGCTTATAAGTTACTTGAGTTCAAACAATGCTTTGATAAGAGTATCCCAAATCATATCCCACACATATGTTACTTGAGTTCAAACAATTTGTTTTAGCAGCATAATAAAACCTGAATAATCTCTATAAAAAATAATCACTGTCAAAACAAAACGAATTGAGAAGTCTATGATGAGAGTCCTGAAGTACCCTAAGAATGTCTATTGGAACTTAGCCAAACTAGTTTCCATTACTGCTAAACAAAAACAGTTCCTTATACAATACTATCTGCACCAAATTGAGCAAATAATCATTAGATTTGTTTCAATTTACAGGCAATAATGAAATGGGAACCTCCTGTTACAAAGCTGTCATAGATTCAAAGGTGATATGAAAACTAAAACTAATGGATAAGCTTTCAAGAGTTATTCTATAAATGGGTTGTTATAATTTCTTAAGCTATATATGGTTTTCCTGTAATGCATATATCTTGAAAAATATGTAAACAATGAATACCTAATTCAACCTAGTATACAGACACTAGATTGGAAATACGTTTGATATGCGTGGTGTATTTGCAGTAGTCCATTGGATCCGAAGGGTAACCCATGTTTGTGTAGGGAGACCACCACCCAGCTCTATGTGCTTTATATTCACCATGCTTCTATTGGAGGACATGCAGGTTGATCAATTGTTCATGCTACATCTGGAGGATGTTAGTAGCATAGTTGGAGGATGGGTTGATCAAGGAAGAAGACAAGTGGAGTGTTGCATGTCCCATTTGGAGTGTGATGATCTATCGACTGTAGATACATGTGTAGAGACATGCTAGTGATGTCAGACCTCGAACTCATGCACCTTGATTGTCAGACCTCGAACTCACATGCACCCTGATTGCAAGATCTCCACTGCATGAACCTTGGCATTAGAAATACAATTCATATAAAGGTATTTTTGACAATAATACGTTGGCATTTTAAAACCTTAGAGAAGTTAAAAAAACTTTACTATAAAAATTTGTCCTTCTGGCAAGGAATTCTCAAATAAATGAAAACCTAAATGAAAACCATTTTTCAATATTCAGTGGCACTGCTTACGTTATCATGCCGCCGGGTCTTGGGGCACAAAGTCCCAGGCCTACGTCAACTGCAAAATACCAATAAAACCCAAGTTAAATCAATATTTGAATAATTCAAAAAATAAAAATAAATCAAAGTATAGTAAAAACATTTGAAAAATAAAAAAAATTAAATACGATTCTCGAATTAATCCATCTAACCGATATATATTCCATGTCGGAAACATAATAACATGTTTATAATCTTTAGCCTCACACCATACTTTCGAAATAACCATTTGAAATAACATGTTTATAAACTTTAAATTAAAAAAACACCTTCATAACTATTGAACAAACCCTCAAAAAGTATTAAAAAGACACCTTCATAACTATTGAACAAACCGTCAAAACATACTTACATTAACCATTTTAAGAGCATGCTCATTTAGGCTCACTTATGGATAAAGGGTTGGCTCTGGGAAAATAAAAGATTAACAACATAACAAAAAAAAAGGGCTGTGTCTATATTTGGAGAAGCATGAAAAATGAACGTGTTTGGTCAAAGTTGTTCCCATTGTTTTGAGTGATCAAAGCAAATATCTTAATTTTTTTTTGTTTTGTTTTTGGGTGGGGGTGGGAGTGGGAGTGGGAGTGGGAGTGGATCATGAGTTTTTGTTAATACTAGTTAGTTAGTTTGATTAGTTAATATCTATTATCAAATAAGAATGAATTTCTTTAATTTATCATATGTAGACATTTATATAATCTTTTTAATAAATATGGTCAAGCCGTCATCTAATACAAGCTTATACTTTCATGCTCTTTTATATTGTTATTATTCTTTAGTTTTGAGTACCATTTTTTAGTTTACCTTAAAAAAGGGAAGATTCACTAGGAGCCTCATTGCTTGAACCAATAAATTGGTATTAGAACAATTCACTCCTTACATTTTGATCTAAATATTTTTATGTTTTTTTTTCTTCTTTATGATTTTGTAGATAGGTTCTCACACAAACTCTAGTAGTTGTTCCTCTCTTGATTAGACTCAACCACCTTCTCCCGTCGCGATCTCCATTTTCTCCCATAATGATCTACCTTTTCCCTTCATTCCAACAATCTTCTAAAAACTTAAAATTTGCACTTATCACAACTTTTCACAACCATCAACTCCATTGTTGGTTAGCCTGAGCCACCTTCTCCCATCACAATATCCATTTTCTCCCATGACGATCTACCTTTTTCCTTCATTTCAACCATCTTCTGAAACCCTAAAATTTGTGGTTTCTCACAACTTTTCACAACCATCAGCTCCATTGTTCATATGCTTGAGTATTGGTAGCCACCTCTAGTTCTCCACCATTCAGCTCTTTTAGGATCCAAGAAGAATGTCCTCTCATCATTTTTATTTTCTAATACATACTATGATCCATTCATTTCCACAAAATAACCCTTTTTGTAGTATGCTAATTAATATCCCAAGAATCATTATTGGTGGGGGAAGGCAAGGGACTAACGCTCTCTTCAACAACAACACTAAAAATTTAACTAACAGTTCAAAATACAACCTACAGGAAAGCTATACTTTGATGGTTGCGACTCACTGACACAGCTTACAAAATCAAATTTATTCCTTCAGGCTGTTTCATCTCGGCTGCCACTACTAACAGTACTCCCTAGATGGTGTTGCAGCTAGCTGTTACTGCTAGCAACAGTTAACACACTTAATTCAACTAGCTGCAACTGCTGATGTCACTCACAGCTCTGTTGCAGCTCACTATTTTTGACTGACTTGATGACCCCTGTGTCCATAAACTTATCACAAACATTCTATTGAATAAATAAACAACATCCACACTAATAAAACTCAAGCTGCTACAACAAACTGTCATAAAAATAAAACTTAGTTTTTCAACTAAAAAACAGAGTAAAAAGGAATTTACACAGAAAAACTCTAGAGTTTCAACTTACGCTTTGCTGTTCATATTCAACATATCAAATATGGTTTACAAACTAGGTATATATAGGATTATGGCTAAGTCGGTCATTAAATACAAACTGGCCCTCGTTTATACAAAAACTAGATTCTATGTAAATAATTTACAGTCTGTTACAGTCTGACAGATTTGAGAAGTGCGTTGCCTCTTCATATTTTTGGATGTGTTTTGCTGGCACTGTCACTTGCAACAAAATGACTTTTGACAATTTAAATAATCTGTTGTTTGTCTAGTAGTTTGCCGGTGAGGTGGTTTGGGACTCATCAACATTCTAGCGGTTGCAATCTGGGCGGTGATGCCCCTTCAAGAAATGTTGCAGCCGGCGGTGGAGTAATTAATAGCTCCAACATTCCCCCCCTTAATTACTACACTAAAAAAACAAAATTTGTAACACTTGATTTCTGTTACATCTTACAAACCCCAATGTTTTTCCTATGAAGCTCAAACAAATCTTTTCCCAATTGTTTTGTAAACAAGTTTGCAAACTGATTTCTTAATGTGCAAAATTTCACACTGATTTCATTGTTGTTTATCAATTCACGAATAAAATGATACCGTGTATCAATATGTTTACTTATTTTGTGAAAGACGTGATTTATTGAAAGTGTAATAGTTGAGTTATTATCATAGAAAATTGAAGTTGGTTCATTTTGTTCATGCTATAACTCAGAAAGAGCTCTTCTCATCCATACTGTTTGACATGCAACTGCTGTTGCAACAACATACTCTACCTTAGTAGAGGATAGTGTCACTATGGGCTGCTTCTTTGATGCCCATGCTACTGATCCCGATCCAAAACTGAACACATATCTAGATGTGCTCTTTCTATCATCAATAGAACCTGCAAAATCAGTGTCAATGTATACAATCAACTTAAAATTTGAATTAGATGTATACTAGATACCAAAATTTGTTGTTCCGACAATATATCTTAGGATTCTCTTTCCAACTTGCCAGTGGGTATTCTTCGGTGTTACCATAAACCTTGAAATCAAACTTAATACAAACATATATCAGGTCTTGTTGCAGTTAAGTACATGAGATTTCCAACTAGTCTCTTATACATCGTTGGATCAATTTTTGACCCATTATCATCCTTACTGTGTTTTGAGCTAGTTGCTATTGGAGTTACAACTGGATTACAATTCAGCATTCTGAATCTTTTCAATACATCATTTGCATATTTAGATTGACATATAAAAATACCATCTTCAGATTGAATTACTTCAATACCAAGGAAATATTTCATCAATCCTAAATCAGTCATCTCAAATTCTGTTTTCATGGCTTTTTTGAACTCATCTACAAAAAGATCTCCACTAAATATCAAATCATTCACATATAAACAAACAATCAGAATTTTACCTTCTTGATTTACTTTTGTATACAACGTTGGTTCACTTGGACTTCTATTGAATCCTTCACCAGCCAAATATTCATCAATTCTTCTGTACCAAACTCTGGGTGCCTGCTTCAATCCATACAATGCTTTATTCAATCTGTAGACTTTTTCTTCTTTCCCATCAACCTCATATCCTGGAGGTTGTCTCACATAAACCTCTTCTTCTAAATATCCATTCAAAAATGCAAACATTACATCCATTTGATGTACATACCATTTATTATGAGCAACAATAGCTAATACCATTCTTACCGTATCAATTTTGGCTATAGGTGCAAATGTCTCATTATAATCAATTCCAAGTTGTAGACTAAACCCATGAGCTACAAGTCTTGCTTTATATTTTTCAACATCACCATCAACATTTATCTTAGTTTTATAAATCCATTTGACACCAATACAATTTTTATCATTAGGCAAATCTACAAGATTCCAAGTATTATTTCTTTCTATGGCATCAATTTCTTCATCCATTTCTTTTATCCAAACATCCTTTTTAACAGCTTCATCAAATATATAGGATCACATGCTATAAATGTAAAATTGGAAACTTGATCTACTTCATCATTCTGTTCATACAATTCTCTTAAACTTGTAGTCTTCTGACCTCTGACTCAGTTTCTTAATGATGCCAATGTAGGATTTGATTCATTGCTTACCTCCGATCTTGTTCCTTGCCGTCCACCAACACTTGATGGTTCACCATGTTCATGAATTCTGGGCGTTCTGGTAGGTGTCCTTGCTGCTGGTGTATGTGGAGTCAACTGTCCTCCATGTGTGCCCTGTTCATCTTCTTCATCTTCTGCGTGAGGTGTTACAGCTTCCTCACCAATTGATTTATCAATGCTCCCATCCCATGCTTCTTCTTCTTATTTAAACACTACATCTCTGCTAATTACATACTTCCTGGTGATGGGATTATTAAGTCTATATGCTTTAGATTCTTCACTATATCCAACAAAAATACATTTTTGACTTTTGTCATCTAACTTTCTTCTCATTTCTTCAGGTACATGTGCATAAGCTACACAACCAAAAATTCTTAAATGAGATATGTTGCTACACTTACCGCTCCAAGCTTGCTGAGGAACTCAATCCTTCACGCTTTTTATTGGGCTTCTTTTCAGAAGTATATTGAACAAGTAACAACCTCTCCCCAATATTCATTTGAAAGATGTTTCTCCTTCATCATACTTCGAGCCATGTTCATAATGGTTCGATTCTTCCTTTCTGCTACACCGTTTTGCTGTGGAGTGTAGCGTGCAATAAACTGTCTTTTAATTCCATGATATTTACAAAAATCCATAAATTCATTTGACATATACTCACCTCCTCCATCTGATCTCAAGACTTTAATAAATCTGTTACTCTCTTTTTCAGCCATAACTTTAAAAATTTTAAACACATCAAATGCTTGAGATTTCTGTTTCAACAAATACACCCAAGTTTTTTGACTGTAATCATCAATAAAAAGACATAAAATAAACATTACCAGTCAAGGAAGGTGTTTGCATTGGTTCACACAAATCTATGTGTACCAGCTCCAATGGCTCCTTTGCTCTGTTTTAGAGTCCAAAAATAAATTTCTCTCTATGATGCTTTCCCAATATGCAACTCTCACATGAGCTTGTTGGTTGCTCAATAATCGACAATCCTTTTACCATCTTCTTCTTNTATCTCAAATGCCATAACCATGATTGATCTAAACTCTTAGTTTTATAAGCATTCAAAGAGTTAGTCAAATTATTTCTCATAGTCAGCGGAAACATTCTATTGTTTGTCATTTCTACTATGGAAATCAACTGTTTACTTGGATATTTATCATAAACAGTGCATAACATTTTCTTAAACAATACTCTGTACTCTTTCTCCAACAATTGTCCAACACTCAATAAATTACACATTAAACCAGGAACATAATAAACATCATTTATTGTTATTCTTTTACCATCTTTTGCATATACAACAATCACACCTTTACCATTAACTTTTAACTTACAACCATTACCCAACTTTACTTCAGACTAAATGCTGGTGTCTAGACTTAAAAATAATTCCTTATTTCCAGTCATGTGGTTCCTACATGCACTATCCAAAAACCATATATCTTTTGAACTTTCCTAGGTGGCATTACAAGTCAAAAACATAGGTTGCTCTTCATTTTCAATCTCCTCTGTCATGTGTGTAGACAACTTACTAGCATCTTCTTGCTTCTTCCAACACTTGTTAGCAAAATGCCCAAATTTCTTACAATAAAAAAATTGAACTTTAGATTTATTATACCTCTGTTTTCCTGATTTTCCTGCTTTGCTGCTGCTCCCTCTTACGCTAGGAGTACTTTGCTTTAACTTCTCTTCATTTTCAGAATCATTTCTGCTGTCTCTATGACCAACACTTCGTCCTCCTCTGTTACTAGCTCTTCCTCTGCCTCTACCTCTAGTAACATTTAACTGAGATTTAAAAGCATTTTATAAAGGAGTGTCATCATACATGTTCATGCTTGATTCATGAGCAAGCAATGAACCAATCATCTCATCAATATGCATTTGACTGATATTTTTAAACTCTTCAATTGGAACAACCACTGCTTCAAACTTCTTTGTTAAACATCTCAACAATTTTTCAATCACAACTGATCTGGAAGGTCTTCACTATACTGTCGTGGCTGGTTTACAACACTCATGACTTTTGTCATGAAATTATCAATAGTCTCACTATCTTTCATCTTTAGATTCTTAAAGTCTCTTCTTAAATTCTACAACTTAACATTCTTCACCTTGGTCACACCTTGATAGCACGTTTCAAGAGTGTCCCAAGCTTTCTTTGAAGACTCAACACTTGATATCTTCAGAAAAATAGATTCACTTAGGCCTTGATGAATAAGACCAATAGATTTATTATCCTTCTTCTGATTTTCCTTCAACAAAACACGTCCAACATTTGTCAGAGCCAACTCATCTGCTTGATCAGCCGGTTCAGGATAGCCAATCGTAAAAAAATCCCAAAGATCCTGAGCACGCAGGATAGTTCTCATTTTGATAAACCATGTGTCGTAATTTATTTTAGACAACACTAGAATTTGTGGCTGCACTACACTGCTGTTAGTAGCCATCTCAATCAATTTCAAAAACAAATGAGCAATAAAACTCAACTAGGCTCTTAACCAAGAGATGAAACTTAACCATGCTCTGATACCACTATGGGGGAAGGCAGGGGAGTGCCGCTCTCTTCAACAACAACACTAAAAACTTAACTAACAGTTCAAAATACAACCTACAGGAAAGCTGTACTTTGATGGCTGCGACTCACTAATAGAGCTTACAAAATCAATTTTATTCCTTCAGGGCTGTTGTAGCTTGACTTCCACTACTAACAACACTCCCTAAATGGTGTTGCAGCTAGCAACACTTAACATGCTTAATTCAACTAGCTGCAACTGCTGACATCACTCATAGATCATGCACAGCTCTGTGGCAACTCACTATTTTTGACTGACTTGATGACCCCATGCATCTAGAAATTTATCACAAATATTCTACTGAATACATAAACAACATCCACACTAATAAAACTTGAGTTGCTTCAACAAACTGTCATAAAAATAAAACTAAGTTTTTCAACTCAAAAATAGAGTAAAAAGAATTTTTCATAGAAAAACTCTAGAGTTTCAACTCTATTTCTATTACGCTCTGCTGTTCATATTCAATGTATCAAATATGGTTTACAAACTAGGTATATATTGGATTATGGCTAAGTTGGTCATTAAATACAAACTTGCTCTTCGTTTATACAAAAACGATATTTTCTGTAAATAATTTACTGTCTGTTACAGTTTGACAGATTTGAGAAGTGCGCTACCTCTTCATATTTTTGGATGTGTTTTGCTAGCATTGTTTTGTTGTAGCAAAATGACTTTTGACAATTTAAATAATCTGCTGTTTTTCTGGTCGTGTGCCGGTGAGGTGGTTTGAAACCCTTCAACATTCTGGCGGTTGTAATCTGGGCGGTAATTCCCCTTCAAGAAATGTTGCAACAGACGGTGGAGTAATTAACAGCTCCAACATTATTCACAACCCCTTGATTTTTTCTTCTCTTCCTTCACCCTACTATCTTAGCACTCATCATCAAGCTTGCTTCGGTTTTGATTGAGGATTCAAAACCTACTACTACGCATCAATAGGGCTTCTCCATCAAAAATATGAAGGTTGTTGTTCTCTTCCAATAGAAGGATACACACAACAGTTCATATGCGACTCACTATGTATTTGCACCGTAGAGATCGCTCTCTTGTTGTTCATACCATATTCTCACATCCACTACCTCCACCATCAATCCTCCCATCATCTGTTGATAGAAGAATAGTTCTATTGTTAAAATATGCGAGCAGATACTCCCTCGTCCCTCCTTCACCCATTCCAACTCTCCTCACCACTTTTAGTGCTATGATCTTCGTCACTAGATCTCCCCTCCGATGTTTTTTCAGTTCCCTACATGTTACTCTTCAAGGAAATCCATCTCCAGATCCACTCTCCTCTCCTCATATGCATCTGGACGCACACCATCTTCTTCCCCTTCTCATACTCCCTTTCTCCTTCATGCGCATAATTGTTTTCTCCCTCCTCCATTTTCCCTATGCCCATATGTTTTTCCTATCTTTATTATCCTAACCTCTGGAATTTTTTTTTTCCATACTGTTCTCCATACCTACACCTCATGTCCTATATACAATTCATGCCTTTCTTTTTCATTTTAGAACCCTTCCCATCAGTCATCTCTTTTTAGATCCCTTTTCGTCTGCCACCCTTTCACCTTTTCCTTAAATCCCAAGCTTCCTGAACCAAAATCCAATGCTTCCACCCAACTCCATAGTATTCCTTTCTTGCACGCGTTCCAACCTCTTCACGACCTCCTCTTAATTCTCTTATCCCCTTCTTCTGCATCAACTTCCAGATTGTTTCCCCCATCTCCTTTTTTCTTTCATGCCCCAAACTGGTCACTCTTTTAGTTTTTACTAGTGATATCTATCACTCCGCAATTTCCATCCCCTTTCATAGCGCCAAGATGCCCAAATCTGTAGCAAGTTCCAAACCCAATTGGTAAATCTTTTGAAGGGAAGCGAGCCAAAACAAGCACCACCAACAATAACATTGGTTTATTCTGGGGTTCCTACTCTATTATGTCTTTGTGTTTTCTTCTATTCAAGTTGTCACACTTCAACAAGATCAACAATAGTTTTTGGTTTTCTTTAGTTCACGCTCTTTCTTTTCAAGAGCCTTATCTTTCGACAGCAAAGTTTCAAATTTTAGTAGCTTAGTTCAAAGTTTTATTCAATGGAAACCTAGAAACAAGTTTATTTTTGTGTTCGAACACCAACATTGGTTAGGAATGGTAATCTCTTTGGTTAATTAAGTTAACTATAAAACGTTATTCGTTAGCCATTTCACCAACCTGTTCAACCGTTTCTGGTGAACAAAATCCCATTTGTATTCCTTTATAATGTCGTCTAATGCAATCAATTCCTGTGTTCAATTTTATGGTTATCCTTTGAGTCTACATTTGTTTTTTTGTCTCGTGTGTTTTCATGGTATCGAATATCCAAGGAGAATTAGTTGGGTGTGGAAGTTTGTTGCCATTTGAAATCTATTTTTAGAAGTCTGCTGAAGTTTGTGCTTGTCTGAACGCATAATTGAAGCCAGTCTTTGGAATTATCTACTATCCATTTGCAAGCATAAAATATCTATAGTTAAAGAACGAGGTTGTAATTAATTAATCCACGCAGAACCAAAAACGAAATTCAATCCATAGTTTGATTGTTTTATCTAACTAGAACCAGAAACTAGATTTGATCCAAAGTTCGATTGTTGAGAGTGTGCTAGTGCGTAAATAAAATAGATCAAAAGTTGTCTTCTTGAGAGGTAAAAAAAATGGTTTTCAACATTTTCTTAATTGGTTGCACCTAGTAATATTTCTATCCAAACACCAGTTTTAGTTGGATCAAATTATGATATTTGGAGTATCAGATTAGCAACAGTTTTGGAACAACAATTTTGGAAGGTCAAGGATTCCTAGATTTTATTGAGACATATTTTAAACAAGTGATGGCACTGCTATTGTAGCTATGACTGCTACAAAGGAAATAAATTAGAAGACCAAAATAAAAAAGAAGGTAAGGCCAAGTTTTGTATTTTAAACACAATATATGATTCTATATTGGCATATAAGGGTAATGAAAAAGTAAAAAGTGTGAGATTACGAACTCTAAGAAATCAATTTGAAACCCTCAATATGACTGAATAAAAAAGTGTTCATAAATACATCACAAAAATTATGGGTGTTGTAAATCAGCTTAGGATTAATGGTGAAAAGATAGAAGATTAGAGGGTTTTTGAGAAAGTTCTTAGGAGTTTATCAAAGAAGTTTGAAATGGTTGTGATTTCTCTACTTGAATCTAAATATTTGACTAAATTTTCTATAGAAGAATTAACTAGTTCTTTGTTGTCTCATGCAAAAACAATTAACTTGGATGTTGGTACTTTAGAACATGCCTTTCAGTCTAAGGTTTCTATGAATATAGGTAGAGGAAGAGGATTTTGAGGAAGAGGTAGAGGACGTTCTCACTCAGAACCACCTCAACGAGAACCTGGTTAAAAATTGATAGATAAGTAAGAAATTCAGTGTTGTTGTTGCAATAAATACACTCATACCAAGTATGAATGTAGAAAGTTGCAATATAATGAATCTAGAAAGTTGCAAAATAGGAATACAATTAATGTATCTAACATTGAAGGTGAAACATTTGATGCTTTATTTCTTCTTGTCAAATCACTAAACAAATTTATGATGCTTTATGTCTTTCTTGTCAAATCAACAAGAACGTTTGGTTGCTAGATAGTGGGTGTAGCAATCATATGACCAGTCACACTCATTTTCAAACATTAGTTTGGGAGATAATTATCAAATTGAAGCTTCAGGAAAAAGTGTTTTGAGAGTATTATCCAAACAAAATTATGTTCTAAATATTTGTTTTCTAAACTTGATACATCCATCACTTCAAACATTAGTTTGGGAGATAATTAAAAAATTATGTGTTAAATATTTAAATGATGTTTATTGTGTAGCCAATCTAAAGCATGATCTGTTGAGATTGGGCCAGTTATTGGCACATGGTTATGATGTTAATTTCCATGAAACTTATTGCAAAATATTTGATCCAAATAGAAAATTTGTTACAATAATTTACATGACAAAGAACAGATTGTTTCCATTAGAAATGAGAAGTGAGAAAATGTATGCATGTAATGTTTCAAACACTAATGAATCTGATTTGTGGCATTGCATCTATGGTCACTTACCATTTAAGAGTATTCGTTTGTTACAAAAACAATTTATGATAATAGAATTTCCTCCTTTGATTTGTCAAACCTCTCCTTGTGAAAGTAGCATTGTAGGAAAACATCAGAGTGATATTTTTCCAACATCCTCTCATAGAGCCAAATATTGCTTAGAATTGGTTCATACAGACTTATGTGGACCTATGAAAAATAATTTAAATGCTCAAAATTCTTATTTCTTGACTTTTATTGATAATTTTAGCAGGAAAGTTTGGGCTTATTTTCTCAAACACAAGCCCGAGACCTTTATAAAGTTCAAGGAATTTAAAGCTGAAAGAGAGAAACAAAGTGGCATATTTATTAAAATATTGTGGTCAAATGGAAGGGAAGACTATATTGATTCTAGAGAGTTTGTTGATCTTTGTAAACAACAAAGTATTAAAAAGTAGACAGCTACCGGATATACTCCACAACAAAACGAAGTAGCAAAAATAAAAAAATCAAACAATCATGAACATGGCAATGAGTTTACTTAGAACAACAAAAATTTCTAAATATTTTTGGGTTGAAGAAGTTGCATGTTTAGTGTACATACTGAATAGATCACCAACTTCCAGTGTTCAAGGTACAATAGCAGAAGAAAAATGGAGTGAAACAAAGGTAGATGTCTCTCATTGCAAATATTTTCGAGGTATTTGTTTCGCTCATATTCCTCAAGAAATTAGAAAGAAGATTGACGATAGAAGTGAGCAGTCTATTTTTATAGGATATAGTGAACATTCCAAAGTGTATCATTTGTATAATCCTGTCATTAAGAAATTTAAGAATTTTTTGGTTAGTATAAATGTTAAATTTATGGAAAATATGTCACGGAATGAAGCACAAAGTGATACTAGTCATAATACCTTTGCTGTATTCGATAAACATCAAGCACCAACAGAACATTTTTCAACATTGCAAGTTCAAGATTAAAACAATCCTTCATCTAATAGTGACTTAGATTCTGATAATAGACACCAAAAAATGAGAGTTTTGCATGATATTTATGAACACGATGACAATATAGCACAATTTTCCTTGTTTCCATCTGAACCTACTTACTTTAAAGAAGTTGTAAAGCAATCAAAATGGGTAAGTGCTATGAATAATAAAATTGGTGATATTGAAAAAAATAAAACGTGGGATTCGGTTGATCTCCCAGCATATAAAAATAACATTGGTGTTAAATGGGTTTATAAAATCAAATTGAATGAAAAAGGTGAAATCGATAAACACAAAGCAGGGTTAGCTGCTAAATGTTTTTCACAACAACTTGGCATAGATTATGGTAAGAATTTTTCCCGTGTAGCAAGGTTGCATGCTATTCATTTTTGCTTAGCCACTGCATCACAAAACAAATGGCATATTTATCAAATGGATGTAAATTTTTCTTTTCATATTAGTGAAACCTCCTACAATAAATAATGAAAATGCACGATATAACAAAAATAGAAGAACACATAAGGAATTTACTGAGTACATGCCACTTCGAGGGGCAAACCTCCTTCGAGAAATATCAATACAAATAACTCGTGGTTTCCTTCATTAGCCTCAACACATACTTATATACTATGTCTAATATAAAAAAATATTACTCCCCATGAATATGGGATGATACAATATACTCACATGACGAATTACAAAGCATGTACGTCCAACAACAATACACTATCAAAGTAAAGAGAAGGGTTGAAATGCGTTCCAAACATCCCCTCCCTATTAGAAAATATTTTTCCTCAAAGCTTTAGATGTGGAAATTTTTGCTAAGTCTGAAGGAGTGGTTCCCATGTAGCATCCTTTGATTGCATGCTATGCCACTGAATTAATACCTATGTGATGGATCAAGAGCCAAGATAACAAGTTCACCTATTGAGAACAACCTCCAGCTATAAAATGTTGGATCCTTCATTTTTTAGTTATGTTTGTTGGAATATATTTACCATATGGACCTTAGTTAATAATTTTTGCATAAGGTTCCAAGTGTTTAGTGTAAGTTGTTCCATGTGAAAATGGTTCTAGTTCCTAGTCTAGTGTTTTCGATCAAGAGTTTGTCCACAATTGACCCACTTAGACTAGTGGTTATGAAATAAAATCTTATTTGTCAACTTACCCACTCATTTTCTTGTTATATGGAGTCAATGCACCCCTATATGCTACATTTATGGGGTAGTTATTTCATTTCCCCTTTTTAAGGACATTAGGTGCACCCTCTTCAAGGTTTGGTCAATTTGTTCATTAATGTTCCAAAACCAAGCCACTGAACCACATATTGCACCCTCATGATGGTTCCTTTCACACTTGTTGACTATCCTAACCACTTCGTGGTCCATCTAGCTTCATTTTACCTCATTATGGACACTAATTAGAGTTACACTTGGCACAATGTCATAGATTGGGGGAATTAGTCAATATAAGGCAACATTAATGTTAGCCACTGATATGGTTTGTTGGACCCATGGTATTTGGTATCCCATGGTATTTACCCAAGGTATTTCATATAATAATGCTTATATATTGTACTAGTTTTTTTCTAAATAAATAGAGTGGAAAACTTCCCACTGGAGTGATTTTCCTCTGGCGTTTTATCCAATATTTCTTCTATATTCTTGCTATCTCTTTTTGTAAATACTTCTAAGTGAGATTGTTTTTTATATCTAGATCTAGGATAGAATGTCACATGACATAGAAATTTTGTTGTGATGTTGTGCATTCAGAAATCTTACATGGAACCATAGCTAGTCTAATGCAAAACAATTTCCATCGTTACTTCTAGTTATTACCTTGGTCATTTGGTTTCGCCTTTTGGACTTTCTCAAGCATGTTGTCGAAGTAAGGAATTTCAAAGAGTGTTGTTTGCATGTACATGAAGAAATGGTAAAATATTCAACAAATGATCTAGTTCAACTTTCTTCCTCTGTTTTCCATGAAGTTGTGATTCATGAAGATAACATATGAGTTGCTGCCATTAATATTGTTGAACATAAGATATTCCATCTCTCATCATTGTTCTTCCATGATTCTTCTATTTACTTTGTTAGTGCGCAAAAGAGTGATCCCTTGGATGTTTTAGAAGATGGATCAAAGATTGGAGTTGTAGCATTCACTCTCCTTGGATCCGTGCTTCTTATGTATTCCTATATGATTGCTAGCATCGATTTTCAGAGTTGCAAAGAATATAGAGGACACCTACAATCACTTGGAGCTAATCTCACCTATTGTGGTTCGAAGCTAAAGTTTCAAGTATTTATTCATGCATTTGGATTTTTTCTCACTCTGGTTGGTTTGGTATACAAGTCAAATGGATTCTAGATTTGCTTGCTCCCATTGTTGAAGAAATCAAGCACATGTTTTGGGAGCATGATCCGCTTCTTCCCAAGAAGAATATTCCTCCAGATATACGTATTTAGTTTGGAGTGTATATAGATTTTGGTTTCTCTTTCATGTCTATTTTTTAGGGAGGACTTTCCCCATGTGGGTTTTCCTCTTTCCTCAGTTCATATGGATCAATAATGTAAAGGGTGACCATAATCCTTGTTTCTTGGGCCCTCAATAATTGGTCACAAACATTGTGGCTTAACATGGGGTCTTGGAACATATTTCCCATCTAGACCTTGGTTAATAATCTTTGCACAAGGTTCAAGTGTTTAGTGTAAGTTGTTCCACATGAAAATGGTTATAGTTCCTAGTTTAGTGTCTTGGAGTCTGGACCAAGATTTTGTCCATATTTGACCCACTTAGACTAGTGGTTATACCATAAAAAATTATTTGTCTACTTACCCACTCCTTTCTTTGTTCTACTGAGTCAATCGCCCCCTATATGCTACATTTATGGGTAGTTATTTAATTTCCTTTTTTTAAGGATGCTAGGTGCGCCCTATTGAAGATTTGGTCAATTTTTTCATTAATAATCTAAAACAAGGCCACTAAACAACCTATAGTGCCCTCATTATGGTTCCTTTCACACTTGTTGACTAGACTAACCACTTCATGGTTCATCTAGGTTCATTTCACCTCATTATGGCCACTAGTTGGAGTTATATTTGGAACAATGTCATAGGTTGGGGGAATTAGTCAAGATAAGCCAACATTAATGTTAGATACTCATATGGTTTGTTGGAACCATGGTATTTGGTATCCCATGGTATTTGGTATCCCATGGTATTTACCCAAGGAATTTAATGTAATAATGTATATATATTATACTAGGTTTTTGCTCAATAAATAGAGTGGAAAACTTCCCACTGGAGTGATTTTATTCTAGTGTTCTATCCAATATTTGTTCTTTATTCTTGCTATCTCTTTGTGCAAATAAATCTAAGTAAGATTGTTTTTTCTATCTATATCTAGGCTGGAATGTCACATGACTCATAAATTTCGTTGTGATGTTGTGCATTCCAAAATATTACACTGGTAAAAAAACTTGTGCTCTGATGTTGGTGCCAATAACTTTATTAAGAAAAAAGACATGAAATATTGGGTGAATGTGAGAAGAAGGAGGAAGTTCCAATTTATAAGCAATGGACCCAATCTTCTGAAGAACCTTAGATGGACCATAGATATTTGGATCCAACTTATGAAACCCTTTGAGTTTCAGAGAGGATTTCTTGTAAGGATGTAGTCAAACAAAAAAACATATCACCAACTTGAAAAGTGAGATAAGAACAGTTTGATCCGCTTGTTGCTACATTCAGTTTCTTTCCACGTGAACAATGTCCTGCAAAACATGAAGAATTTGATCTCGGATTTGGGGAATTGTGTAAAGTTCTTGAATTGGCGAACTGTTGGGGGTGTATGAAAGGAGCATTGGTAGTTCCTGACGATAGGATTCTTCATATGGATTAAGTTTAGATGTAATATGGTAGGAGGTGTTGTACCACCATTCAGTGAGAGTGAGCCACTTTTCCCAGTGCTGTTGTTGTTCAGAGGTGAAGCAACGAAGATAAGTTTCCAAACATTTGTTGATAACTTCTGTATGACCATCTATTTGTAGGTGATACCCTTAAATCATATTCATTTTGGTGCCGGTGTGGTGAAATAGTTCTATCCAAAATGACTTGTGAAATTTTCATCGTGATCTAAGTTAATGGAATAAGGGATTCCATGAATACAGAAGATCTGGTCCATGAAAATTAATGACTGAGGAGGCGGTATATGGATGGTTGAGGGAAAAAAGTGACTGTATTTGGAGAGGAGATGAACCACAACCAATATCACTGTCTTCCCTCCATATTTAGGGAGCCCTTATATGAAATCCATTGAAATATCTATCCAAATACGTGTACGGATGGGAAATGGTTCGAGAAAGCCTAGGAGTGTCGTTTCACCCTTGTGGCACTAGCATATATCACATTCATCCATCATATATTGAATTTTCCTTTTCATTCCCTTCCAAAAGAAGTTATGACATGCCCTCTTATACATTTTGAGGAACCCAGAGTGCCTTGTCGATGGAGAAGCATGGAGTTCATAGAAGACACCCTATTGAAGGTATGTGCTCTGGGGAAGCACCAAATGACCCTTTTATCTCATAGAAGAACCATACCGAGAGAAATGTGGCACAACAAAAGGGTTATTGGACAACCAATGGACAATTTTAGATAATGAAGAGTCATTGACATAGCCTTGATGAAAATATTGAAACCGATTTGGAATAGGCATAAAAATACCTAAAAGAGAAACATGGTCATCAAATGTGTGAGAAAGAGAATCTGCCACAAGATTGGCCTTACTCTTCTTGTAATTGATATCATATCCATAACCCATGAGTTTGCTAACCCATTTCTATTCTGCTCGGGATGAGACTAGTTGTTCCAAGAAATGTTTCAGACTTTGGTGATCAGTATTAATGCATAAATGATTCTATAATAGGTATGGCCTCCACTTCTCTATTATATGCAAAATAGCCATCATTTCTTTTTCATATGTAAAGGAAGATATTCTTACCAAAAAGGATTTGATGGTGAAAGCAATGGAATGTTCATCTTGAAGGAGAACAACACCAAGTCCATTTTCGCAAGAATCACTCTTAATAGTGAAGGGCTTGGAAAAATTGGGCATAGCTAGAACATGTGGGGTATGCATATCTTGTTTCAGTTTGTCAAATTCACACTCAACAACATGTTTCCATGTAAAAGTATTAGTTTTCAATAGATCTATTCAAGGAGCTGAAATATTCCTGTAATCATTAACAAACTTAGGATAGTATCTAGTCAATCCCAAAAAACCACAAAGACTCTTAAGTGTGTGAGGATCATGGAAAATTTTAGGGGCTATATATATCCCATGGGATATATTAAGTGGGTTACAAAAATTTAGTGGGCTATTTTCTTATACGGAAAGGGTTTTTTCAGCTAAAATATATTCGCCCAATATTTATTAGAAAAAAAAAATCCAAAATGAATAGCCTTTCGTATATCAATGAGTAAGATGAAAAAAATTATTTTCCCCCTGGAAAAATATCCCTCCAATCTATCTTTCACCCCCAATTTCTAGAGAAAATCTAGTGAAATCACTCATTTGCCCCGAATTTTCAGTAATGGTGGCTCCCAAGTGTTATTTCACCCTCCATTTTCATTGTAATTAAAAAATATGGTTGCAATCTCTAGTATTTTTATTCAATTTCATGTGATACCTTCTTTGAACCCTTGATTTCCAGTATTGGATGGAAAATTAGGGCCTATTTTGTTCTATATAAAGGCTACACTGATTCATGGCTCATCCACATCGGATTGCGCTTGCAGGGTGAAGGTTTTGGTTGATGCGATTCCAATTTTCATTCTTAGTTTTCTCGATATTTTAATCTTTGCATAACATCTCCATTGTCAAAAGATCAAGTCTTGAAGGGTCATGCCACACATGCAATTTACAAGAGAACACCGACTTGCATCACACTTTTATCCAATAATTAACGTGGTATGCATTTTATCATGTGTTTTATCCACAATTGGAATAGATTATTACATTGTAAATTTAACTTTTATTGTGCCTTTTATCATGAATTCTTTTTTAGGCCGAATGAATTCTAGGGCACTCTTGATTCTTAGGGCTCATTCAGTGTTATTAGGGTTTTATTCTATCCTTGGAGTTTTGGTTCCATCAAAGTATTATAGAGCTTAAAAGATATGATAAATTTTATGCCTTGTCATGTTTAAACTATTGGATGACATTTATATGTTGTTAGTTGATGCTACCCTTGATGGAGAGACACCACATGGTTTTTATGTATTCAAACTGAGTTTGACCCAATTGTTTAAAATGTTCTTTTATTAGGATCTTGCTTTGAAATTATTATTGGATCTAAGGTATTAATGGGAGTGTATATGTTCATATTTTATGTGTGTTATTGCTGATGTTTGAGATGTTTGTAATATAAATGAATGCGCACTGATTACAATGGCGGGGCTATAGTGGACTGGTCATTATTTTGGTTGTATTCTTGTAGAGTTGTCCAAAGAATAATCGTACATTATTTTATTTGTATTGAGAAGTTCGTGATTGGTATTTTATTATTATTTGTATTGCCAAGTTCATCAATTTTATTTCTGACCTAAATTTGCTGGGTTCGATACATGTTTTTTGATATTTTGTTTTTTGTAAGGGTCATTTAGAAGTTAAATGTTTTTTGGTGATTTGTTTTGATGTGTAATTGCTATCATCATCCATAAATGGATCTAGTTATGTATGATAAATATATGATTTTGTTGGAAAATGATACTTCATTTCCATCCTCACTGTATATAATATGTATAGGGCATGTTTGATCTAAGATGTAGACATTATTCAATTTGATATCTAGTCTTTTTCATTTAATGAGGGTGCTAAGACAATTTTTCCACATTTTACATGCTTTCAAAAATTTCAAGGACATGGATACAAACACCTCCTCAGTATCTAAGAAAAAGTAGTCTTTAACATATTAGTTATAATGATATGCGTAAGGATGCATTAATGTGATTTCTATTCTTGTTTGTAATACCCCGGTTTTGACCCCATGGTATTGAATTGTACATGACGTATATATTGCATTTTGAATCATGTAAAGGAGCTCAAGGTCAAGGCCCCGCCATTGCTTTGGTGTTAGTGTATAGGCGATCAAGGTTTATTCCTATGGTTATTGTGCTGGTCATGCACTGTATATATTGAATATCATGTAAATGCATAATTTAATAAATACCAGAACTAGCTATGGAACTGCAACGTGAAAAGAGATGGGGGCATGATTTCAGAATGGAACAGAGAGGGATTAAACCAGCAGACGCCATGTGAGTGATTGCAAGTCCAATCCTCACAAAAGCCAGTTTGATCAGCATAAAAAAACTTCGCTGATTTACCTAGGCGGACGTGAGATGGATTAAATCCTTTTGGATAAGAAATTTTGCGCTCACTAGCTGATGTTAAACAACTTGCTAGTTGAATAAGAGGAATTGTTATGGACTATTGGATATGTGTCCCCACCAGATCAACGATGGACTCCAAACTTGATGAGGCGGATTTCATTGAAGTTTCATGCACATCAAAAGTTTGTTTGGCTGTGCAAGTTCAATCAGTGAAATTACTGTGTGTCGTCGATCTGTTTGATGGTCGATCCAAGCCGTAGATCTGCTCAAAATTTTCCCATTCTTTAACTCTTCTACCCTGGTTCTTCCCTATGATCGTGCATTCAATTTTATTACAGGAAATTGGTTCAGGTAGTTAATCCATTGGGAAGAGCAAGGAATGATAGTCGATTTCATGACTAAACAAGCCTGCAGTCTGTAGAGGTTGTGTTCTTGCTTTTGAAGCAAGTCACAACTAGAAATTGCGTTCCTAGTCTATCAACCCAGCCTTCATCTGAACGTTGTGGTCATTCGATTCATTCTACCATTGGGAAGGGATCGATTATACATTGTGGTTCACTCTCCTGAGTCATAGAGAAGGTTATGTTGTGATTGTGTAGTGTGGTTCACTGTTCAGGGTGGTTCAGTCCATTCACATTGTGTTATAGAGTGGTCTACAAATCTATTTCCCTGTGTTACAAAGGGGATCCTATGTGGTTTTTTTTCCCTATGGTTTGTTGTGATTTACACCTTGGTTTTGGGTTTGAACTGTTTGCAAGCTTGAGGAGTGGAAGATAAGAGGAATGGGCTTGATAAACCTAGTGTAGAGAAGAACCTTATGAAAAGATAAGAGTGGCTAGTAAATATTCACTGCATGCCCTGAAGAGAACTCGAAGGGAAGGAATATCCCGAGGGATGACAGAGCAGAGAAGAGGACACTTTCTTGTGTTGGGTATGTAGGTAATGTGGATCCTAGGCCAGATAGACCTTATGGAGGTGTCCCTAGCTCTTGAATGAGCCACTAGATTAGTCATTCTATATTTCCATTGAATTAGCAGTATGATGAACCCAATTGTACATTGGCTTGCCTGTGTCTTGTTGTGAATCTTGGCCTTGTGTAATCCTTGGCTGGACATCTTGTGAAACCCAACTATGAATGATGGCTTGGCTAAGTTCCTGTTAAACCCATATGTTGGGTTGGCTGGTCCTTATTATGGAATTTGGATTGACTCCAAATAGTCTAATAAACCCAATTGTATGCTGGCTTAGCTGAGTGCCTGATAAACCCAGCATTGTTTGGCTTGTAATCCCGCATCCTGATAAACCCAACTTGGTCTTGGCTAGGATGGACAGTCTGATAAACCCAACTGAATGGTGACTTGACTGTGAGTGTGTTTTGATCTGGTTGTGTGTAAGCTTGTTGTTCCCTAGTTCCCTGTGAAAATCATGCCCAGCTTAGGGGTGGTAGTTGTGTTAAGAGATTGATGAACACACGTGGCCTATGGTTGGGTGGAACATTGCAGACACATAGCTAGTTGCTGGACAACTTAATCATCAAGATAAGTATTCTTTGTTATTCTTGTTTATGCAATGTAATTGCTTATGAATGACTTTACTGGTTATGTAGAATGCTTATGAATATGATGAATTGCTATGTTCATGTTGAATGCTAGTGGATTATTAAGTAGAAGTTTACTTGTGTATTTTTCCCTGCATTTTACTTCTATATATATGCCTTGTGTTTTTGCAATGCATTTTTTTAAAGTCCTTGGAGGCTAAAATTCTGGTGGCAGGATCATAATACCTGTGATTTAGTGTTTCTGCCCCTTAGAATCTGCTTAAGGAAAGCAGAAGGTGGAAACCAAAAAAAGAGCAGTGAATTAAGGAAGAAAGTTAGTTTTTCACACCTCGGGATTCACCCGCGGAGGGCAGGAGTGAAATGCGATAGGCGGAGATGAGGATAGAGGTTCTGTCATTTAGTATTTTTCCGACTTCTGAGTTCTGAATGTGGAAGGAAAAAGCCAGAATATGGCTAAGTAATTCCGTCAAAAGGTTATGTTCCCAACTTCCGAGTTCTGAAGGCGACAGGCGGAAGGGCGGAAGGTAGAAGTGTGGAAGGCAGAATAATGGTTGAACCTTTTCGTCGAATGTTAAATTCCTGATTCCTGAGTTTCGAGTGGAAGGTGGAAGGAGGGAGTGCAGAAAATGGATTAATGGTTGAACTTTTCCGTCAAAGCTTAAATTTCCGATTCCCAAATTCTAAGGTTGGAAAGGAGGAAGGCGAAAGATGAAAGAATGGTCTAATCTCTCCATCGCACATGGTGTTTTTGATTTCTGAGCTACACAAGTAGAAGGTGGATAGCATAAGTGTGGAGGGTGGAGTGTGGAAAGAACAGGTCCAATGTGGAAATGGTGTTTTTGGTCGCAAAAGAGATTTGTGAAGGGTGGAAAGACTGTTATAGTGCTTTGTAAGACTGAGAATGAAGGTGGAAGAGTGTGTTAATGTCCATGCCCTATGTTTCAAAAGGAGAACAAGAGATTTTGAAGATTTTTTTTTAATAATTCTGCATTATGAGGTATGTGGACATTACATTGTGGTATCAGAGATGCTGGTTGCAACCCTAAGGTCTAAATGGGCCAAGTTGAACAGATGTTAAGTGTTTTTGAATTCTGAGATTGTCTAATAGTGTATTTGATTAAAACATTTTATAGAGTCATAGTGCGGTTTGGAAATAGGGTTTCAGCTTAGCCATGAGAACCTATGACATGTATGATGCATGGAGTCCCTATGAGCATGGGGAAGATGCCATGGGAGAAAATGTCCGAGTGGGAAATGCTGAGATAGAATTTAATGGAAGAAGATTTCAAGAAGCCCTGCCAGATATTTCATCTATCATGAGAATCCTGATTAAAGCTCGAGAAGAGAAACATCATCTAAATGCCTCCATGTTGTATAGCTTGACATACATCCAAAGGTGGATGAGCTTTGGGCGTCGTGCAAAACATCAAGAAGGAAGTAAGAGTAGTGCCAAAAGGAGAAAAGTTATTCTAGTGGGTCATCTAACTCCAAAGGATCCACTGGGGGTTCAAGCTCTTCATCCCACAGAGATAAGAGAAAAAGGTGCTAAAATAATTCACGTGACGAGTTTAAAAAGGCGAGATCTCCTACCTTTAATGGTGAGATAAAGAATGGTCAAGAAGCTGAAGCTTGGCTTATTGGGATGAGAAAATATTTCCAAGTCCAGGACTACTTTGGAAATATGAAGGCTAGTGTAGCCATCTTCAATTTGACTGGAAGAGAATCCATACGGTGGGATCACTTCAGGCGAGCGAAGAAGATTAGTGAAAGGAAGATTGTGTGGAAACAGTTCCAGAATTTTTTCAGGTAGAAGTACCTCTCTGATAGGTACTATGATGATAAGATTAAAGAATTCCATAAGCTGAGATTGGGGCATCAAACCATGGAAGAGGATGCCAATAATTTCTTGGAACTATTGAGGTATGTTAGGTATATCAGGTACGTTAAAGTATTGATATATGATAAAGTAAAAATCCAGCGTTTTCTAAGTGGGTTGTCTTAGTCTTACCAAGACAAAATTGAATTTGATGAGCCCATAAATTTAGAAGAAGCTATAAGAAAGGATAAGTATTTCCATGATCAAAATAAAAAAAACTTGATTACAATAAGACATGGAAGGATAAGAAGAATGAAAATTCTGATCAGAGGAAGAAAGGTTTCAAAACTTATAACTTCTGAAATCAACACAAGAAACCATCACAAGCTGTGGCTAATCCAGCTAGAGTGATGGGAGAAAATCCAAGAGATCCACAACATAACAGAGAACCTCTCCAATATTAGAGATGTGGAGGACCCCATTTGCATAGAAATTGTCCACTTGAGAATGGGAATGTAAGGCCAACTTACAACATTCAAGAAGCTGAAACAGTTGGTCAAGTAGAAAGGACTATCCCTAGGATTTATGCATCACTAGAGGATCACCAAGAAGATCATCAGTCAACTCTGGTTGAAGTTGAAGGTAAGATTGTTGAGCAATTTGTTTCTATTTTGACTGACCCTGGATCCACTCATAGTTATATTACTCCTAGAGTTGTTGAGATTTGTGCTTTTAAGAAGTTCAGGAATAGAAAATCATGGTTAGTTCAGCTAGCCACTGGAACTAAGAGGAAATTTAGTGAAGTGGTAAGGAAATGTCCATTTGTCATGGATGGATTAGTCACTTGTGCATATATGAATGTTCTGCCACTTGGTTCCTATGATGTTCTCATTGGAATGGATTGGTTGGAAGCACACATAGTAAAGCTTGATTGTTACAACAAGAATTTTGAGTGCTTGGATGAAGAAGGAAACTTAAGGGTTGTAACAGGCATTCCAAAGGTGATTTTTGTTAGGAAGATTTCAGCAATGCAGCTGAAGAAGTTCTGTAGGAAAGGTTGCAGATTGTATGTAGCTCATGTGTTGCAGGCAATAGATAATGAAACTCCTAGGTTGGAGGATTTTCATGTGTTGTAGGAATTCAGGGATGTCTTTCATGAGGAGATTCTAAGACTTCCTCCAAAGAGGGACATTGAATTCACAATTGAACTTGTTCAAGGAGTAGCACCAGTTTCCATGAAACCCTATAGGAGGAGCACACCTGAAATGCTAGAGCTAAAGATGCACCTGCAAGAATTATTGGAAAATAAGTATATGAGGTCTAGTGTGTGTTACCACCTAAGTTGTACCTAGTGGTTTTTTATCAAGTGAGCCTAGTGAACTTGACAATGACAACTTGTTCGGACTTCAGAGAACCTTCAGTCTTGCTTCTGGGAAGCTTTGTTGTACTATATCACATGTTCATACCCCATGGGGGAATTGTAATAAATGTTCTAGCATGATAGTGTTTGTAAAATACTTGGTCTCTTAGACTTTATTTGTCAATCCGATCAGCCCAAGGTGTTTTTTCCCTTGGTTATTATTGGTTGTTGAATAAACGACTGATAATTTCTAAGTTTTTCACTCCATACCTCCAAAGTTGGGGTGGTCGGCTTGGCATTTAGGCCTATTGAGGTTATTAGAGTCTATGTGTCAATGTATAAACATGATAGACATCATGGTCGAGTCATATGAACATGTCTAAGTCCCCCTAGGTTTTTTCAATTTTTCAATTTTTTAGTTTTTTCAGTGTTTTTTATTAAAAAATAAAATTTTCCAAAACTTAGGCTATTTTTTAATAGTTTAATTGGAAAAATTGATTTTGTAATAAAAGTGGGCCAAATAATCAGTTTCAGTCATGTAGGTGCTCATTTTCAAGCTAAGAGCATCATGTAAACCCATGGACCCACTATTTCCTAATTTTTGAGTGCTTTTCCATCACTCAGGTCAGAAAGCCCCAAAAATCAATTATTGATTATTTTAATTAATAAATTGATGAATAATGGAGCAAATCCAAAATCCAAAATCAGTGGATTCTCAGCCGATTTGCTTGAAATCAGTCAGATCTGAAGCAGATTGACTGGATCTCACAAATCCTTGACTGAAGGAGGTGATCAAATAATATCCGGAGTTGATCTTCAACATACTTTATGGGGAATTGCACCCTCCCTCTCTCCTCAACATGTTTTGGCTCATCTGGATGATTTTTGGTGGATGCTTCAGTCAATAGGTTGAGGTGTCAGTCAGATCAGCTCTCTGATTGACAATTGCACTCAGTGAGACTCAGATATGGCTCAGTTAGACATAGATCGGGCATTGATGGACTCTCCATCAGCATATTTGGTCTATCTCCTTGGGATTTGCAGCCCCCCTGGGCTGGATCTCCTAGTATTTGTATATATCCAAGCATAGCAGCCTCTTCCAAGCTAGTTAGAACTGGGATTGAGGTGCTGCTGCTATTGTACTGTTGTTATTCTTCATTTGAAATAAAGAAAATATTTGGAGGCTAGACGGTGTTGTGCCATTACATGTGTGGATGATTATTGCCAATATTTTACTAAGGTAACCTGTATCTGTGTTCATTTTTTTTTGCTAATTGCTTGTAGATCCGTTGTTAAGATTGATAATAGGCTTATTATAATCTTGATAGGAAAGGTGATTTTCAATAAGTTTATTGACCATCTCTTTCCTTTGATGCATTTTTAGAGATCTATATTCAGCATGTCCTATAAGCTTATATGCATGTTATCTTGAATCTCTGTGTATGTACTAATCAGATCTCACAAGTTTCTTGGCAAGTTCTTTGATTTCAGCTGAGCTGCAGGTTCCTACATTGGAGAGGATGCTGATCTATTTTGCTTATTCACTCTCTTCAAAACCTTCCAAAGGCATAGTCCCTCAACATTCCACCTGAAATCTCCACTGTGGATCTTCAAGGAAACCAACATTTCTCTCCTCCTCTTCCTCCCTCAAAATCAACATTTTTACCCGGTTACTTTGTTAATAGCTTCGATTTTGCTTAGATATATCATATTAAAAGTAATTCCAACATAGATCTATCTTATCAAATCCCACTTTCTAGATCTTGCAGTTAAAAAGTTTCATAAGCATTCTAGATCTAGCTTTAGGGAAATCGTCCTTTTTGCATGGAAATTTAAAGAAAACTTGTAGCTTGCATGCATTCGATTTCTATTTTCTGTTATAAAAGATAAATCCAGAAATAAGTGCATATTTCATTGGCTGCACAAATATCAAGCCAATATCCCAAGGAAATCTTGCTTTCCTTGGTTCCTTTTTCACTTGTTTAGCTAGTTTTAACTTCATCTTTTTTGAGTTAAGGTAGGCTAACCCAAAGGTACTCTTAAAGTTATTTTGGGCATATATTATTCTAACATGCTCGCTGGTTTTTCGTAGGTGTAACAGAAAATAAAGGAAGCTGCTGTTCAGAAGTGTCCTCAAGAGCGTTCAAATCCCCCCAGGGGTCTCCCATTGGACTAAAACCTTTGATTTTCGCACCTTGTAATCTCTTGATTTCAATCCATATAAGGATCAAGAGGAATTATATAATTTATTTGATATTGTAACCACTTTTAATAAAATTATTTTTGAATAGGCTCTTTCGAGCCCATTCCCCATCCCCCCCTGGGGGGATTTGCGTCGGTGTCCGTTTTGTTGCTTTTTGCTCATTTATTTTCAAACTAGCATTGATCTAATCTACAGGGTAGTATAATTTATTTTATTATTAATTTCATATTCCATACTTTATATTTCAAAGTAATCTTAATACTTACCCCATGATTTCCCGATTGACCCGAAAGGGGAAAGAGATTCGTGGTAGGACTAATTAGAAAACTAGAATTGTGTATCTGTTTTATTTTGATCATTTTTTTTTCATCTATTATAAAATTAACCCCTCCTTGATTCCCTGCTTAGGATCCACTTGGATCGAAAGAGGTTCCTGGAGGGTTTTCTTTTAAACAAGAACACCCAGTTTAAAACTTACTAAAATTGACAAGACTGTAGTGTGTATGCTCTGCACTTGGCTGCGGTTCATCCGATCAGTCAATCTGTATCAAAAGCACTTGAGTGACTAGTATAATTAGGACTCACTCTCCCAAATTAACAAACCAACAGGTGAAAATTCAACACCTAGATCGAACCATCATGGTGGCAAAATACCCAAAGGAAGCAGGAACTTCTGAAAAGTGACCTCGGGGCATCGATCTCTGTCACACCCTAATGGGTGCGTTATGAACAATAGCCCCAAAGACTCCATTTCAGCCGACATATTCCTTGTGGGTAGCCGTGAAGGTTTAGTTTTGGACATACTCCAAGTACTCTAGGGTATATCTGGAGTCCCCCCTTTTGCCTAATTTTAATCAACTCACACTTCAATTTTAACTTAAAACATACAAAGAGGCAATCGCAAAACACTCACTCTAAGAACATGCAAGTACATTGTTTCTATTTTTTGACCCCATTATAAGGCACTGGTTATTTTCTTGTTTTATATATATATTGTGTCTCAGCATTGTGCTTTCGTGTGTTCATCTTTTGTATCTTGTCATCTTTGATCATCTATAGTTAAATTGCATACTCCTAAGTAACTCATTCAGTTTAACATCACAACACTAAGTAATTATCCTTAGTAACATAATAGGGTCTACCCCCCTTGGCTTCGTTAGGAGTTGAGCCTAAACGAAGGAGTCAAGAACAAGGTGACAGCCTTGACTCGAGACTTGCCCCCAAGGACACACTAAGTGGCTTGAAGATTTCTGCCACGTGACCCAGGTGTGTGAAAGGCGGCAACAACTTTTGGCGCCGTTGCTGGGGATAAATCTTTTTATTCCCGAGTATGACTTAGCTTAAATTTTTTCTAGAGAACTAAAAAGATAAAAATTTTTGATTGATCTAGTCTTTAAAAAACATAAAAATTAAAGCTTGATCCATCTGGCAACTCCACTGTCTAACATCCCTTCAAGAATTTCTACCCAAAGAAACGGCCAACAATTATTCAATCCTCTCCCTGATCCTGAAAGGTTTATTAGGGAAATATTGAATAGGCATACTTCTCATAGAAACCTTGAAGATTTAGGAGACCAATCCCTCTCAGATATCCATCACATATTTGTAGAGAGTCATGTTCACTAATATCAAGAAATGACGGAATTTTACAAAACCCTTGACTTTTCTTAGATAGTAGGTAGTCCTCATGACATTCCGAATGATGCTATCAAGAAGCTCCCCATATTTCAGGGCAATAATTCCATCACTGCCAAGTCTCACCTTCGAAAGTTTGAAAAGCACCTGGTCAGTTATTGCAATGATGTTGCCCATGACCATGATGATGTCAAAATGACGCTCTTTGCTTTATCCTTGGAAGATGATGCTGAAGAATGGTACTTCGACCTAGATGCTGATTCATATAAAACTCTTAGTGAATTCCTAGGGGGTTTTAAGAAGAAATGGGGAGAAAAGAAAGAAACAAGACATCTGCTTGCTGCCCTTCATAACATTAAGAAGATGGAGAATGAAACCATGGATGAATTTAACACTAAGTTCAGGTGTGTGGTTGCGGACCTCCCTAACGAAATCAAGCCAAAGGATGCCTCCATCCTCATATCTTACATCGAAGCTTTCACTGGTGATTTGAGGTACCAGTTAAGGGACAAAGAGCCGACCGATCTAAAAACTGCTCAGGAATTGGCTGAGAAAATAGAAAAGAATATGCATTCTTCAGGCAAATCCAACATTCCAGGTTACATTAGGGGAAACACTTCATACAATGAAGAAAAGGGAAAACCCTTTGAATCAGAAGAAAAGGGAGCCTCTAAAGATCCCATGGAAAAGGTAACAGACATGATAAAAGACTTGGTTACTAGTCAAAACCAACTTATGACAGATCAGGCTACACAATTGAATCCTATGCACAATAGAATAATCACAATGGAAAGAAATAATGGACCTAGGAACTTTCAGCCTAGGCAGAATTAGATGTATCAAAAGAAGTTTCCTCAACAAGAGCCTAGGATTCCAAACATGTTAGACTCAGCTAACATGGTAGAAGAAGTAATTCGATGATGTAGACCCTGTGAACAATTCCACTAAGAAAACACTTGTTATGTTGCAAATCAAGTCATGGAACATGGATTTCTCAAGGTCAGTAATCAGGAAACAAATTCAAGCAAGCCTAATAATATATACATGGTAGGCCAGGCCTACCCTTTGTTACCATCTAAACAGTACAAGCCTAAGGATGAAACCATTGCAGAATCTTATAGTGAAACTTACAATGAAAACTGTAATATACATGATGGGACTCCTATGTGTTCTCCATATAATGATGACAGTATGGAAGGTTTACTACCTTGTGACCTTTTCTCTGAAGAATATGAGTATGAAAATGAGGACAAGTATAGCTTGGAGCATGATACAAGTGACGAAGACTCCCTTATCCCCGATAAAGATGTTGATGAGGAGTCTTGGACATTTTTGGAAAATCCAGTCTATGACATGAATAAAGAGGAAAATAATGAACCAAAAACTTTTGATGGTTTTGTTGATTTTTCTGTCTATGGCATATCTAAAGGAGAGAGCATGGACCATGTGGCCTTGGGAAACTTTGATATGAAAAAGGAGCATGCAGTTTATCCATATGATCATTCAGGGTCATATCATGCAGAGCCACACAAAGGTATCAATAATGAAGACATGGAGAAGCAGTGTTGTGAAAAGACATATGTGATGCAGTTATTAAAATATCAGTCTCAACTATCATCTTCACATATAGAGTTTCCTCATGACTTGGAGCCACTTGGGGCTTATACAACGAATTATCATCTGGTAAGCCTTGATGATCAGTATGATGGTGTAGTCAATCTGCCTCATCATTCCGATTTGTACATCAACCCTGTCCAGTCATGGATAGAAGCAGCCTACGCAAGCACTTACCAGTTTGGGAGGAAGTTTGACGACATTATTCATGCCTATGATTTCCCATCCATCTTGCCCCTTTCGGATCATCACACAGGTTTGCATTTTTTGAATAAAGTATCCTTACTTTGGCTGGTAACTAAAGACAAGGAATTTTTTTTTATGTTAATAAAATTCTTAGGTGGTTACATTGGATTTCTAATTACACTTAACCCTTTTTATATCATGCTTAGAGTAGGAAAATAAGCTCCTTGAAAAAGAGCACTTACTTTCCGCATTTTTTGTTTTTTACTTAGCTATAATCAAACATTTTTGTTTTCATTAGTTAGTTACATTTATTTTGTTTAAATAAGTCAACTTAATGGTTCATTTGGTTTTTTATGTAAAGCTTGTGCTACTAAGGTTTTTTTTTGTCAAGTTGAGATGTTTTTACAGGGTATATAAACCAGAGATTCTAGTATTCTCGTATCCTCTCCTTGCCTTAAATACCAGATCGAGCACACGTCCCACAGTTGGAGCCAGAATGTTACCACCTAAGTTGTACCTAGTGGTTTTTTATCAAGTGGGCCTGGTGAACTTGACAAGGATAACTTGTTCGGACTTCAGAGAACCTTCAGTCTTGCTTTTAGGAAGCTTTGTTGTACTATATCACATGTTCATACCCCATGGGGGAATTGTAATAAATGTTCTAGCATGATAGTGTCTGTAAAAGACTCGGTCTCTTAGACTTTATTTGTCAATCTGATCAGCCTAGGGTGTTTTTTCCCTTGGTTATTATTGGTTGTTCAATACACGACTGATAATATCTAAGTTTTTCACTCCATACCTCCAAAGTTGGGGTGGTCGGCTTGACATTTAGGCCTATTGAGGTTCTTAGATTCTATGTGTCAATGTATAAACATGCTAGCCATCATGGTCGAGTCATATGAACATGTCTAAGTCCCCATAGGTTTTTTCAATTTTTCAATTTTTTAGTTTTTTCAGTGTTTTTTATTAAAAAATAATTTTTTTCAAAACTTAGGCTATATTTTAATAGTTTAATTGGAAAAATTGATTTTGTAATAAAAGTGGGCCAAATAATCAGTTTCGGTCATGTAGGTGCTCATTTTCAAGCTAAGAGCATCATGTAAACCCATGGACCCACTATTTCCTAAGTTTTGAGTGATTTTCCATCACTCAGGTCAGAAAGCCCCAAAAATCAATTATTGATTATTTTAATTAATAAATTGATGAATAATGGAGCAAATCCAAAATCATAAATCAGTGGATTCTCAACTGACTTGACTGAAATCAGTCAGATCTGAAGCAGATTGACTGGATCTCACAAATCCTTGACTGAAGGAGGTGATCAAATCAGATCCAAAGTTTATCTTCAGCATCCTTTATGGGGAATTGCGCCCTCCCTCTCTCCTCAACACGTTTTGGCTCGTCTGGATGAGTTTTGGTGGATGCTTAAGTCAACAGGTTGAGGTGTCAGTTAGATCAACTCTCTGATTGACAATTGCACTCAGTGAGACTCGGATCTGGCTCAGTTAGACATAGATCGGGCATTGATGGAATCTCCATCAGCATATTTGGTCTATCTCCTTGGGATTTGCAGCCCCCCTGGGCTGGATCTCCTAGTTTTTGTATATATCCAAGCACAACAGCCTCTTCCAAGCTAGTTAGAACTGGGATTGAGGTGCTGCTGCTATTGTACTATTGTTATTCTTCATTTGAAATAAATAAAAGATTTGGAGGCTAGACGGTGTTGTGCCATTACATGTGTGGATGATTATTGCCATTATTTTACTAAGGTAACCTGTATCTGTGTTCATTTTTTTTTGCTAATTGCTTGTAGATCCGTTGTTAAGATTGATAATAGGCTTATTATAATCTTGATAGGAAAGGTGCTTTTCAATAAGTTTATTGACCATCTCTTTCCTTTGATGCATGTTTAGAGATCTAGATTCAGCATGTCCTATAAGCTTATATGCATGTTATCTTGAATCTCTGTGTATGTACTAATCGGATCTCACAAGTTTCTTGGCAAGTTCTTTGATTTCAGTTGAGCTGCAGGTTCCTACATTGGAGAGGATGCTGATCTAGTTTGATTCTTCACTCTCTTAAAAACCTTCCAAAGGCATAGTCCCTCAACATTCCACCTGAAAGCTCCACTGTGGATCTTCAAGGAAACCAACATTTCTCTCCTCCTCTTCCTCCCTCAAAATCAACATTTTTACCCGGTTACTTTGTTAATAGCTTCGATTTTGCTTAGATCTATCATATTAAAAGTAATTCCAACATATATCTATCTTATCAAAGCCCACAGTCTAGATCTTGCAGTTAAAAAAGTTTCATAAGCATTCTAGATCTAGCTTTAGGGAAATCGTCCTTTTTGCATGGAAATTTAAAGAAAACTTGTAGATTGCATGCATTAGATTTCTATTTTCTGTTATAAAATATAAATCCAGAAATCAGTGCATATTTCATTGGCTGCACAAATAGCAAACCAAGATCCCAAGGAAAGCTTGCTTTCCTTGGTTCCTTTTTCACTTGTTTAGCTAGTTTTAACTTCATCTTTTTTGAGTTAAGGTAGGCTAACAAAAAGGTACTCTTAAAGTGATTTTGGGAATATATTATTCTAACATGCTCACTAGTTTTTAGTAGGTGTAACAAAAAATAAAGGAAGCTTCTGTTCAGAAGTGTCCTCAGGAGCGTTCAAAGCCCCCCAGGGGTCTTCCATTTGACTAAAACCTTTGATTTTCGCACCTTGTAATATCTTGATTTCAATCCATATAAGGATCAAGAGGAATTATATCAGTTCTTTGATATTGTAACCACTGTTAATAAAATTATTTTTTGAATAGGCTCTTTCGAGCTCATTCCCCATCCCCCCTGGGGGGATTTGCGTTGGTGTCCTTTTTGTTGCTTTTTGCTCATTTCTTTTCAAAATAGGATTGATCTAATCTACAGGGTAGTATAATTTATTTTATTATTAATTTCATATTCCCTACTTTATATTTCAAAGTAATCTTAGTACTTACCCCACGATTTCCCGATTGACCCGAAAGGGGAAAGAGATTTGTGGTAGGACTAATTAGAAAACTAGAATTGTGTATCTATTTTATTTTCATCATTTGTTTTTCAGATATTATAAAATTAACCCCTCCTCAATTCCTCGATTGAGATCCATTTGGATCGAAAGAGGTTCCTGGAGGGTTTTCTTTTAAACAAGAACACCCAGTTTAAAACTTACTAAAATTGACAAGACTCCAGTGTGTATGCTCTGCACTTGGCTGCGGTTCATCCGATCAGTCAAGATGTATCAAAATCACTTGAGTGACTAGTATAATTAGGACTCACTCTCCCAAATTAACAAACCAACAGGTGAAAATCCAACACCTAGATCGAACCATCACGGTGGAAAAATACCCAAAGGAAGCGGGAACTTCTGAAAAATGACCTCGGGGCGCCGATATTTGTCACACCCTAACGGGTGCGTTATGAACAATAGCCCCAGAGACTCCATTTCAGCCCACATATTCCTTGCGGGTAGTTGTGAAGGTTTAGTTTTGGACATACTCCAAGTACTCTAGGGTATATCTGGAGTCCCCCCTTTTGCCTAATTTTAATCAACTCACACTTCAATTTTAACATAAAACATACCAAGAGGCAATTGCAAAACACTCACTCCAAGCACATGCAAGTACATTGTTTCTATTTATTGACCCCATTATAAGGCACTGGTTATTTTCTTGTTATATATATATTGTGTCTTAGCATTTTGCTTTCGTGTGTTCATCTTTTGTATCTTGTCATCTTTGATCATCTATAGTTAAATTACAGACTCCTAAGTAACTCATTCAGTTTAACATCAAAACACTAAGTAATTATCCTTAGTAACATAATAGGGTCTACCCCCTTTGGCTTTGTTAGGAGTTGAGCCTATTAGAAGGAGTCAAGAACAAGGTGACAGCCTTGACTCGAGACTTTCCCCCAAGGACACACTGAGTGGCTTGAATATTTTTGCCACGTGACCCAGGTGTGTGAAAGGCGGCAACAGTGTGTCGCCTTGGGGAGCACCAATTCTGTTTGTGAAAAATAAAGATGGAACACTTAGGTTGTGTACTGACTACTGACATCTTAACAAAGTCACTGTGAAGAATAAATATCCTTTACCTCGAATGGATGACCTCTTTGATCAAATAAGAGGAGAAAAGGTATTTTCCAAGATTGACTTAAGGTATGGTTATCATCATGTAAGAATCAAGGATGAAGACATTCATAAGACAACCTTCAGAACAAGGTATGGACATTATGAGTTTGTAGTGGTACCATTTGGTCTCACAAATGCACCAGCTACATTTATGTTCCTTATGAACAGTTTTTTCAGCAGGTATTTAAACAAGTTTGTTCTTGTCTTCCATGATGACATCCTCATTTATTCTAAGAATGAGGAAGAGCATGAAGAGCATCTGAGATTGACGTTGTAATTGGTCAAGGAGCATAAGATGTATGCAAAGTTGAGGAAATGTGATTTATATAAAGATAGGATTCACTATTTGGGTCAATGATCTCATATGAGGGTATATCTGTAGACCCTGATATCTGTAGGCCAAGAATGAAGAAAGTCATTCTTGAGTATATTTCAAAGTTCATGAAATGTCAGTAGGTGAAGGTTGAGTATCAAGACCCAATAGGTTTGTTGCTACCTTTGTCAGTTTCAAAATGTAAATGGGAAGTTGTATCCATGGATTTTATTACAGGATTTCCAATGACTTGGAGTCAACATGATTCCATCATGGTTGTGGTGGAAAAGTTGAAAAAGTAAACACATTTTATACCAGTTAATTCCACTTATCAGATTGATTCCATTGCAAAAATATTCATGAAGGATATTTTTATATTGCGTGGATTGCCTAAGGAAATAGTCTCTGACAGGGATCCTAAGTTCACTTCCAATTTTTGGAGGGGGCTGTTTGTAGATTTGGGCACAAAGCTGAACTTCAGCACTACCTAGAATCCTCAGATTGATGGACAGACAGAAAGAGTGAATCAAGTGCTTGAAAACATGCTTCACATGTATTTTATGGACACAACATCCAAGTTGGAGGATTATTCACACTTGGTAGAGTTTGCTTATAATAATGGACAACAAGCATCCTTGGGGATGATTCCGTATGAAGCTTTGTATGGAAGAAGGTGTAGGACACCTATGACATGGGATAATCCAGTGAACATGATTGTGCTTGGGCCAAATTTCCTCAAGGAGATGGAGAAGGAGGTTGATAATATCAGACATAACCTAAAAGCAACCCAAGATAGACAGAAGATCTATGCAGATATGCATAGGGTGGACTGAGATTTCACTATTGGGGATCATGTTTGCCTCAGAGTGAGGGAAAGAAAGAGTTCCTTGAATCTTGGAAGTTGTGCCAAGCTGTCACCTATACACTGTGGGCCTTTTGAAGTACTTGAAAGGATAGGGCCAATTGCATATAGACTTGCATTTCCCTCTATCACTAGGGATCATAATGTTTTTCATGTTTCTTTGTTTAATAAATATGTACATGATACTAACCATGTGATAAATTGGGATGTGATTCATGTGGAACCCAAGGGAGAGCTCCAAACCGAGCCATTACACATCCTCGATAGGAAGGTCAGAATTCTCTGGAATTGAGCCATTTGATAAGTGAAGGTGCAATGGGAGCACAACAATCCTAATGAGGCTACGTAGGAGATGGAGGATGCCATGTGATTGACACATCCATTTTTGATCAATTTTGCAGAACACTAAGGGCGGTGCCAGTGTAGCATTTTGTTTGATTTTCTTAAGCACTGAGGATAGTGCTATTGTAAGGGGGAGGGGAATGTGATACACTAGTTTTGACCCCATGGTATTTGTTGGGACACGTACCCTAAGGATTATTAGTTTTGGTAACTCTGCGGTTGTTTGTAAGCGGAGTTATGGGTCAAAATAGTCTTAGGGGTGTCGGGGTAAGTCAAAACCCCTTTTTGTAATAAACCCATGGTTTAAATCCACGGTTTAGGGTTTTGGGTGCCCATGGTTGGAAGCCATGGTTTTGTAATAACATGATGTATAAATAGGCATTTTTGTAAATAAGAAATGTTAGTTTTTATGATGTAAGAAAGACTAAGGTGAAGTTAAGGTTGATATTGTAAGAAAAGGTTAAGTCCCAGTTGTGTGCGTGGACAACCTCTGCAGCTGTGTGCGTAGAGGGTTTTTGAAAGAAGATTGAGAAAATATCTGCAGTTGTGTGTACAGAGGCCTGCTGCTGTGTGCACGGCTGTTAAGGACTGAAGGGATCTGCAGCTGAGTGCGCAGATCAAACTGTGGTTTTGTAGCAAGTTGAATAAAACACAGTTTGTGGATGTAGCCCCTACACTGGGGGTGAACCACGTTATATTTGGTGTTGTGGTTTCTTGTGTTGTTTCTATTTCTGTTGTCTTTTATGCATTAATAACTGTATACATTTGATAACTTAGATCACTGCTAATAACAAGCTTCGCTGTGAATTCCCTGTAGTGGGTTATGCAAGTCACGGTTGTTTATCTATCTGCAAAGTTGTATAAAGTGAATGACACAGCTATGTAATTATTGATTAATAAATTAGTAAAGGCTAAGGTATAGTAATATCCCTCTCTGCTTGCAGAAACCTGATTCTGCGGCACCCCATTGCTGTTTCGGGTGAGACTGCAACCTGTGTGCAGGTTGTTGCCAAAAGGGCCAACACAGTGGGTCTTTTGTTGGTGCGACATAAAAGGATTAAACCCGGGTCTACCCTATTTCCCAACAAATTGGTTCCGTTGCCGGTTGAACTTAGTATCTACTCAAGAGGGGTTTACGTCGTACCTCGAGGGCTATGTTCTGGAGGCCCTCTGTGACGAAAATCGATGATTGGTTTGCTGAGACTTATTTGCACTTCGCGCAATAAGAGAACACAAATTCGCGTTGTAGCGCACGTGACTTTTTACAAAGGTATGTTTTTTGTGATGCTGATGAAATTTTTTTTAGTAGTATCCACATAGAGTTGCACCAATGGTTGTCTAGGTTAACAGAAAGAAGGACGAACTTCCAAGCTCAACGGGTTCCCACGTGGACCCCCACAAGGGTCAATCTTGTGCAACATGTGAACAACGAGGTATCCCGCACTGTTGATTTCTGGACGACGTGTACATTGGAAGCTTTCGTAACAGAGTTTGCCATTAACACAAGTACCTCCTTCAGCAAAGTTGAACGACAGTTCTTCAAAGGTCCCTGTGGTAAGTTTTTGAATTCATTAAGCTTGCGGATTAAAATACTATTGGCTGAAAAGGGTATATTGTGGTTTGAATCAGACTGATAGCTTTGTAGTACTAACATATGTTTGCAAGTGATAATACCTTCGACGAGCAAAGTGGTTTGCTGCGAAGTGGAAAAATGTACAAAAGAGATTTTGACTCCTATTCCTTAGGTCAGGCTACCGCGTCTTACCCTGTAAATTCTGAAGAGTCAGGCTCTGAGGAAATCCCTTCGCTTGGAAACCCCCCTATCACCCCGTAGCGAAGCCCTGTTACCCCTGAAAGTCCGTCGCAGTCTGACAGTCAACCAAGTCCGAGTATTCTAGCCCCAGGTCAATCTGCCTCTATAAATCCCCCTCCCTCGACATCCTGTCCCCCTCCCAACCCTCCCAGAACCGCCATGGCCCACCTAGCTGATGATATTAAGTTGCCCATCTTCAAAGGAACGGGATCCGAAGACCCAGAACAGTTCTAGTTTTTATGTGAAGCAGTGTGGAATGCGAAGAATATTAACAACCGGGATGTGCGAACCGCGCAGCTCATTACTTCTTTCCGGGACCGGGCTTTGACCTGGTTCATGAAATTCTCCAGTACTCAGAACCCTACTTTAGATGAGATTAAGGCAGCCCTCACCAAAGAATTTAAGAAGCCTAAATCAGAATCGCAGAGCATCCCTGAGCTCAAAGAGATTCAACAGCGACGCGGTGAATCCGTGTGGGACTTTGACCAGAGATTCAAAGTTCTACTAGACCAAGTCAGCTTTACCATTAGTCCTGCGCAGCACAAGGAATGGTTTATCGCAGCATTATTACCCCATATCTGCACTCCGCTCATGCAACAGAAGGTTGCTGACCAGCAAGAAGCTCTGGAAATTGTAATGAAGCTAGAAACCGCCCCCGTCGGAGATGATTCCGGTCTTGCTCAAATCCAAGCGCAGCTAGCAGCCATGGCCCTGGAGCTCCGCGATATGAAGAAGGATAAAACCAGTCGAGAGGAGGTCTGGTGTACACACTGCCAGACTGAAGGTCACGATAGGGACTAGTGCCTTGGGGTTCGACCCTACTCAAATACGGGTACACCCAACCAATTCAATCCCAGTGTTCTATATTGTGAGATTTGTCAAACCACTGGCCAACATCGCCCTGAAAACTTCCATCTTCTTCAGCGATATGTTCAAGTTCCCAAGAACCCCTACTGCAAGTTCTGTAAGTCAGTAGGGCATAATGAAGAAGAGTGTCGTAGCTATGACCTTATGCGAGAGCGCATCTCTGACGTCTACCGAGTGCAAAATGAAGTCCATAATAATGACGGCTATGGTTACCGCGGCGGTGCCTCTGGAAGAGGTTCCTTTGGAGGTCGCGGCCGTGGTGGTATACCCAGGAGAGGTCGAGGACAGGTGGGGTGTTACAATTGTAACCAAGCTGGCCATTTGGCTCGTGACTGTTAGAACCCCACCACAACCTATCGATATTGCCGCGCAGTCGACCACGTGATTGAACAGTGTCCCCAGCTCATAGCAAAGATTCAGGAAAACAACAGTGGCCCTACCTAGACTATTCAGTTGATTTCAGTTGAGCAGAGACCGACTGTAGCCATCAATGTGGTCACCTGGAGTGGCGCCAGGATGCAAATTCAGCATTCGCAGAAACAACCTGCTGAGGTGTGCGCGCGTAAGGCCTCCGCGCAAGTCCCAGCACTTAATACTGTGCAAGACCAAGCACTAGTCAAGGCGGCTCCATGCGATATTGTTGACCCTTGCACATCCACCGTACCTACACAGCAACCTCAGCAGGCCTAGCAGCCACAAGATGATTCGCCGGATAAAGTAAGTACACTCTCCTCCTTTTTACAGAGTTGTATGAAACTCTCGAGGAATCAAAATGCTTTAAAAGAGCTGCAAAAAGTTCTTGCTATCACAGACCCTCAGAGAGGAGTTGATCAGGAGAAAACTGTTAGTTGTGTCTGAAGAATGGCGAGGGAAATGAGATTGAATGTTCAGATAGGGGAATATGATATGACTGATGTCATCTTGGATCTTGGATCAGAAGTTAATGTCCTACCCAAGCAGACTTGGGGACAAATGGGAAAACCTTCCCTGGATTGGTAACCTATACAATTGAGATTAGCTAACCAGCAAAATATTGTGCCCCTAGGGAGACTTCTTAGTGTTCCCATAGATCTTGATGGGGTAAGCACTCTAGCGGATTTTGAAGTCATCGAGATCATTGATGACAACAACCCTTATCCAGCCTTGTTGGGAATCAAGTGGGCCATGGAAAATGATGCAATCATCAACCTTAAGAGGAGATAGATGACCTTCGAAGGAAATGGTTTGCGAGTTATCATACCCCTCGACCCATCCCAAGGAGAACGATATACAGAACCAATCAAAGATGAAGGGGAGCAGGATACTCTAAACCACATCTATAACATTATAGCCTAGGAAGCAGATTATGTCGAGCCTGATGCCGACGGCGTATTAGATTGGCAATGTGATAGCTCCTGCATGTCTGATTCAGATGATGGTCTAGAGAATTGGCAGAATCGACTGTACGAGCTACATGGCCATAGGTGCGTGCAACTCACCAAGTCTCTTAGATACCTTAGTGCACAGCCCAGAGAGTTGCCTACCTATGTTGGGTTAACCGACCCTGGAGAATTTATTGTACAAGCAACCCCATCCCAGAGCAACCCCGTCCCAGAGAAGGCAGACTTTGGAGACAGCATTAGGGGCTACAGCCGCAGGGCGGACTGATAAAAACAAGACTACTCCCAATTGGGCAGCCAGCCAGAAATTTCTGCGCCTTAGCTTCATAACCCAAGTCCAAGCAGCGCGACGTAAGTTCATTGGGCAGAATAGCCCTCAGGCACATTTGAGGCACATTTATGCAGCATGGGACACCATCCCTCTCGAAGAGTGGGTGCATATGTTCGTACACACCTTGGAACCTCTACCACCAAAATGGTATATGGAGGCTGCGCTCCGACATGGAATTGAATACCAAACTAAGGGGCAGAACCAAGAAGCCAGCACATCAAACCTAACAGTCCTGTCACCGGCCTTCCCAGGACGGGTCGAAGGGCAATACTGTGCCGAGGACGCTGGTTGTCACGAAGGTCACACCCAGATTCTGTGAATTCCACAAACACAGCGAGGCTTAAAATCTGACCGTTGGGAAGCAGCCAATTTGGTGATGGTAGCATTTTAATTGCCTTAAATTCCTGTACTAAGGCCAGTATCGGAAATCGAGCTCCACTCGGACAAGATTTTCGTCAGATTTGGTGCCTTCAATGTACCGTCCTGCCCGATTTGATTGATGGCGTGTATAAGAAGATTCCTGAGTTAGGGAAAATTGCATTTTGTATTTCTTCAAGATTTCCGAGTGAACCCATGACAACAGAACAAGAGATTGACGATTTGGTCAGAGAATTTGAGCAAGAGGGTCTGATAAGCTGCTCTAATTGGCCGCCTACCCTTGCTCCCTGTGAAGAAGCTTCCCCAGCACCACCACGGCCGATGCAGACACGGTCTGCCCAGAAAAATATCAGAACTGAAGTTCGCTCCAAGCGAAACCAAGACCGACCGAGGAAAATAGGGCAAACACCAGTAGATCATCCTATGGATCCCACCGGTTCAGCATAGGTCCCGGCCGGGGGTAGGGAGAATATTGCACCACCGCGGCCACCATATCGACAACCTGTTCGCCCAGGTGCCACGTTACCCTTTCGAACAAAGTAGTTCACGTTAACCACACCCTCGTTGCCACAAGGAGTTCAGCTGATCGGAAGCATGACAGGGAAGATCGATCGGCTGAAGTATAGTGATCATGACACAAATGACCATGGAAAGTTTCCACAGTTTGAACCAGCAGAATACTTGTAGCGAGTCAAGTACCCAGATCATAAGGTCACACTACTGGAAGTGCAAACATGGGCTGCAGGCCTGGACAAAGCTGGCCTACTCAAGATGCTTGATATTCCCCATTTCGGTCGCGGCATACATGTGACTGTAGTGACCAAATAGTTGCTAGCGTTAGTGCATGACGGTTATTTATGGATAGGGGACCAGCAAATTCCTATTGACGCCGTGCTCATCCATAAGATCACAGGTTTACCAATGGCAGGACCTGATCCGGGAACTGAATTTCTATCCAAACATGACGATACAAAGCTCACGCAAACTATGAAAGAGCGGTTTGGTCTGACAGAGGGGAAACGGGGATATCACACTTCTGCAATCCAGGAACAGCCCATTCGCTTTGTAGCTGAACTCTTAGTCTGCAAACTCATACGGAAATGCAGGCCAACTGAAGTACCTGCTCCGGTTATCCGGATTTCTATGAACTGCGCTGAGGGGTATACTTATAATTGGGCCGCATATCTTGCGAAGGAGTTCCTAGAGGATGCTCACGATGCACAGGAAAAAGGTAGACCTTTTTCATTATTCCTGGCTGTTAATACTTATTGCATTAGTTGGGTGGAAAGAACCCACTAAAGCCTAGTTTTTCGAGTTAAACCCAGGCATGCCAAGGGCAGCGAGGTACGCCTCCCTATGGATATCCTCAGATAAGGTATCTCAGTAGATGACAAACACTGTGTTCATCTTTTATGCCATGAGTATCCACTATGAGATTGTGCGAACACCATGGCTTACCAATGAGGTGTTCTCTAAATACGAGGGCGACGCGCACTTCAGTGCCGATATGCATCATGTTTTCATTCAAGCCCGTGCAGATCCACAATGGCAATGCTTTAAATTACCATATGTAGTCACCGAACCAGATATCAGGGGTATAATTCAGCACTGGCCAACTGACTGGCTGAAAGATATAGGAAAAAAATCCTCTATTCCAGTTCCTCCAGCTACCAATATTGGTGCAGGTACCAGTCAGGCGCAGCAGCAAAGCCCATTGGAAGATAGTGAAGACCTTAGTGATTCATAGATGGATGTTGATGGCCAGGGTGGAGATGGTGGATAGGACGAACAGGATGAGGAGTCGATCAAGACCATATCAGATCCCAACCCAGCAACGAAGCGCAAGTCACCAGAAGTAGCAGAGGTAACCAAGCCACAGTCCCACAAAAAGTCAAAAGAGTCGAAGGACAAATATATTGAAGAAGAAACCACGATAACGCTGGATGCGATGGAGCAAGCTCTAGAACACTCCACGGGAACGCTTACTAAAAAATGGTCAGAATTTGCGGAACTGCATCTTGCTGGGCTCTCAGGTATAGCAAACAGGGTTTCGGAGCTAAAAGAATTAGCAGCAAAATCAGCACATAGTACTGCGACAAGTAGCACTACAACACCTACGCAGTAGGATATTAGGCAATGGCCACCCAGAGATCACCAAGGACAGGTATCAAGCGCAGCTCTGATACCGCCCGATACAGATTCACGGCCCCAGACGAGTATGACCATAGGGCTCAATTATACAAAGATGTCCATGTCAGAACTACACCTCTGCCAGCTCGCTATTACAAAGGAGATCCATGCACAAGCCCAATTGTCCCAACTTCAATTAGAAGACACCATCAAACAAAACAAAACCTTTGCAGCACGCCTAGAAGCAGTAGCACAACAGAAGAAGGAGGCTGAACATAAAACAACTACGCTGATGCGAGCACTGGACGAGGCATGTCGGAGTCTTTCTGACTGCGACATATAGGGAGCAGAGGAACCAAAGCAGAGAATCGCTAAGCTGAGAGACTATGCCCAGCAGTCTCGCAGCGAGATTGAAAGGATGAAGACAGAACACCAAAACCAGATCACAGAACTTCAACTGCGCATCCCTCCCGAGACTCCACCAGAGGTCTGAGAACAACGCCATCAGGACATCAAGGCTTCAGTAGCAAAAATATCAGATAACGTGGCCAGCATCGCAAAACTGATGGAAGACAACATAGAAGCATGGGCGAACCTACAGGACCATCCAGATGTAGGTAAAATCCAGGAAACCATCAAGTTGCGCCAGGATGAATTAGATGCAGTCAGAGTAGAAATCAAGACGCTGCCACCTATGTAGAAGATGGCTAAAGTGAAGCGTAGCAAGGAAATTCAGCAGGAAATCGAGTCCTGTAGGATGAAGGTAACGCTGCTGGAGAATGCATTACAGCCCCTGGTTGATGAAGCATTAGAATTGAGCAATACTGGAGAGAGCCAGCTCAAACTTTTGAAGACTTATGACACTTTTGTGCAGGAACTGGCTGATACAGAATCATCTTCAGTGTTACAGGAATTGGTGGAAAAGGAGAAAGCCACTAATGATATACTACACAACCTTACCAGTCGCTCCCAGACTCTTGCACAGAAGATTCTCCCACCAGGGCCCTCATAGAGTGTCCCGGGACGGGCCACTAGTGAGTCTTAGGGGCCTGTTGGGACGCGTACCCTAAGGATTATTAGTTTTGGTAACTCCGGGGTTGTTTGTAAGCGGAGTTATGGGTCGAAATAGTCTTAGGGGTGTCGGGGTAAGTCAAAACCCCTTTTTGTAATAAACCCATGGTTTAAATCCAGGGTTAAGGGTTTTGGGTGCCCATGGTTGGAAGCCATGGTTTTGTAATAACACGATGTATAAATAGGCATTTTTTGTAAATAAGAAAGGTTAGGTTTTATGATGTAAGAAAGACTAAGGCAAAGTTAAGGTTGATATTGTAAGAAAAGGTTAAGTCCCAGCTGTGTGCATGGATGACCTCTGCAGCTGTGTGCGCAGAGGGTTTTTGAAAGAAGATTGAGAAAAGATCTGCAGCTATGTGCGCAGAGGCCTGCTGCTGTGTGCATGGCTGTTAAGGACTGAAGGGATCTACAGCTGAGTGTGCAGATCAAACTGTGGTTTTGTAGCAAGTTGAGTAAAACACAGTTTGTGGACATAGCCCCTACACTGGGGGTGAACCACGTTATATTTGGTGTTGTGGTTTCTCGTGTTGTTTCTATTTCTGTTGTCTTTTATGCATTAATAACTGTATACATTTGATAACTTAGATCACTGCTAATAACAAGCTTCACTGTGAATTCCCTGTAGTGGGTTAAGCAAGTCACGGTTGTTTATCTATTTGCGAAGTTGTATAAAGTGAATGACACAGCTGTGTAATTATTAATTAATAAATTAGTAAAGGCTAAGGTACAGTAATATCCCTCTCTGCTTGCAGAAACCTGATTCTGCGGCACCCCATTGCTGTTTCGGGTGAGACTGCAACCTGTGCGTAGGTTGTTGCCGAAAGGGCCAACACAGTGGGTCTTTTGTTGGTGCGACATAAAAGGATTAAACCCGGGTCTGCCCTATTGCCCAACAGTATTGAATTGTACATGATGTATATATTTCATTTTGAATCATGGCAAGGAGCTCAAGGCCAAGGACCTGAAATTGGTTTGTAGTTTGCGTATAGGTGATCAAGGTTGATTCCTATGGTTATTGTGCTAGTCATGCACTGAATATCTTGAATATCATTTAAATAAATAATTTAATAAATACCACAACTAGATATTGAAACACAACATGAAAAGAGATGTGGGAATGATTTTACAATGGAACAGAGAGGGATTAAACTAGCAGATGTTAGGTGAGTGATTGCAAGTTCAATCCTCACAAAACCCACTTCGATTAGCATAAAAAGCTTCGTTGATTTACCCAAGAGGATGCAAGATAGATTAAATCCTTTTGTATAAGAAATTTCATGCCCTCTAGCCAATGTTAAACAACTTTCTAGTTGAATCAACATAATTGTTGTGGACCATTGGATTTGTGTCCCCACCATATCAACGATGGACTCCAAACTTGATGAGGAAGATTTTATTGAAATTTCATGCACATCAAAAGTTTGTTTGGCCACACAAGTTCAATTTGCGAAATAGTTGTGTGACATCGATATGTTTGATGGTCGATCCCAGCCGTAGATCCACTCAAAAGTTTCCCATCCTTTAACCCATCTACCCTGGTTTGTCCCTGTTATCGCGCATTCAATTTTCTTGTAGGAAATTGGTTGAGGCAGTTAATGCCTTAGGAAGGGAAATGCATGATAGTCGATTTCATGACTTAACAAGCCTGCAGTATGTAGAGGCTGTGTTTTTTCTTCTAAAGAAAGTAAAACAAAAAATTACGTGCCCAGTCTGTCAACTAGCCTTCATCTAAACATTGTGGTCATTTGATTCATTCTACCATTGGGAAGGAATCGATTATGCATTGTGGTTCACTCTCTTGAGTCACAGAAAAGGTTCTATTGTGATTGTGCAGTGTGGTTCTATGTTCAAGGTGGTTCAGTCCATTCACATTATGTTATAGAGTGGTATGCAAACCCATTTCTCTGTGTTATAGAGGGGAGCTTGTGTGGCTGTGTTTTCCCTATGGTTTGTTGTGTTTTACACCCTGGTTTTGGGTCTAAACTGTTTGCAAGATTGAGGAGTGGAAGAGAAGAGGAATGTGCCTGATAAACCTAGTGCAAAGAAGAACCTCATGAAAAGGTAAGAGTGGCTGGTAAATATTCACTGCATGCCCTGAAGAGCACTAGAAGGGAAGGCATAACCCGAGGGACTGTGGAACAGAGAAGGGGATGCTTCTTTGTGTTAGGTATGTAGGTAATGTGGATCCCAGGCCAGAAAGACCTTGTGGAGGTGTCCCTAGCTCTTGAATGAGCCACTAGCTCAGTCATTCTACCTTTCCACTACCTTAGCAGTTTGATAAACCCAATTGTACATTGGCTTGGCCATGCCTTTATGTGCATCTTAGAATTATGTAATCCTTGGAAGTTGGATTGGCCATGCTTGGAAGTTGTCAGCTTCACCAATATTGCAATCAAGCTAGTGTGATTAGTCATGCGAACCTCAACTGTAAATAGCAAAAGATTATATCTTACCGATTTGAGGTGTCCATCCTGGTTCTGGAGCTGGCTAATATATGGTTTTTCAGAGAAAACCTAATTTTAAAAAATTGGAATATTTCAGATCTGATTGGATAGAAACATAGAACTCTTCAAGGCGTGCTATCCAGTGTACTCATTTTCTGAAAATAGTGGAGGGAATCTCTTGGAATAGGAAGCCCTACTTTTCCAAATTCCTCTGCAGAAATGCCTGAGATTACTTTTGTGGTATTGTTACAGAGAGAAATTCCTATGGCTTGGGGTACCAAAATAGACAGCTTGACTCCAGAAATAAATCCTTTCCAATATGCAATAGAAATCAAATATCTGACACTAAAGGATCAGACCTCGTACCTTAGTCCGGATGGTTGAAGTAGATCCCCGTTGAGCTTTCCAACTTCAGCTTGAAGTGATAAATCACTTCCTCAAAAACAAGTAAACAATACAAGCATACTATATATATTTGTGTTAGTTCTATTCTATCATATATAATCAACAATGTATAAGCATTTGAAATCATCCATGGATAAAATATTCATTTAAACATACATCATTGGATAGGAAAAGATATTTCTATTAATATAAAATTAGAGATTATAGTGGATACAACCTCTGTCGGCACGTCTTCTAATCAGAGAAACTGAATCCCCCACTTGGGCCTCCACCACCTCAATCCTCCATCTCTTGATAGAAAGCTCACAAGCAAAAGGCAAGCTTGGGAAGAACACAAAAGTGCTCCAAGGGACAAAGGGATGCAGACTCAAGCACAAGTTCCGGCAACAATGGACTATAGTTTCTTTGCTCTCAATTCTCTCATATTCCTTCAATGTATCAAAGAGTTCCTTATATAGATTTTCAAAGGAGTAATGAAAGGTCAAATTCGAGCGATCTCAAGGCATATGGAAGGCCAGGTGTCAAGTGAGTTGGATCCATGTCAAGGAAAACTCCAAAAGGATTTGGATTTTGTGCACATCCCGATGTACGCGGTTTTAGTGGTCAAACCCGTGTATATATGCGATTATAGGTTTAAAAGTCGCATATATGATTTTTCACATGTTTATAGGGATGGTCAAGGAAACATCAAAGGACAAAAAATGGTCCAAGGGGTCTAAGGAGTCTACAGAGGGACAGGGGAAGGCCATACAAGTGTGATTCACCTGGAGTGGTAAAATCAGCTATAATAGATGCCCCATAATGTGTGAGGTCAGAGGGGTCATACGATGGACGAAATACATTATAAGTCCATCCCAGAAGTGGAGTGATCAGAATCCCAAATGGAAGACCAACCACCCAATCAACATAGTACAATGACAACTCTGCACATAACTGCAAATACATATAGCAGTCCCAGATACATAAGAGTACAATGGCAATGAATAGGAATGATACAACATATTACATAAGTGGTCATCTCCACGTACAATATACATAGATCAGAATCTCCATGATGAAGATATACAAAGGATCATGATCTCCATAATGGCTAAAGATATACAACAGATTAAGATCTCCATAATAGCTAGAAATGTCTGACATATACTGGAATCAAGTCACGAGAGATGAAATCTCATGAACACTGGCACGATCAAGGAGGTAGCATATAAGAGATGCCACCAATCTGGAAGGTCTTCTACATAAACCGCTACGAGTACATGTCCTACTATGTGAATAGAGGTGTCGAGGTTGAACATAGTAGTCCATCATCTGATTACCAGTCATTGATGTATACCGTTAACAGACGCGAGATCACCCACCGATAATGAAAATGGGAATCAAGGTACTAGAGTGCAAACTAACAAGTGTGAATAAATGTGTTGAGGTCGAACACTTGAGAGGATCCATCGATCAGGGGACATTGATGTATTCCCAAAAACTGTCGACGGCGAGAGAACCTGCAACTAATGACTGCAAGTCTTAAGGCACTAAAAAATGACTCTAGATTCCAATCCCAGAATAAATGATCTGAATTCGATGGGATGAAATCTGTTGGAAGGAGGGAATTAAGGAATCCCCCATCATCCAACATGAGGTTCTTATAAAAGATGTATAATGTGGAAGGACTCGATCATAAGGTGCATGAACCAGTAACTCTACTGGGAATGACCGACATGCAAAGTCAAGACAACTGAGGAATGGCCGACTCAGGTTTCAACTTCCTTCGAACAAGAGCATAACGACGTATGGTGACTTAATGAAGGAAGCATAGACTCAATATACAAAACTGGGACATCTCTGTGACATAGGAGGCATCGACAGAGGCTCCATGGGGACTAGAAGCTTAACCAGTTGGTGGAGATAAACTCAGATAAATGAGTATAGCTCCTAAAGTCAAACTATAAACCCAACCAATGGATGTGATATACAGTGCTTTGTTCGAAGGCGACATGACTTGACATATGCCAAAAGATAACATCTTTCCTTTTCCAGCTTTTTGGTCTTTTGATTTTTTTTTTGGACTTTTTCAAATATTTAAAAAGCTTGAAAGAGGAATAAAACTACTTTATAGTTACAGACTAGGAGGAGACGAGTGTCATAGGGGAAAACAAACTAGTTCCAAGCAGTGGAACATACCTATGCTCAATGCAAGGATACATGTGTAGGATAGCGACACTCGGGGGAAAGTCCCCTCCCGGTAAAAAATAGGGAATCAAGCTGCAAAGGATATACAAAATGGCTCTACATGGCTAGTCATGAGACAAGTTCGGGCTATATGGCTGATACGCAAAGTCAGGGAAGTTGGCATAAGGCTCAAAAGGTAGGCAAAGCTCATGAAAATGCAATTACAACTTGACATAAGGGATTCCCGAGGGAAATATGCTAGCAAAAGATCAAGAGGAGTATGAGGCTCTTGCGAAATGTCATGGAAATACTATACAACTAACTCCCACACCCTAAGGGACAAAATGTCGGCATGGGCACCAAATGCAAATCAGGTGCTAACTAAGGTACCCATGTAAGGTCAAACTCTACCACTCATACCATGCCACTTCTAAAACAACAAGAAGGTTCCGTGACATAATAGAGTGGGTTCGTACCTAAGGCTATAATGAAACGATCATAAGGTCATGCAAAATGCAAACGGTGATGTAACCTAACCTATATGCCAGTTTCGACAAGATACCTGAAATCGACATGAACAGGTCAATCCAACGGCTGAAACGACACTCAAATAGGTCTCCTACATCATAAATTAGTCCGAAAATGGTCCAAAAGGATTAGAAATGGTCCAAACTATAGGAAAGAGGGTAAAAATTTTCAAAAATTTGAAAAATTTCTATAAATAGTAAAAAATTCAAAACATTATAAAACATTTGAAATGTTTACCCATTTGAGCTCAGAATTTCAACAACAAATTCCAGGAGATCCAGCCAGCAGAATCCACTACCGTTCTTTCCAGGTACTTACCCATGATCTACTCTTCCATTTTGATGCATTTTTTGTCAAATTCCATGGTGTATTTGGATTTCTAGGCCATTCCAAAATAGACGCTACGGCCCACGTGGGAATTGAGGGTTTTTTCACATATAGGGATGGATATACATGGAAAATTCCCTCACAGTCGCGTACATACACAGCTGTTTGGCAAACATCCATGTATGCGGCCGTGCTTAAGGTTTTTCAAGTGTTCTAATGGGTAAAACTCAAAATTTTTGTGTAGGATGGTCCTAGAATGGAGAGAACGTGAACATGGTGATGTAGAAGAGGCAGTAAGGGCCGACCTAATCGGTCAACAAGCGTTACGTGCATGTGGGATCTACAAATTTTGGTGTCTTGGTGGCTTAAGGGCCAAGCCAAGACTTTTGCAGATGTTGGTGGACTACTGGGATCCAGACTCATAGTCATTCCAGATAGACAAGATGTCCCTCACCATAGAGGTGGAGGACATATATTTTATTACTGGACTTTCTTGACGGGGGGAAGTAGTGAACCTACATTCTCATGGGACTGGAGGTGGCTTGACTATAGATGAGTACATTGCGGTGTTCTGCTATTCGAACACATAGAAGGTGGGGAGTCAGATCCCAACTAACTCCATATAGGTGCTGGGCCTAAAGGCCATCCTACTGACACTAGGTAGGATATCAGGCTTGGATTCACTCCACCAGGCCTCATGGCCTCTGATGTACTATGTAGTGGAGTGCATGAGACCCACGGTATACGATTGGAGCATTGCGCTACTGGGCAACATGAAACATCAGCTCAGTGAGTGCAAGATGGGCAGACTGCGAAACTTCCATTTTAGCAACATACTGAGCACGTTTTCCTTTGAGCGTGTTCTAGGATTGAGCCCTAGAGTTGACGTTCCTCTACACGAGGTTTGAGATCCAACCCAATGGCGTTGGGTGGATGCGATGTGTAGACTGGGTGGAGGTAGGGTGTCCAACCCCTATCCAGCTGATTTCTTTTCGTGGTGGCGACGACAGATAGTTGCCATCGATGACTACACCTATGCGGGGATAGATGTTCGGGGGGACCCTACATGCTGCTAGCACCAGGATCAACATACGGAGACATAGGTAACGAATCTCGACCCTCTCTTTAAAATTTTTCAGTTATTCAATTTTTTTGTGTTTTCTGATTATATGGAATCAAAAGACATATTTTTGGGTGACAATACATAGTGACATCTACCATATGCATGCAGATGTGGGACCATGGTGGCCTAAAGGCTTCCCTCGTCATAGACGGAGGGGAAGAGGAGACGATATCATGGGTGTGGATGCGGAGCAGACACTCCAAAGCATTCATACCAACTTTGTGAGGTTGACACACATAGTACCCATGGCACAAGTCGAGGACTTGCTTGAGGCCATGCAACGCCAGGTGGTGGGTATACCACGAGCATGGGTGCAGCTATTTTGACGGCTAGCTAGAGCTGTGGTGACATTCCACGATCACAACCCCCCTCCTCCTCCATAGGCTTAGATACCTGAGAGCGATACATTTTGTATTACCATGTATTATATCTTGGTGGCTCGAGAGCCCCGTTTTTGTATTATGACACTATGTATTACCACATTTTGGACATCTATAAATTTTTTTATGATGATTGATTTATTTATTTACATGTGTAAAAATTTGTGTTTATGATGAGTTTATTGTGTATGAAACAAATGCCAATCTAACACGTAGTTAGCATATGAGTCAGCAACTTGATTATTAATTATTGGAATATGTGTGTATGTTATATTGTCAAATTGCTATTCTAATAATCTCACATGTAAGAATCTTCTTAATAATGTCGGATCTCTAACATGGTACAAACCATTAAGCTGTAACACTACTAACTCCAAATCAAGACGTACCTTAAGATAGAGAACACCATGTAAAATGGCATCCCATAGAAGCCCAATAATGACACTATATTCAGCAACATTGTTTGAAGATGGCCGTAGACATACGCCTCCTGAAGACAATACCTGACCCATAGGAGTATAAATCACCTAAGCAGTAGAGGCTGAGTGTTGAGTGTGACAACTCACACCATCCGCGAATCCTATGAAGGTGGAAGATTCCATTGACATCTACCAAAAGAAACAAAAACTAATCACAAAATCGATCACTATAAGAAAAAGAGCTACCTATGCAAAATTGTACAATAATATACAATAACCAGCCTTGGCTGAAAATTATGCATAGTACTTTTTGAGATAGAGCCCATTTCTAGGCTCTGCCAAGGCTGTTCCCTCATAATCCACTAACTCATAAGAACCCTTCTCTAACACACATTTGACGATGTAAGGACCACGTCACATGGGGTTAAAATTTCCTTCCCCCAAGGGTTCTTTCGGTTGATCCCACAAAAGGACCAAGTCTCCCTAACTAAACCTTCTTGGTCAGACAGAATTATCATACTGGACCTTTACGCGATGCTTATTTACTTCTAGAGCCACCAAGGCATCTTGACGCTGCTCATCAAGTTGCTCAAGGTGGACCAAATGCTCCTCCAATGGGGAAGTGTCTTGTAAGAGTTCTATGGCTAGCTTCAAAGAAGGAATCTCGCATTCAACCAGCAATACCAACTCCACTCCATGCACAAGTTGATATGGAGAGAAACCTGTGGCAGTCTTAAAAGCGATTCTATATGCCCAAAAAGTAGGATATAACATAATGTGCCAATTATTCTTGCTTTGCGCGATGGTTTGTTAGAGGATGGATTTGAGTGATTTATTCACTACTTCTACCTGTCCATTCACTTAAGGGTAGTAAGAGGAGGAATGCTCTTGTTTGTACCCTAACTTTGATGCCAACTCTTCCATCATATGATTCTGAAAGTGCGAGCCATGGTCAGTGACAAGCTCTTTCGAAATTCTGAACCGAGTAATAATCTGGTTGAATATGAAGTGCACGGCTGTCTCACTATCAGATTTAATTGTAGGCATAGCCTCAGCCCATTTCATGAAGTAGTCAATAGCCACTATGATATGATGATGCCCCCCAGCTGAAGCTTAGTTGCAATCCATAAAATCAAGCCCCCACTTAGTGAAGGGAGTGGCAGTGATGATGGGATGTAACGGGGTAGGTTTTGAGTGCATATTACGTGTAAACACCTGACAAGGATGGCACCTCTTGACCGTATCTACACAATCCTTAAAGATCGACGGCCATAAATAACCCGCTCTTAATATTTTTTGGGCTGTAGAAATCCCAAATAAATGACCACCACACGCCCCTCCATGGCAATCATTCAGCATGACCTCAGCCTCTTCATGAGTTAAACAACATTGTAAAATGGAATCTACCGCAGGGCGGTACAAAGTGTCATCCACTATGAGGTAATTCTTAGACACATGATGTAATCGTTGTTTTTCATCCCGTGAGAGGTGAGTAGGGACCTTCAATGTTTGTAAATATATAATAATATCCCCATACCATGGGTCTAAAGTTGAGATTAAGAAGATGTGCTCATCGATAAACGTATCTTCACAAACCAACTCCTCGTCCTCGCTTGGGAAATCCGATATAAGCTCTGCAAAAATTAATGATTTCTTCGATTTTGCTGAAACAAACTCGAGGTCAAATTCTTGCAGGATGAAAATCATTTATTATATTTTCCCCCAATCATCCTTCGAGTGAGGACGAACTGAAACAGATTGACATGGGCTACAACCAAGGTCTGGCGAAGGAGAATATAATGTCTCAACCGTTGAACCGCATGTACGGTGGCTAAGGAAATCTTCTCAACATGAGAATAATGAATCTCTGCATCAATAAGATTTTGGCTCAGATAGTATATGACATGCTCTTGGAGCTCCTCATCCTCTTGAACCAAAACCATACCAATCGTCTCCATGGACGCGGCCACATAAAGTAGGAAATAACGGCTATAGTCTGGGGGACTAATCACCGAGGCCGATGCTAGGGCTCTCTTGAGCGCATCAAAGGACTCCTGGGCTCGCTCATCCCAACAAAAGTTGGTGTCCTTCTTCAAAAGACGCATGAAGCCTCTAGTCAAATTGGCAAAATTGACAACGAATCTCCGTAAGAAGTTTGCCATGCCTTGTAAACATTGAAGATGACGAATATTTTTCGGGGGAGACAACTGAAGTATTGCCTCAACCTTCAAAGGGTCGACTCTTATACCCTATTTAGAAACAGTGAATCCTAATAAGCGACCTGACTTCACACAAAAGATGCACTTGTGAGGATTTAACTTGACCAAATAGTGGCGGCATCTTTCGAATACCATTCTCAAATGATAGGAATGACACATTCTCATACAAGAATAGCAACAAGGTCATCCAAAAATACTTCGATAATCGATTTGAGATCATGGAAGATCAATGTCATGGCCCGCTGAAAAGTAGATCCGACATTCTTAAGGCCAAAAGGCATATTTTGATATGCAAAAGTTCCCTACGGACATATAAATGCAGTCTTATGTTGGTCCTCAGGTTTAATTTGTATCTGATTATACCTGAAAAAGCTGTCCGTAAAGGAAAAAACCTCTCTATTCGCACACTCATCCAAAATCTGATCAATAAATGGTGTGGGGAAATTGTCCTTAGGACAGGCATGATTCAAATCATGGAAATCAGTACATATGCGGATTGCTCCCTGATTCTTGTCAATTAGAACGGGGTTTGAAACCCACTCCGTCAAGGGAATGGGATAGATAAAATCGACTTTCAACAGTTTCTCTATCTCTGCCTTAATCGCGGGTGCTTTCCTAGGATTCACCGCACGCTAGTGTTGTCGAACAGGCTTAGTGTTGGGATAAGTCTTAATCTCATGTTCAACAATGTGAGGGTCGATACCTGGCATTTCGTCGTAAGACCAAGCAAAGATATCACAAAATTCTTTAAACAACTCGGTGTATTCTTGAATCTTAGCATGGGAACATTATTCCCCAATATAGACATTCTCTATCGTGCCAGGATCGTGAGAGATGTTGATAGGAATCATGGGAGATATATTTTCCATGTTCCCATCAGCCATCGAACCATGGGACTACCAATTCTCTCACTAAGAACCTCCCTAAAGTCCTCACGCTCCAAGCGATCAAGCTCGGGAAGAAAGTACGATCTATGATGGAGCTCTTCCCATGGTGGCTCAACTCCCGACATGGCCTCAATAATCACTTTGTCTGAAGGAAAAACACTATCAAGGAAGTCGTGCTTGTGAGAATACTGTACTGTCCATGCAGGCAACACATATGGGTCCTCCTCCTCCGTTCACTAAGAGGAAGGAATAGGCTCTGTAACACACTCAAGATTAGCTTGATAAGCTACAATAGTTGTAGGCAACAGCATGTCCATTACGATGGGCTCACTTGAAGTACTCGGTGTAGGAAGAATCCAGGGATCTTCCATATGACTCATGTGAAAAGACACCGATCTCACAGATATTGAATCCTCATCGGAACTAGACCCTATCATAAGGATAGGTGCAGGACAACTAAATCTTCCCATGAGGGATGGATACATGCCCACACCCACACTCCCAGCTTCCAGCTGAAAGTGCTCTACAATCAGGATCGAAGCACCCGAAGATGCGGTAACCGACGGATTCTTGAATGACGTTTGATCAATCGTAACTATATTCCCATTAAATGGAAATCATACAACGTGAAATAGAGAAGAAGCTATGGCTTGCATATTGTACATCCAATTCCTACCCAGCAAGAGATTGTATTCAAGGGGCGCATCAACCACCTCGACCTCTATCGCAACGGTCTTCCCTCCCAAATGGACCTTAAGGGAAGGAAGGATCCGGTGTAGCCTAAACGATCTCCCATCAAATGCATTTAACATGGTTGTGGAATTAGACAACTCAGGGGAACCTAAACCCTTCCAACACGATAAAGACATCACAGAAGCAGTAGCTGCTTCATCAATCACAGTGCGCTTGACGGTCATGTTAAGACATTCTACATAAATCAAAAGAGACATATAGTAAGGCAAGTGAGGCTGAAGTCCTGTGGTTTCAAATTTAATCACGGAGGAATAATTATCATCATTCACACCAAGGACAGAAAGAAAATCCTTCCTTTGCAAAGGACAACTCTGAAGTACTTCTAGTGAAGACATCATACAAGGAGTGTGGCCCAAATCCTTGACAACAGAATAGTTCTGGGTAGCTCGAGCATTAGGATTGTGCCCCAAACGCTTAAGGACTCCCTTAGGAATGTGAGGTGCAGCTTCAGGTTTATCCATAGGTTTTTCAATACGCAAAGGAGTCCCTGGTGGATCAGGTTCCTTTCCTGGGTTGGGTTGTGACGAACCATAGTATTTCGCACGGGTCACAACTTTCGCAGCACATACCATGTTAATGCAACCATGACCACTACCCTCCGACGGATCTTGATCACCACCAAATTGATCATGGTCCCTCGAGTTCATATTTTGATTGTGAGGTAAAGGGTTAGTCAACACAGCTGGGCCTTGTGCTAAGAATCTCGAGGCTTCATCGATACGAGGGCACAAGTAAGTGAGGTGATCCTCCTTACACAACTTGCAAGGAAATTTAACCTTACGTTTAGCTTGCTTGTCCCCCCCAGCATTACGGGTTCCCTTATCATTATTATTAGCCTTTTCATTCCTATTCCCACCCTTATGATTGTTCTTACCCTTCCTTTTATTCCGTTCGGGCTGCTGGTTACCCTTCTGGTCCGATGATTGTACCGAAAGCACACTCACCGTTTGGGTGGGTTGAGATGAAGCCGTGGCTTGTCCCAAAGCAGATTGGTTGATTGACAATTGACTGACTTGTTTTGCATCTAAATCCATAGGTTTAGCACTCTCACAACCAACAATGCCATCGGCATGTGGTCCAGGTTTAACTTTGGGGTCGAAACTAGAACGCGGAGCATTGGGAATGATCTCATATAACAAACCGGATTGAGCATAAATCAATTCCAGTTCTTGCGCGCTAAAAATGGCTTGCTCCTCATTTTGCACTCCGGATGTAGAAACATCCTTCGCTATATACGACAATAATGACTTAAGGAACCATTCGAGGAGGAATTCTGGTGGTATAAAAGCTTTAATCAACCTCTTCCGTCTATGCCACTCTTGGATATGATCCGAGATATGTGTGGCTTTATCCTGCCGATATGCTGACAAGAGTTTAGTACCAACATCATAATGCACTGGTAGTTGGAAGTGTTTAAGAAAAGTCATCACTAGGTCATCGAACAAAGTGAATGCTCCCCCAGGTAGCTCTATATACCATATCATGGCAGGCCCTATAAGGGTGCGTTGAAACAACCTTAAACGGATTGAGTCGTGATGTAAGGAATTTGAAGAGCACCGTAGGTGAAAGGTGGTAATGTGTTCGCTTGGATCCTCTCCCGGTTTGCCCTCGAATTTGGGTATGTCCGAGGGAAGCTTAGTAGGGACAGCCAAGCCGGGTCATGACCTACAGGATCGTTCGTCAATCTCGACAAGTCAGTAAGATTCATCGTTGCGAGGAAAGGGAGCCTAGGATGATTAGGTCGATGGAACGCTCCCTGATAGTTCTGATTCGCATAGGTCTGATTACCATAACCACCATGGCCTTGGCCATGGTTCCCTCCTCCTGTTTGACTCATATAGGGTGGCATGGAAGCACCATAGTGTGGTGTACCTTGATTATTCAGAGCTACAAGGCCATAATTTGGAGAGTAAGCGGGTTGTTGATACCTGTACCCATAAGGTGAAGAACCCTATCCATACTGCGTCCCATAATAAGGTCCATAATTCATCTCATGAGACACTCTGTAAGTAGGAATATACATTCCGGAAGTAGGAATATACATTCTGGAAGTAGGAATATACGCTCCAGAAGTAGTAATATGACCTCTAGAAGTATAAACATGACCTCTCGAAACAACGGGTGGTGCATGAACCTAAGAGACAATTGGTCGAGTAATCGCAATACAGACATGACTCGTAGCAACGTTTCGGCCCGACGGACCATGTGAATGAGGTGGAGGGTGAACATTCAAAGAACAAGGGACAGAGGATGAAGGGACCTATGTAATTATGTACATATTATTCCCTATAGTTACTCATCTCGGATCTGGTATCCTAATAGGATCACTAACCCTAGACCTAGGAGGAATATGTGATGTAGCTTCCACCCTCAGGATGGAAGGTGCAATGTGACTTGTCCTCCCAAACCTCTCTGCATGGTAAGGAATGAGAGTGCCCCCAGGCATAGTGCTAGGCTCAAACTCAGACTTGACATGGAATGCCAAATCATGTGCAGGAAAACCAGACATACCATAACTACCATAACAGGTGCTCATGGGTTCAAAATGAGTCTCATCATCCTCCAACATTCCATACTGGCGATGCGTGAATGGGGAATCAACCCTAGAGTAAGTAGGTCTATCATGAAAAATTCCTATCTCAGAAATCATAGGACCTAACTCAGTCAAATCAGGTGAAGGATCATAGCTAGGAGTAAACTCCCCATCTTCCACATGAATGAGAGAAGCTGGTTCATGAATACCTTCTATATGGTCTCCCATGGTGTGTGAATCAATGTGCGAAGTAGTCTGCTTGGACTGTCTATTTCTCTCTCCCAAAGGAGGAGGAGATGTAGAAGGCAGAAGTCCTACTAAATGACAAGAACGGCAAGGAGCTGCACCCGAATCCACAATGATACAAAAAATATAAAATATTCTCTATCTGCGCAAACCCTAGGAAAGCTAACATGCACAGAGAAATCACTAATAAAATCTAAAGCCAAACACAAGAAATCAAGGGTAGGATAAGTGAGCTCCCAAATGAAGCAGGTATGTCTCTCCTAGGAGAGGCTTGAGACTCCCATACACAACAAGCAGAGGTACATAACCAATTATTGTGGCCCTCGGCTTCAACGCATAAAGCGACTGTGCTGTCTGACCCGAACCTGGCCGGGACACTCACAGAATAACCTCTACAAAGTACCCCCTCGATATCCTAGGTAAAGCCACTAAGGTCACCTAAATATAATCAATGCTCATGCGGACAGTCGCAGGCGGGATTGACCGTATGGGCAGGGTAGCAACGCCCAAAACTCTCGAAAGAGCCCCCAGATACTAATACAATCCTAGAAATATCTCTGATGCTACTCAGTTATGACTAGGGGTCATCCCAATCAGTAACCGCTCACACTGCCTTGTGCTTAACTCCCTTTTGAGAGGAGGATCCTGAGAAACACTATTTATACCAAGGAATTTTCACACACTCACCTGGACAGACACATACATGTTGTTGTTTAGTGGTCTTGGAGAATTTACTCACAATGAACTATTCCAAGACCCTAAAACCTAATCTTGTTGGTGAACCCTATCAAATAAAATAATGTAGTTCATTTTGATTAAGCGTTGATTTAATTGGCTTTATTACTCAAAAGAGGTATATGGCCGTGCAACTAATGGCGTTATGAAACAACATGAAGTAAAATGCACACCTAACAATCAATGCAAATGCATTGTGTCCATGAAAAACATGGTATGCTACTACGTAAAATGCACAATTTTATTCGAATGATAAGTGCAATATTTCCTATATGAAATCCTGGCTAATACTCCAAAGAAAATCTAATGCAAGTACTATGCAAAATGCAAGATGCAATGCATGATGATAAGCAAATATTTCTGGATTTTTTGAAATAGAAATGAGATATAAAAGCAAAAGAATGGCTCTACAACCCCCAGACTTTGCAAGCAAATTCAAGAAGCACTCAAGCAAAGTACTATGATAAAATAAATCTAATGCACTAATCCCAAAACAAAAAAATTGAAAATGCAATGACAAGAACATTCTTCAAAAAAAGAAATTTTACCCTAAAAAACCATCTCTAGTCAGAAATAGAGGTGTATACAAACTCTAGCAGTATCAAAGGAGACTCAACAATCATCAAAATTCACCTAGCAACCATCCAAATTCCTCTAGAAGGAAAAACTAAGGGCATATGTTACTGTTCGCAGTAAACCCACGTGTGTATGCGGAAATCGTTGTGTATGCGGAAATCGCTGTGGAACCCACGTATATACGTGACTGTGAGTTAAAAACTCGCATATAGGAAGAAAGGTGCATAAAAATAAAGGCAAACAGACAAGCTGAGACAAACTTCACACCAATCAGACACTACCAAACAAACATGCCCCCAGACCTGACACAGAAACAAGAGAAAAAGAGCAATTCAAAGTCATTGAATACCGATCGAAAACCCCCAAAGGAAAACTACTAGGAAGTCCCTAGCGGAGTTGCCAATTCTGTTACGGAGAGAGATTCCTATGGCTTGGGGTACCACAATAGATAGCTTGACTCCAGAAATCAATCCTTTCCAATATGCAGTAGAAATCAAATATCTAACACTAAAGGATCAGACCTCGTACCTTATTCTAGACGGTTGAAGTAGATCCCCGTTGAGCTTTCCAACTTCATCTTGAATTGATAAATCACTTCCTCAACAACAAGTAAACAATACAAACATACTATATATATTGGTGTTAGATCTATTCTAGCATATATAATCAACAATGTTTAAGCATTTGAAATCATCCATGGATAAAATATTCATTCAAACATACATCATTGGACATGAAAAATAATTTCTATTAATATAAAATTAGAGATTACAATGGATACAACCTCTTTTGGCACGTCTGAGAATTGGAGAAACTGAATCCCCCACTTGGGCCTCCACCACCTCAATCCGCCATCTCTCGATAGCAAGCTCACAAGCAAAAGGAAAGCTTGGGAAGAACACAAAAGTGCTCCAAGGGACAAAGGGATGCAGAGTCAAGCACAAGTTCTTGCAACAATGGACTATAGTTTCTTTGCTCTCAATTCTCTCATATGCCTTCAATGTATCAAAGAGTTCCTTATATATCTTTTCAAAGGGGTAATGAAAGGTCGAATCCAAGTGATCTCAAGGCATATGGAAGGCCAGGAGTCAAGTGAGTCAGATCCATGTCAAGGAAAACTCCAAAAGGATTTGGATTTTGCACACATCTCGATGTACATGGTTTTAGTGGTCAAACCCCTGTATATACGTGATTATAGGTTTAAAAGTCACGTATATGATTTTTCACATGTTTATAGGGATGGTCAAGGAAACATCAAAGGATAAAAAATGGTCCAAGGGGTCTAAGGAGTCTGCAGAGGGATAGGGGAAGGCCATACAAGTGTGATTCACCTGGAGTGGTAAAATTAGCTATAACAGGTATCTCTGAAAGTGCTGCTCCTCTATGTCTAAAATTTCATACTGAGGTAGCCTCATCTGTATTCTTTCCAAAACCACAGGTTTTAGCAGAATTGGTTTCACCAATTGCAACTTATGAAAGTTTTCCCAAGGTGAATTCTTTTAGGACTGTTCAGCATAACAAGCATATATGGTCTGCCATGTGTCACTGTTTCACCTTCAGGGCCTGAAACATTTACCACAGAAATTAAAGTCTGTGCCCTATATGTAACATCTTTCTAAATTTCATTTGGACCTTCGTAGCCCAAGATATAACAATTCTCCCTACGTGTCATGTTTAGGGATGAATCCTAGAAGAGGATGAAACCTTCATTTGGAGGAATCAAATCCCCTATAATATAGTGAATTTGAGGCTGAAATGTTTACATAGGGTACATCAATATTTTATCTTCATCCTGTGAAAATTTTGGCCCCTGAGACTTTTTCACTCCCTAGATATAGCGAATGTACCAATACTACCCATTTTAGTATTTTAGGGTTTTTCAGGCCCGTGATCAAACTAGGGTTTGACTTTCCCAGAGTTTTACTCAATCAAAAACTTAGAATTTGGTCTCGAAACTTTGATTTTGATGAGGAGAGAAATCCTTATATGTTGGGCTCACTCAAAAATTCCTCTTTTATAAAAGGCCCTAATTTCCCTTATTAAAAACTGAAAATGCTCGGAATCAAGTTCTACTTCGACAGAAAGATGCACCCTTCAATGGAGAGTGAGCCTAGCCTCCTTTTGCTAATGGATTGTGGAGAGAGACCCAAAAAGTAAGAATCCATAGCTTCCATAGCTGCACAGTGTCTTCTTCTCAGGTTAGCTTTGATACCATGTTAGATTTTTATCAATTTGACAGTATTATCTTAGGATCTTATCTGAGAGAATAACATGCACAACAATAATCACAAGAGACAAGAGACACAAATATTTTCCTTGGGGAAACCATAAAGGAGAAAACCCTGCAACTTACTCAAAGATAGAATGAGCACCAATGGCAGCAGTAAAACCCAAAGACAGAAAGATGATCTCCAACAATTGTTCTCTCTCTCTCACTTGTGTGAGCACTTCCTCTCTCACTCATTTTCCCCAGTTGAGTGAGTGTGTGTGTCAAATAGAGAGTCTCACTCTCTATTTATACTAATTTTCGACTTAACAATTACTTACCAGGGCTGAAATCTCTAGGAGAGTCTAATAACCCTAGTGCCCCTCAATTGTGGGGACTTTGCCCCCCCTGATCAATAAGGAGGGTTAACCTCAACTCAATTGTGGGGACTATTTCCCTGACTTACAACAGGGGTTAACCTCATTGACTTTGCATGACTTTATTATATTAAGGAATCTCCCGATAGGAACATCGAGGTATAATTAAATACAAATGATTCTCCCAATAGGAACATCGGGGTACAATATAAGATACATAAGTGAATACATTTTGAAGTTACAAATACATGAACAAAGTGAGTGTCTGTCAAGGTAAACATGTGTCTGGTTAAAAGTCCTTAAAAAGTGTGTCGACCAAAAGTGAAGTTTGTCACACACTTGTCCATCGTAGTGAAAGCATCTCACAATAAATCTTTGTCATTGTAAATCCCCATCGTAGTAAACTCTTATCGCAGTAAATTTTGGTCGCAAGTATTCCCGTCGAAGTAAAAGCTGGTGTTTCCCAAAGGCATTATGTCACAACCCCAAAAGTTCAATTTTTTTCTTCTTATTGCGTAGTAACTCAAGTTTATTGTTGTAGCACTCGCTCAAACCCAAGATGTGGTATCAGAGTAGGTTTAGGAAAGAAACCTTGTTTTAAAATAAATTCCTTCCACTTCTGGTACACACATTCTGGGTTTACAAACTCCAATTTTCTCAAGAAAGAATTATGCATATCGGTCTCTAGCAATGAATTCTTTGTTCAGAGGTCAATATGTGTGGGAGATAGTCCAAAATGGATATACATAACCGACAGATCAGGCATCACCTAATAATATCACATAATCTTAGAAGGATTCTATAAGGGAACAAGGGAAGAAAGATGAAAATACTATGTTCTACATACACCAACCAATGCATGAAATCATACTCCCAAGAGTAGCAACAACAAAGACCTCTAAGCATGCATGAGACACTTTGGAAACCACCTATAAATTCTTAGACAAGGTAAAGAATTATAGGTTGCAGATTCTTAGAAGAGAGTTTCAATATATGTCACTAAAAGGAACATAGTCAGTGGACTCATTTTATATTCGAGTTATTGTCTTGATAAATCAACTGAAATCTCATGGAGAAAATATAGAAGACAGAAGGGTTGTTGATAAAGTTCTTTGAAATATTCCCTAAAGATTTGAATCCTTGGTCGTAACCTTGGAAGAAAACAAAGACCTATCGCAGTTTACCATTGATGCATTACAAGCATCACTCATCAATCATGAACATAGAATTAGTAGATCAAATACATCATTAGAAGGTACATTCACAACACAATCATCCACAATCTGTGGAAGAGGCAGAGGGAGATATAATTCTATAGGAAGAGGAATATTTTTTTCTAGAGGAGGACGTAGTAGCAGTCTCACGAATGTCACTGGTAGAGGAAAGAATCAGAAACCCAATCAACCAAGTGGTCACAGGTTTGATAAGTAAAAAATACAATGTCATTACTTCAATAAATTTGGCTAGTATGCATATGAATGTAGGAAGAAGCAGTATGACCAAGGTAAGCAATGTCAAAATCACTTGAGCAACACCAACACTTTGTTGAGCACAATGTGGTTGGCATGTACTTACCCAATTGAATGTGATGACACCCAACAAAGTCCATGTGACATATGGTATTTATATTCAAGTTGGAACGATCATATGATTGGTAATGTAAATTTGTTTTCCAGTCTACATAAATCACTTCAAACCAATGTCACACTTGGAAATAATGTCCAAGTCATTGTTTCGGGAAATGATACTGTTGGCATTCTAAGCAAATAGGGGGATAAAAATATTATGCTTGATATCTATTATTTGAAAGGTTTGAAACAAAATTTGCTGAGTATTGGACATCTGATACAGAAAGGTTAGAGAGTCTACGTGGAAGACAATCAGTGTGTGATTACAGACTTTCTTCCAAGCAACCAACTGATAGAAAGGATAATACAAGACATGAAAGGAAAGGAAAATATAGGAGTTGCATTCAAGGCATAAAACAATGAAGGAGATAAGTACTGTGAAAAGAAAGAAAATGATAGCATTGAAATTCAAGCAGTGTTTCCATCAGAGGTTCAGGATGAGTCCTGGCTGTGGATTTTCAGATTTGGACATCTGAATTTTGGAGGGCTGAAGCTACTGAACATAAAGAATATGGTGAAAGGATTTACATTGATTGACAAACTAGAAATATTTTGTGAAGAATGTATTTTTGGCACATATTTGGCAAGTAGCATAGATAGAATTTTCTAGTTGGAAAGTCATACAGAGCATGAACACCACTTGAGAATGTGCACTCTGATATTTTTGTCCCAATGAAAACATCATCCATTGGAGGATGAAATTATTTCATAACTTTTATTGATAACTTCACAAGAAACACATCGGTATATTTTCTAAAAAATAAATTTGTTGCATTTGGATGTTTTCATTAGTTCAAGGAATGCATGGAGAACCAGAGTGGACACAACATTAAAATACTAAGGAAAGATAGAGGCTTTGAATGTGTATTGAATACTTTCCTAAATTTCTGCAAGACCCATGGTATACACAAGCAATTCACTATGCAATATACAACTCAGCAGAACGATGTCGTGGAGAGAAAGAACACAACCATTATGGACATGCCGTGCAACATGATGGAATCCAAGCATTTTCAAAATGAATATTGGGTTGAAGAAGTCAAAACTACTGTATATATTATGAATCCATGTTCGACAAAGAGCATGAAGAACAAATTACCTCAAGAAGCTTGGGTAGGTATGAATTACAGTGTTTCTTATTTAAATTTTCTTGGTTGTGTCACATATTCTCATGTTCTAGATGACTTGAGAAAGAAATTAGACAAGAAGGGACATAAAACTATTTTTTTTGGTTACTCTAAAGGTGCAAAAGAATACAAGTTGTATGATCCTATCGCAAGAAAATTAATCATCAGTCATTATTTTCATCTTGTCAAGAATGAATCATGGTATGGAACCGTCGAGAAGAATGTTAAAATTGTGTCGATTATTGGGCATGATGACATGGCGAAGGAAGTCGTTCAAACACCACATGTAATTCAAAATGTCACAACACCATCGAATCCTAGAACACTGTGACATGGTTCAACATAAGGAAATTCAACACAAGTCACAACCCAAGCTACGTCAAGTAGCACACCAATAGGTCAGCAAAATCCATCAAGCAATTCGTTGAGGTCATCATTGATAGATGCAATAAAGACAAGAAGTATGCATGAGATATATGAAGAGTGTACATACAATTCACTCTCTCATTTTACATTATTTTCTCAAATAGACGATCCTTTAACATTTGAGGAAGTTTTCGAAGATAAGTATGGGAACAAGCTATGGATGAAAAAATAGAATCATTGAGAAAAAAAAACATGGGAACTGGTAGATGTACCAAAATATAAAGATGTAATCAATGTCAAGTGAATTTACAAGGACATGAAATATGTTGATGGGAATGTGCATAAGCACAAGGAAATAATGGTTGCAAGAGGTTTCACTCAACATCTCGTCATAGAATTTAATGAAACTTTTCAACTTGTTGCACGCATGGATACAGTCAGAACAATTTTGGCCATTGCTACTAAAAAAAATGTCCTGTTTATAAAATGGATGTTAAATTGACATTTTTGAATAGCTATCTAGAGGAGGAAGTGTATGTGGAACAACCACAAGGCTATGAAGTTCTAGGAAAAAATGCAAAGTATATAGATTGAAAAAAACAATTTTTGGTTTGAAGCAAGCTCCTAGAGCTTAGTAGAATCGCATTGATTCCTATTTCACCCAAAATGGATTTCACAGAAGTGGAAGTGAACTGGATTTTTACACCAAGCTTAATGAGCAAAGGAAACTTGTTAATTTTCTTCTTGTATGTAGATCATTTAATATTTACTGGTGATTTTGGCATAAAGGATTTTAGAAAAGTTATGGAAAGTGAATTTGAAATGATTTATATAGGGCGTATGAAGTTTTTTATGGGCATTGAAGTTTAGCCATCTAAAAGTGGTATATTCATATCACAATAAAAGTATGCAAGTGGGTTTTTAAAAAGATTCAATTTGTTAATTTAAAGGTAGGCCCAATACCAGTAATAACAAGCTTAAAATTTTGCAAGGATGATGATGGATCAGTTGTAGATCCTATGATGTTTAAAAGGCTTGTTGGTAGCCTTATGTATTTAAATGCGACAAGACAAAACATCATGTAAGGAGTAAGTCTGATCTCAAGTTTCATGTAGTCACCAAAAGACTCTCACTGGAAAGCAAGTAAGAGAATCCGAGGTATGTAAGTGGAACAGAGGATCTTGGAATTTTGTATTCAACCTCAGAAAATTTCAACTATTGGATACATTGACAGTGACAATGGAGGAAGAGGAGATGATATGAAAATAACACATGGGTACACATTTCATTTTGGTGCAGGTGTTGTCTCGTGGGCATCGAAGAAATAACTTATTGCAATTATGTATTTAGCAGAAGAAGAGTATCTCACAGCTACAAGTGCTGCATGTCAAGTTGTTTGGATTCAAAGAATAATAACATACCTATCGCAGGACAATGAATAACCAACAACCTTTATAAACAAAAAAAATTAATTAATTAAATTGTCGAAGAATCATGTGTTCTGCAAGAGAACCAAGCACATGGACACAATGCAACATTTCATAAGAGAATTGGTGAATAACAAAGAGATTTGTTTAGAATTTTGCAGGTCCAAAGATCAGCTAGTAGAAATATTTACAAAACCATTAGAAGGGGATACATTCCAATACCTATGGAGTTATTTAGGAATGACAAGGTCTATTCAGTGAATTATGTCATGCATAGAGAAAGTTTCAGCTCTGAAACATTTCGTAAAATTTTATTTAAAGATCCCCATCTACTCATAATTAAGGGGGAGTGTTGAAAATATTAATTACTCGAAAATATACACATCATCTCAACAGACACTCTGATATTCCATTTAACTTTATCTTATGTCTATCTATCCAACAAGTTGATGAGTTCATGTCCCTCCATATTTAAGCAATCGGATTGAATTTCTGAAGTTAAGTTTTCAGGTAGAAATTAATTACAATCTTTAATGTAATTCTGTATCTTACAAGAGAAATTTTTTTTAGTCTTTGTATATGAAGAAGAAGAAGGATGGAAAACAAAGAGAAAAGAGAAGAAAGTGCACAAAGAGAAGAGAAGAGATCAAGTGTGGATTAGTGGAGAAGAAGATAAGAGTTCGAGAAACACAAGATTTTGTGTTCTGGAAATTTCTTGCAACCATATGATTCAAAGATATTGAATCTATGAGAAGAGATTTTAAATTCGAAACACTTGTCATGAGTTCATGATCTCTTTTTGGATGATAATTTTGATTTCCATTGTCTTTATTCCTTTCACCATCTACAAGAGTGATATTTTTCTTCTCCAAGAGAAGGGTCATTTGATCAATATTCTTGTTCATGCATGAGATTCCAGGATGAAATCCCCTGCCATAGTAAGAACAGTTTGTCTTCTCCTTGCCCCATTTTCTTGTATTTATTTGATCTTGAGGGCTCATTTGAATTATTGATCTTCTTCTTCTTCTTAAGATTATCAAACCCGATCTGCTCCTTCTACTTTGGATTTCCTTTACTGTTGATATCCTTGGTTCCTTGAACAAACAATGCTTGATCTTTGGAGGATCTCATGGATCCCATATGAACAAGCTTGTAATGCTCTTTGGTTAAGGAATCAATGAATACATTCAAGGTTGGCATCTTCCAATTTAGAATGGTGTTTTTTCCCAAATGGAAGGTAGAGACAAACAATGAATAATTTGCTCATATTTTTGAATGGAATGGAAGGATCAAATTATCATCATTCTTATCCTCACCACATTGCTTCAACTGAAGCACTAAATGATTGAACTTGGTGAAAAACTCATTCATGGTTTTGAAACTTCGGGAATTGAGGGAAATCGATTCATTCTCCAATTTATAAACCCTCATCTCATCCTTCTTTCCAAATATTTTGGAAAGTTGTTCCCACACTTCTTTGGGAGTCTTCAATCCACTGATATGGAAGAGAAGATCCTTCAAAACATTAAAACATAGGAAACCATAAGCTCCATCAAGCTTATTCATGTACTTGTAGTTCTCTACAATTGCATTAGTATTTGGTTATGTTCCCATAGTGACTGTGTATATTCCCTTGGAGCGCAATATGATATTTGTATATTCCTTAAAATGATGATAATTGAAGGGAGTAAGAAGATTGTTTGAAGAAGATTCCATATTTTAGTTGTAGTGAATACAATAGGAGGTTTTGAGCTACGAGCAGTCATAAAAAAACAAACACTTTTAGGTCGAACAACTTGCACTTTTGAAGTTGCTTCACACTTGGACTAGTTAATCAAGAAATATTGATCAACCTGATGTAAGATTATCTAGGATTTATACAGAAAAAGTTCTTCTTTTGGTGCAGTGTTGGAATAATTTTGAGAATTTTTTTCTCAATCATCACCAAAGATCCATGAAAAAAACTGTATACGATTTTACTTGTCCTTCCATTGCTCTGATACCATATAAAATTCAAGAACAATAGATATATAAAACAAGATAATAATTACAACATATGCATGTGAATATTCTACATCAATGAGTGTTAGAATACTAGTGCAAAATGTTTGCAGCAGTAAAACATTATCATTAATATCTGAAGATAATTTACAATGGTCAATAATGGCATGAATAGCCAAGAATTTTGAATCCTGCAGAGATCATTTGAATTGAATGCATGAGAGTGGCTTACTTGTCAGTTAACACCAGTCAGAACATTAGTTAACCACTTAACTGCAACATAATTCACTCTATCAGACTCAAAGGTAGTTTAAACTGAGTCTAACTTAGTTGGAACTCCACTGCATGCATAAAATTAGGTGAGGGCACCTTTTTGTCTTCAATCAAATGAGAATATCTCAAATGAATGCCAAAAATTAGGTGAGGGATCCTTTCTTGTCTCTAGATAATTCAAATTAGGTGAAATTAGGTCAAATCTAACAAAAGGGCACCTTTATGACTCTAGTTAGCTGAAAATTAGGTGAAAAATCTCTCGGTTTATTGAGTAGGGCGCATTAATCATGCAAATCATCCCAGGTTGGCTCCCCGAATGAAGGAGGAGGTCCAACTAATTGAAATTGATGAGATGTTGATGATGTAAGCACATGTTTGACTGAAAATACTTAGGATAAATGTTAACTTAGGATGTTAAGCCCAAATAAATGATGTGAAGTTGGAAAATGACTCCAAGAAATCACACTAAACAATATGTACCAGTAGTCTATAAATTTTTCAAACAATTGTACTTCTCTTATCCATAGAAGTGTTGTTCTCTTGGATTCATCCCTAACTTAGTGTGTTTATGTATTGCCACTTGTATTTCATTCACCATTTTGAATTAGAACTCTATAACACCGATGTGTATGATTTCTCATCTTTAGTACATTCCCCATGTTGTCCAATTTAGTGGCACCCATTTTGGGTTTGGTAGTTTGTCTTTACTCTAAACTCACTTACTCTATGTTGAATAGCATAATTGAAGCATGCACTTAATGTTCCTTTTACAAATAGTACGTAAGAACAAAAAATCCCTAACATTTGTTCAAAGTTGTGTGTCTACATTAGGAACTATTTGGTCTCTTTACATGTTACTATTGGACACTTTATACTATAAGAAATCAATAATGGAGATAAATCCATTCACAAATATAAAATATATTTTTTGTTCTCCTTAGCTAGTCTTAACCTCAACACCTTTTACATGGCCTTAACCACAAAATATTTTCTTTTTGCATTGTATATAGGCCCTACATATTACACTTTAGTAGATGGTGTAGTATGCCACATTCTCTTTTAATGATGGAAACAAATTAAGAACTAGGAACATATAACAAGGCTCACATCAGTGATCAATTATAAAGGTAGGTACAAGATACACTTTCTTCTAAATATATCTCTCAATTCTCATCTTTATTTGAGTTATTTTCCTTGCATGAGATAGTCCTACTAGTACATTGTATATATTAGCATCACCGTCATGGACCTTAATGAGTTATTCTTGTTGCAAGGAATTAGTTTTTTCACATAGTACTTGTTCTCAGTTGTTATATTTTATGGAGTTTGATGAGAATCTGATGATGATCACTAGCTCTCTTTAGTATAACCTACATACTCTCTAGGTTGTAACCTACTTGTAGTATGTTAGAATGCTTGTATTGGATAGTGATACATTTATATATACTATATATAAATAAATTATATATATAATATAGTAAAATGTTAATGTGTGTGTGTGTTTGTCTGTGTGTTACAACATCTTTAAACACTACCCACACCAAGTTTCAAGACCAAACAAAAGTTTTTTTTGTTCATAGCCACTATACATTGCTTAAGTGATGTCTCAAGTATCAAATGGACAAGGAATTCATTGAATAGATGCTTCTTAAGTGATGTGATGCTTATATGTATTTACAACAACTCAAACATCAATATTGAAATAATATACATTGATGGGACTTTGCTTTAATATTGGCTAGACATTGTTTAAGAGATAATTTAACATTTTTTCTTTGTTCAATTTTGTGCCGTAATTTTGAATGATATTGGCATCACATGAATTGGATGTGAAAAAATTCATGTATACCTACATTCGAGTATTTAAAACATACTCTCTTTATTGTCACTTAAGTGACATTCTACTAGTGATTGATCAACACCATGTCTTTGATGTGTAGTTGACGAGAGTGAAAATTTCGATTGACATTTATCTAACATTACAAACAAATGATCAAATTCAGTAATAAATGTAGTAGTGTCTTTAATAAAGTAAATGAAAATGAAAATGAAAATCATTCACATACAACTTAATAAACCAAATTTAGAAAACATGCATCTATCTCAATTTGCATCTATTATCCATCCAAAAGGATCTAAAAGAAATATTATATGTAAATAATTTAAAAACACTTTGATGTTTAGTTATAAAGTGTTAAGAAATTCATAGATTACATGAAAAATTATGTCTTTGCAGGTTATATTGAATCATCAAGTTCTATGTTTTTCAATATGGATTTCTATCAAAATCAATCATGACCAAAATTTAGTTCTTGAAATAAATAAAAAAATCATTTCAATGTTAAGCCCTAAATGTTGGGCACATTTCCCCATATATTATAGCACATTATATTAATATTGATGTCATATTTGGTTTATTGGTGGTAATTTTCATATTATTATATTAGTTATGTTGGCTTGGGTCCATTAGTTGTAATTGTACCTCTTTTCCTGCTATATATAGGAAGAAGAGCTTTCCATTTGAATCATGTATATTCTCTTATCTTGTGTACCATAATACATTGTATACGGAGGTTTCCCCCTCGAAGAGGCTTGATTCTCATTTTTTTTCTTCATTATTAAGGTGTTGAGTACTCTTTATTTTCATTTTTTCTCTCTTTTCATGCACTTTTATAAATTTGTTTCCTAACATTTGGTATCAGAGCTCTAATTTTTCTGTACAAGGTTTGAGACAACAAGGATCATAAATCATTTAGGAAATAGGTCAAACTATTAGTGGAATTTTTTTAAGATTGTGATTCTTTACAGATTAATATATGTTTGAAGTGGAAGTTAGGGTTTCTGACTAGTCCAAAAACTAGTCTCAAACAAGTTTCTTGAAAAAATAGGCATATTTGGAGCATGCAAGATCCAAATTGAGTGAGACCTATCGCATCAGAAAGAATTTAGAACATAATATCCATGGTATCATTTTTAGATTCATATCCAAAATATTTGACGTGTGGATGTCTATACAAGTTTTCTCTTGTGAAAGGACCAAAAATAACAAGTGTTGGTAGATTTTCCAGATAATTTTATTGGGAACTTAGAATTAGGTCATACCTATGGAATTGCAGAAAGGAGATATCAAGAAATTGTAGGAAGAATTTTTAGATTCATAGGGTTAAAAATTTCATATTTATCATTGTTGGAAGGTTGACTAGAAAAGCAATCTTTAAATTAGGGTTTGATAAAGTTATTCCATTCTAAATTTTAATAATTTTAGCAAAAGGATCTATTTGAGGTGAACACTAGGATTTCATATCTATTTATATTGTTGAACATTATACAAAAATCTAGTTGAAAAAACTCACTCCACTCAAACCACCAAAGGTTTCATCCTTTACCTATGATGAAAGTGAAGACATATCTTTTACGATGTCCAAGTTGGAAGATATGATTAAAGGGATTGTACAAAGGGTTGATTTGGTTAACTTCGAGAATAATATGGCTAGTAAAGAGGATCTACTAAAGATGACTAATGATATGGATAGTTTTAAATAGTATGCAATATTTGAAGGTACTGCTGAATGACATAAGACTTGTATTTTCTTCACATTCATATACATAATAAGAGGATAAGGATAAAAAGGAGAACTTCTTCTAGTCACGTATTGAGAAAATTAAAAAATAGTTAGAGAATAAGAGGGTTCAGTCCCAAAAATATGATCATCACGAGTTAAAATTAGGTCCAAGGAACTAATTTATTCCCAATATTGACATGATAAAGTTTGATGGTAATGATCCAATAACAAGGATATTCCATATGGAGCAATTCTTTGATCTACACTAGGTTCCCACTTTGCAAAAGGTAACTATTGCATCATTATATTTAGAGAATGATCAATTTGTATGTTACCAATGGCTATGTGACAGTAATAAATACTCTATTATATTGTAATTTCTCCTTGAAATTTTTGGAAAAAGTGCAATTTGGAAAAATTTGGGCTTAACTACTCATGACTCTAGGGGGTTCCAATTGACACCAAATAGTCCCAAATTTGAAATGGAATGGTATGGAGAGTATTAATACATCCAAATATGACCTATGAACACTTTTTATTTGAATTTATCCTTCTAAATCTTGGTTTGGGTCTAAGGAGAGAAAGTGCAAATTTCCTGGGAAATTGAGGTCAAATCCCCCCCCAGGGGTGGACGCCAATTTGGCTCTCCAACTCAAGTACGAGCACCATAAATTTAAGAAAAGAGTATGGGTATGAATATAATACATAAATTTTTATCATTAATAATGGTTATTAATATATGGAAACTGATTATGATGCGGAAAATTTGTTTGGTATCTTTCATGGAAGTTTCTTAAGGGGAAATTTCATTACTAGCTCAAATTTGACACCTGAAAAGTAGAATAGATGGTTCTGAAAGTAACATGAAATATAGTGTCCATATAAAAAATAAAAATTGTTATACAAAATGAATCAAACTAAGATAATAATCATCATACAAACCTGATATAAAACTCGTTCAAGATTGAAGCCAACTTAATGAAAAATAGTGATGCAATAGCATGAGAATGCGAGATTTTCACGAAGGAGATTATTGGATTTCGAGATTCAGATAATATGGTCATTAAAGTATAGAGCCATACATAATTTATTTGTTCCCCAACACCAAAAAATTCAGAGAAGAACCCTCATACAAATGTGATATAAAATTGTTTCAAGATGGAACCCAAATTCATGAAAACTAATGATTTAATGGCATGTGAATGCAAGATTTTTACATATTAATTTCTTGGATTTCAAGTTACAGAAAATATTGAATTAAAAGTACATATACATAATTTATATTCCCCATCTTAGGTATCAAATGGACGCGGAAAAGAGAAAGAACCACTCCAACAAGTGCACCGTCAACATGAGAGTGTGGGTGAATGGAGAAGGAGGAATGAGAGAATAGGGAGATAGATGAGAACCTGAAATTTATGGAATTTAATCTAAAAATAAATCACCTTCATTCACTTCCAATTATAGGTATGAATGGACTCTCCATCAACCAACCTGGAAAGGAATCCAACTCCCTCGAAATTGGTTCACAAGCAAGTAGAGTGAACACTCACCGTGCAATGGACAAAAAAATGTTCTCTAAAATTGCCAAGGACAATTAAAAAATAATAAAAATCAATTTTACTTCCTCATGAAATCCTTTTATTAACTTCATGAGGCCTCCTAAGGCAGAATTTACGTCCATGGTATTCCTCCAACTCATCTTAGTGGTTTAGTAACTCCTATGACACTTGACTTCTTCTTCATGCTCCAATTATTTCCCCAATTCGGATGGCTTCCTACAAATCCAAAATTTTCCCTCTTGGTGGCTATTTTTATCCCGTTTATTTCATATTTTTCATAGAATATTTCATCATTAGTTGTCATAGAGTGCATGTACTCTCCTTCCAAGTGGCACACATTGTCTTCTTAGTCTCTTACTATTCCATGGGAGTTACTCTCCTAACCTAATTAAAATTCATTGGTTCATGATAGGCTATGTGACACCGCATCACCCTCCAAGAATGTTACATTCCTCATGGGTTGGAATTTGGATGAAGGTAATGCCAAGTGCATGGGGAGAACTAGTCACCAAAAGACTCTAGAATCTTACAATTGTCTCCTTGAACCAAAGCCACCTTATTTTATTGACATTTAAAAATGATGTGACCAATTTTAATGTAAATATGGTAAACCAAGGTCCTTTTGGGTCTTATATCTCCCTTATTACAAAATTTATGTCTCCACCTCAACCTTGGGAACTAGAAGGTTGGTGAAACATTATTTGCAAGTAGTCTTATTTGGATGGGGACATGAAATTCCTCCTCACCCAATATTTCTTATCCTCAATCAATGCCAATTTTGGTTTTTGCAAAATTTGTTCATCTTCCCAAGTGGCACCCTCACTTGGTAAATCTTTCCATTTTACCAAGTTATCTCTTATGGTTTTTCTCCTTAATTCTCTTTAGCTGTCATTTTAGTGTTGGCACTCATGTGCTGCAATTTTTTGTTTCCAAAATAAAATATATGTGGATTTTTCATATTTATATATCCTATGACATTACCAATAAACACCAAAAGATTAATTAATTCCATCAATTTTTTTTTTTGCACAAATAGTCTTTACCTCCATATTTTGGAAACCTTTTCTGAACTTCCAACCCCCTTTTTTATCCTCTATAATTCTTTGAAGTTGGTACTGAGTTACCCAAATTTGATCCTTTTAATATCTTAAGAAAATTTTAGAAAGAAACGAATATGCTTCTTGTTGCACTACTCTAATTAAAATCACTTTTTCAAGTGGTGATGTAATCTCCCATTCTGCTTGCTGCACCCAAAATTGAATCCAAGCAATAACAAGATCACATTGCCTGTATTTCCTCCTTCCAAACATCATGAATACAAAATATAGATCAATAAAGTACATAACAAAATCATACAACTGTACCTCAACAACGTACCTCATCAAAGGATCATGAAAATGCTTGTACATCCAAGTTAGTAGATAATCATGTGGCCCATACACACAAGCATTAAGTATTATATCAAATATGATCCAATGACATATTTGAGGATCTGATGTCATATTATGTTTCTCCAAAGTAATGTAAAATTCATCCAAATATTCAGCCATGTTTTCTTTCATACAAGAAGTGAATGAATAACCTCCACTAAAATCTAAACCAAATAAGGAGCCAAGAAAACAAGGAGACTTCAAGTGGCTCAAAGAAGTGTCATCAATACAGCCATGAATATGCATACCATTAATAAATAACAAAGGACTCTTTTTCCAATTATAATTTTCTTCAATCATATACCTCTTCACCCAAGTATTGGATGAAGTTCCTCCAACGTCAAATAGACTAAGCAAGGAGCAACACAAATCATGAGTCTTCAAGTGACTCAAATGAACATCATATGTGCACCCATGTAGATGTGTATCATCATAATGTAATGAAGGATGCTGCTTCAAATATAAATAATATTTTTCTCTAATCATGTCATCATCAAAGTAGATATAGAAGTTTCATCCTCCTCATCTGGCACCTTCAAAAATAAACCTTTCTCCCAATTTTCATCTCCAATTGATGTGGCTTAAAATGAAGTAGGGAGTGAAGAATTGTGAACCAACATTAAATATTTGAAACTCTTACCCATGAAAATTTTGAATGCATATTCTCCATAATTGTTTGGTCCAATTGTTGTGAGATCACGTCCCTCCTCTAAGGCTTTGCGACTCTCACCAAGAGGAAACTCATAATCCCTCTAAACAAGAAAAAGTGCTTGGTTTCCTTATTGTTTTAATACAACGTCTTCAAGCACATGCATATCAACATGCACCTCATTTTCCACCATCACGTCAGGCCCCTCCTTTGTAACATAAATTCTTTCATCCATTGAATGACTATTTGATATGTAGGAGGCTATAAAGGACCCTTGCAACCTCTCTTGAAGTTGCTCAATCTGCACCATATATTTTTGGAGTGAATTTTGGGTGGAATCCAACTCATTTGAGATATTTTTATTATCTTATACATTCTTCAAGGTTAGTTCATGATATAAAACAACAATCACAATTAAATAATCTCTATCAGAAAGAAAATTCAAAATATTACCTTTGATGTTGGATATTTCCTTCTGAATTTTCTCGATATCCTCCATGAAATATTTCTCCTCCATGCTCCAACAAATTTTTAATACCAAATCATGTGTTCCATGTAGAGTCTTTAGGACCTCTTGAAGCTTAATTTCATCCATCCTCAATGACCCTTAAAGGAAAATAGGTTCTGGTTGAGGAACCTCCTCTTCTTATTTCTTCTTGATTTGATCAACTTCTTGAAGCTCAAGTAGTGATGGGGGAGTTGATATCGGTTCTTCATTATCTACTACAATGTCTTCACCTTCATGGTCATGAGAAATTTGGCTTATAATTACATATTCAAAATTTTTATCTATGTCACCAACATAGAGGTGTGAGAACCCATCAATAGGTACTCCTCCTCAGTTCAAGAATCCATCAATAGATGCTCTTTGGTCCATGTACAAAGTAGAATGTATCTCAGAATGATATTCAATAGTTTCAAGGGACTCTTCTTCATTCTCATGTGATGTTTCCTCGTATTTTTTAGAGTCACTTGGGAGTGACCTTCGATCCTATTGATGTAATGCTTCTTCTACTTCACCACACATAGAACTTGCTGGCTCCTTGGTCTCTTCCATACGTGTGTATTGCTTATTATTTCTAAATGAGTTCACATATACACTATTAGGCCTATATCCAAACACCCAATCAAGAAAGTATTCAAAAGTAATGGTATTATGTGTATCTCCCATAGAATAAATATATGCTCAATATTTTTGGGGAAAATTTTTACATGTTGCTCTCAATATTTCTAATTAATTCATAGGAGTAGCTTGTGGTGGTTTGGAACATACATATTCACTTAGTTGTTTCCACTCGTATACTCCTTCCTTCATAACATAAGGAGTGTCAAGGTTCTCTTTATACTCTACAAACTTAGGAGTTGTAGGGCTGGTGTGATTCTTGAAGTCATGGGGTCGACTATGAGGTCCAGTCCTCGAGAAAGTAGTTTCCCCATAGGTCTTCTTCTCATCATGATGGGAACTACTACTACCCCCTTCTACGTGGCTTAACCCAAAGTTGGATAGCCATCAATTAGAAATATTTCATAATATTCTTATTAATATCATCAAACAATGACTTTATTAATGTCTTAAATTCCTCCTTATCATCCATAACTTCTACTCATAGTTTATCCCTAAACACCACTAAAGCTGAACTGACTCCTTCACCTTCTTTTGTTCCACTAACAATGTATTTAGTTCCAGTATTTAATGGAGGGAGATAATCATTAGGAAACCTGAATAGATAAATTCATCAGGTTCCAAGATCATGATCTGATACCACTGTAATTTCCTTAGTTGAAATTTTGGGGAAAAAGTGTAATTTGGGTGAATTTGCACTTAACTAGTCATGACTCTAGGGGATTCCAACAGACACCAAATGGTCCTGAATTAGAAATGAAATAGAATGGTGAATATTAGTACATCCCAATACTAACTATTATCACTTTGGATATGACTTAAATATTCTAAAACTTGGTTTGGGGATAAGGATAGAAAGTGCAATTTTCCTAGGAAATTGAGGTCAAATTCCCACTAGGGGTGGAGGCCAATTTGTCTCTCCAACTCAAGTATGAACCTCCAAAATTTAATAATAGAGTATGGGGATGAATATAATACATAAATTTATATCATTAATCATGGTTATAAATCTCTATAAACTAATTATGATGTGCAAATTTTGTATGGTAACTTTTACGGAAATTGCTTAAGGGGAAGTTGCATTACTAGCTCAAATTTGACACACGAGACGTAGAATAGGTGGTTAAAAAGTAACATGAAATATAGTGGTAATATAAAGGATGGAAATTTATTTCCAAAAATCATCAAACTAGGATAATAAACCTCATACAAACCTGATATAAAACTCCTTCAAGATTGAAGCCAAATTCATGAAAACTAGTGATGCAATGGCATGAGAATGTAAGCTTTTCACACAAGAGTTTCTTGAATTTAGAGATACATAGTATATTGTAATGAAATTAAGGAGTAATAAATAATTTTTATCTTCCAAAACATCAAAAAACTTAGAGAATAAACCTCATACAAATATGATATAAAAATCTTTCAAGATCGAATCCAAATTCATGAAAACTAATGATTTAATGGCATGAGAATGAAATATTTTTACATATTAGTTTATTTGATTTATATTTACAGAGAATATGGACATACAATTACAGATACATATATCATATAATCTAACTTGTGCATCAAATAGAAACCACCACCCCAACAAGTGCGTCACCAACATGAAAGTCTAGGGGAATGGAGAAGAAGGAATGAGAGAATAGGGAGATAGATGAGAACTCGAACTGTATGTACTTAAACCTGAAATTAAAACGACTTCATTCAGATCCAATTAGAGGTATGAATTTACTCTCCATCAATAAACTTGGAAAGGAATACAACCTCCTCAAAATTGGCTCAGAAAAAGGAAGAGTGAACACTCAACATGCAATGGACAAGCAAAATCTCTCTGAAATGCCAAAGGCCAATTAATAAATGATAAAAATGAAATTATCCTTCCTCATGAAATAATTTTATTAAATTTATGAGGCCTCATAAGGTTGAATTTCCATACATGGGATTCCTCCAACTCATCTTAGTGGTTTAGTAACTCCTATGACACTTTTTTTCTTCTTCATGCTCCAATTCTTTCCCCAATTAGAATGGATTCTTCTAACTCCCAAATATGGCCTTTTGGTGGATATTTTTAGCCCTTTCATGTCATATTTTTCATAGTTCTACAATCAGGTATGAATTTTTCATATTTGTCATAGAATATTTCATCATTAGTTTTCATAAACCGTGTTAGCGCATGTTTTGTTCCACATGGTTGGAAGATGAGCTTAAGGTAAAGAGATGGCATATATTTCAATTTTTTGTTGATATAACAACAAAACTAGAAGATAAGGTGCTAAAAGGAGAGAAAAATATCCCATGGAACCACACACTGGGTTAAAAGTGACTAAGGAGAGATGAGGAAGTTCCTTGTAGCACCTTGTAAAGGAATTAACGGTCTGGATCTGAGATGCGATGAGATCAGCAATGAGTAGGGAATCCGCTGGGGAAAAGTGCTCAATTTATAACATTGGAGGATGTTGGTGAAATGAATTTTGGAGTGTGTTAAAGGTAAGAAGTAATCGGTGGTGCAAGATCATAGGGGAAGAAGATCAATGGTTGGAGTACATTCCGCACTCTCAACTAGCAAGGATCATGGAATGGGAAAGTGGTAGAGGATTTTTTACGGGTTGCCATGTGGTGAGAAAATAATAATTGCACTAGATTAAAAGTGGTAGGGAGAAAACACCTCCCATGATCCCCAAATAAATTTGGAATATTATATAAGGGAAAGTCACATTGAAATATGCCATTTATTTTTTTGTGCCCAAGGAGAAACGTGCCTGCACATTTGGAAGTTGAGGCAAACCTACTCTTTCTTGTCGTCATTTTCAGGGTATGCCATCTATCTTAAATTTCTAAATATTTTTAAAATTGGGAGGATAAGTTGAAGTTGAAGCACATGTTAAGGAGTTTGATAAACTAGAGGAAATATTTCAAGATAGGGATGTAGATGTGTTTGACATAGTGTTGTCTTTTGGCCCTGTGCATGAGTTAAATAACAAACTAAAAACCTTAGAACCATAAGGATTTGATGTACACAACATTCATAGGTCCCATTCTCAACATTTTTGTCTAGACCAAACCCTCAATTTTCCATATTGTGTTCCATGGTGTGTATCCAACTATTCTCAGTAAGAACAAGTTATAATGGTTTCTAACTAGTCTAAAATGCTTTACCCCATTAATTCCTTGGTCTTTAGATATGCATTAGAAGTTCCACATTTATTTTCCCAAAACATGGAATGCTTTAAGGAGGAAGTGTATATGAACCATACAGACATGCTATAACAGAAGAGAAGTAAGACTTTCTATCAAAATTCCTAAAACCTAATATTTCAGTTGAAAATGAGCCTTTCCCTCTTGATATTGACCTATTTAATGAAGAGTTGCAGTGGGTCCTCTCCCCGTTGCGTCAATTTTTAGGGTTGGATAATGATAGGTTTTTCCCTAAAGTATTATGAGTTTGTCGTTTAGGTTGAGTCTGCATCATCTTGAGTATGAGTCCAGTCAGTAATGTTGCCTTAAATTTGATAAATTCCTAGCTAAAAATATTCATTTACAGCTAGTGAATTTCCACATGACCATACACTTTAGATTTAAGTCTTATTTGGTCATAATGATTCTATCCTTCAATGAGGAAAATTTATAGTTCCCTGAGATAGTGTTCACTTCTGAGATTTAAAATAACACTCTCAATTATATGAACCTCATTATGTCAGAAGTGTAGAGAGTAATTTTTCAGGATAAGCTACCCAGGGTTCTACTAGAAATGAAAGAAGTGTTTCAATTCATCCTTGGTATAAGAGTTGGAGACATATTAATTTTAAAGAAACATACTATCATCAGAGTATATGGTTTTGTACATGAGCCTTATATTTTACATCCATTTCTAACACCCATATTTGTTTCCTTGGAATTTATCAGAAAAAAACTCATTGTGGAGAGTGAGCACTTTTTGAATTTCAGAAAAGATTTAGAAATCAAATTTCCATTGCAGTTAGGTCTTGTTATTGTGAAAAATAATTTTTATCTCCCAGTGATTGAGGGATTGCTACATGACATGAATTTCATGAAGGCCACAAATATCAATTATGACCCTCATCATATCATTCAAAAACAAGACAACATAATAAAAACAAAGCATTTGATCACCAAGAGATAGAGGGATTAGCTGAAAGAGATAATTTTATGGAATATCGACCAAGTGGAGAAAGATTAGAAAGTTTGCAGGTAAATTATTATGCCATAATGAAATCTACTGCCATGATAATAACAACTCCCAATAAAGCTGAAATTACAGGTAAAATAATTTTTCCAAAAACAATTGAGATTGAAGATAAAGACCAAGATTCTACAAAAATACCAAGAGTAGATTCATGCAAAGAAATGGTTGAAGTTGAAGACAATAATGTTTCTATTCTTCAATGAGGAAAATATACAGTTCACAAATATAGTGTTCACTTATAATATTAGACACAACACTTTCATTTATATGAAACTCATTATGTCAAAAGTGTACAAAGTAAATTTTTAGGACAAACTACCCAAAGTTCTACTAGAAATGGAAGAAGTGTTGCAATTCAGCCCTGATAGAAGAGTTGGAGACCGATTCCTTTTAAAGGAATATACTATCATCATAGCATATGGTTTTCTTCATGATCCTTATATTTTACCTTCATTTCTAACACCCAAAAAATTTTCCTTGTAATTTATGAGAGAGAAACTTGTTGTGGAGAGTGACCACTTTTTGAATTTCACAAAAGCTTCAGAAATCAAATTTCCATTGAAGGTGGGTCCTTTTATTGTGAAAAATAAATCTTCTCTCCTAGTGATTGAGGGATTGCTACATGAAATGGATTTTATGAAGGCCACAAAGATCAATTATGACCCTCATCATATCATATAACATAAGAGACAACATAATAAAAACAAAGCATTTGATAACCAGGAGATGGAGGGATTAGATAAAAGAGATAATTTGATGGAATATAAACAAAGTGCAGAAATCTCAGAAATTTTCCAGGTAAATTCCTATTCCATAATGAAATTTGATTCCATGATAATACCAACTCCTAGTAAATCTGAAATTTCTGGTAAAAGAAGATTTTTCGAAAACAATTGAGATTGAAGACAAAGACCGAGAGTCTGCAAAAAAATAAGAGTAGATTTAGGAAATTAAATGGTTGAATTTGAAGAGAAGAAGATTAAAGAGAAGACCAAATTTCAAGGCCCACTTTTCAATTTCAAGAGAACAGTTTTGCAGAGACACAGGAGGTTGGTTCTAGTGATAACTACAAGTCCAAAAATGAATTGTATACTAGATATGGACAAGATAAAAAGCCTTCTTTTGAAAAATATTTAAAGTTTTTTTCCTAAAATGAGGGATATTTCAGATAAAGAGGTTTCACTGATTAGTGTAAAGGATCATGTGAAAAATATATTGAATTTAGCAGTGGCTACTCATGACAGAATTTTAGAAATGAGGCTCAATTTGCAAAAGATTCCGGTTCGAGACAAAATTCATTTTCACACACAAGCTGGAGAGGTAATTTACACTGACTTGTTGAAATCCACTTTGAAAGTTTCTAAGTTGGATCCCAAAATTTCAATATTAGAAAACCAACTGAAGCAGCAAAAGATTGAAAATAAGACTTATCAGCAACATATTAAGAAGCTTGAGGGAGGTATTCTAGCTATGGATAATGAACCAGACAGGGGGCAATCCATAAAGAAAATCTTGGCTAAAAAAGAGAAAACTTTCTAGTATTTGAAAAAGAAACTAAAAATTCCAACCACTTAGTTAATTCAAGCATTTGAATTAACAGTTCTAGAGAAATAAAAGGATTCATTGTTCCAAAAATTGAATTATATAAAAGACAAATTATTGAAATTTGATGAAGAGAGGCGTAAATGGGAGGAGGAAAGAGCATTCCTTATGCTAAAATTGATGTTTTGAATGAGAATCAAATTATTTTGGCGAAGGAAAGAGAAGAGAAGGAAAGGAAAAACCAGTTTGAAATAGACCAATCAAGTGTAGAAACAAGTACAAATAGTATAGTTTAAGATATGTCTGAAGTTAGATTTAAAGGTGAAGAGATCAAAGGATTGAAGGTAGAAAACCATAAATTGGTGGAGACAATTAATAAGAAATAAGAAGAAAGATTTTTTTTTGAAAATAAAATTAAAGACATGTTTGAAAAGCATGAAAATATTACAAAAAAGGTTTTGGGACAATTTATAGTTTAGGGGCGAAGGCATTTTATTTGGGATATGATTATCACCGAGGCTACAAAAATGATGCCCTATTTGAAATTTATAAAAGATAAAGAAGTTGTGACCAGTATAACAAGAAAGAGTTGTAAATTCATGAAGGAAAATTTGGATAAAAGACCAACATAGACAACTCAAAATACTATCAATTTCCTGAACACACTGTCAAAAGAGAATTGAAAATAGTGGGAATCAAACAAAAAATCACAATAATAACTTGGGAAAGGAAAGTTGTAGGCAAGCATCATCATGTTGAGAGTGTCTACGCAAAGGATCATCAAATGTTACAACAAGTAAAGTATTTTAAAGGATTATTTACAGAGCTATTTCAAAAGGGACTTCCTTCTTTTTGGGATGATGATGGAAAATTAATATCTCAAACTGATTATGAATCTATATTGGTTCAGGATAGAATAGATCATAGGAAAGTTGAAGATATGACTTGGTCTATGAATGGGAAGGTTATAATTGATAAACTAGCCATGTATTTTGAAAATTTGGATATATTCAGAACGATAGGTGCCAAGCTTACTCATATTTCTTATGTGTATCATGTGGAGTTGAGAGTTTTGGAGAAAGAAATGACAGGTCATGAAGTTCCTTCTAGAGATTAGTGGAAGATAATTGAGAAATTCAAGAGGATGAAATATAAGTTACATCAATGAAGACATTAATGCAGAATGCGCGAGCAAAGAGTATATCAAGGTCCACTTCAACGTGGAATTAAAAATTTTCTAATATTTAGGGAAATGTATTTTTTAGTTATTTGACATATGTAAAAAGGCAGTTGCAAGAATCCTATTTTTAGAAACTAGGTAGTTAGATATTAGCTTGAGGATATTTTTGATGTATATAAATAGGTTTTGCAATGTAATTTGGGCTGGAACCCATGAGAGTGAGAATCCTTTTTGTAACTGATCATTTTCAAGTTAATAAAATTTTTGCAGAGCCAAGCAAGAACTTTTCAACGCAGAGATTCTTGTGTTGTTTTTTTTACTAAGAGAGTCGATAACTAGGGATAGGATGGTACTTGCATGACACGAGGTCCAAGGATGCATTCCTATTACCACTATAACCCTAGGTTCCCCACACTGCCTACAAGACATGGGACACAGGTAAAACCGAGTGGGATTTGATCTCGTGAGATCCTTTACAACAAGTGAATTCGTATTAAGCGATGCCAATGAGACACACCCATTCGGGCTCAGATATTATCATGTTGTTGATTTACAATATGTATTTCCTTTTCTCTTGTGAATTTTTTTCCTTATATCTGTTTCCATTGTGTTAACTTTTCAAGCTTGAATAAGATTGTGTTAGATCATAATGCATACTCATATGCTCTGGTTCATAGGATTCAAGTATTCACAAACAATTTTTCCCTTAAATTTAATATTGGATTCATCTTCATTTGATTCCAATATTAATGGTATGTTCAACCTTCCTCTTAGTCTTTTACCACCAGCAACCAAGAACTTGATTGTAAATGAATAGATATCCCTCCTATGTGAAGAAAATTCTTTTGGAAAATCCATGTTTATCTTTAAACAATCATGATTTTGACTCCATTCCCATTGGTATGCTCTTGTTTCAGACATTTTCATCATTGTTTTGTTTATATAAAAATATCTATATCCATTGAATATATGTTTTAAGAGAGCCCTCTCTTGTAGGAAAGAAGCCAACTTTCCTCCTAAAGGTTGGTTTGAAAGGTTAGCTTGGAAATATCCTTCCACAACTTAAGGATAAATTATGAGTAATAAAATCTTGGCATTTTTTATGAGGAATGAGAGTTCAAATTTTCCCTCGGTGGAATGACAGTTTTAAAGAAAATCAAATTTATTTGGGAAAACAGGAGCTTTGATATTTGAAGATGGTTGTATTTTTTCCGGATGACTTCAAGTTTGAGAATCAAGAAAAATGTGACTACAAAGAGGAAATATTGGCTTTCAAAAGAATTATTATAGGAGATAACCCTAATCCTGAACCATTAGAAATTGTGGAAGATTCAGAACATATACTTAAGAAAGGGAAAGGGAAAGGTCAAGAAGGTACATCTCAATTGGAAAGATATTTTTCTTTATCTCAAGAAGAGATTTTAAGTCTTCAAGATCTTGATTTTGATATAAAGTTGGAACAATTTCTTTTCAAATAAAATCCTGAAACATATTTAAAGCAAAATGTTATAGATCAAAATAGATTTCAGTCATATATTTTAGGCTCTTTTTTGGAATATTTACAAAGAATTGTAAAACATAAGAAAAAAAAACAAAAAATTAAAAATCCTCGTTCACAAGTTCATAACATTGTCCAAAACCCTCTTAGAATAATGGTTTCTAGGTTCTCCCCACTTTATTTACCTATTGTTTTACATTATCTCCCACAAAATTATTCTCAAATAATTACACTATATGATGGAGAGGGAAATTTTACAGATCAACAACATGTTGATAGGTTTAATAATTTTATTGATCTTGAAGAAGTATACCATGATGATGCTACGATGATATTTTTTTCCCAAAGATTGTATGAAGAGGCTAAGAAGTGGTTAAAATATATCCTTGCAAGATATATTCCTACATATAATGAATTTGAAACTTGTTTTCTTGAAATATGGAAAGATAAAAAGAGTCCCTTGCAAATTTTGTCTTGGAATAATAATTTAAAAAAGGTAAACTTTGAATATATACATGAATTTTCTAGTGGGTTCATTAGGGGTTATAATTCAATTCCTTCTCACATAAAACCATTATAGGGGTTGCTAAGTTGCATTATATTGATGCATTTGAGAGTGACTTTGCTTTGTTATTAAGAGAAATGAAATCAGCTACCTTACCTTCTATGTTAAGAGATTCATTAGAAGCGGAAGCAAATTTAATGGCATATGGTAGAATAAGACAAAAGGATGAAATAAATAAGAGAAAATTTAGAGAAGAAAACCAAGCTTCGACTTCCTCTTCTACTGATGTAAAATTTGATGTTATGATGAGAACTATGGAGAGACTTATGGAAAGAATGGCCCTAGATAACAGACCTCAGAACATAGATAAACAATAAACACAAATTAGAAATCATAATCTTGGGTGACCCGCTCCTCCGCAAATAAGACAAAGAGATCAAACAAATCAGAGAAATGTGGAATATCAATAGGTGAGGCCTCCTTTCCTAGATAATTTCATTGACGAGGAAGAAAAAATGACCATTTAGATAATCAAATACATCACTTTGATACTATTGATCCTGAGGTATATTTGAAAAAATAAGAGCACAACATGTTTTCTCAAGAAGAAGATTGTATTACTTTTGAAATAGAAACAAAAAAATATCAGAGGGGATATCAGAATGTTGTAAATGATCTCTAGAGAAAATTGAATTTGAGAAATAGGGATGTAGTTGTAAATAAAGGAAAAATTCCTTCTAATCATCCCTCCTGTAGTCAAAATTATAAATAAAAACAAAAATAAATTGTTGTGAATAAATCCCCAAAGAATAAAAAAGAAACATCCAAATAAAGTGATAAAACAATCACCCCTTTCAGTTTGCAAAATGAAATTTATAAAATCAAAATTTCCATCCCCTTTAATGAATTGATGAAGAATAATGAATACAAAGAGAACATTGCTAAGATGGTCAAACTTGAAGGAGAATAACATCCTGATAGTAATGCAGAAGAGGTTACACCTTTCTATGTAAGTCTGAATGTACATGATATGATCCTTCACAATTCCATGGTTGATTAAAGAACTTCACATAACTTGATTCCAAGAGTTTTAGTAGAAAATTTGGGATTGAAGATTACAAGACCATAAAAAGATTCATTTTCCTTTGATTCTAGAAAACTTAAATGCTTTGGGTTGATTAAATATTTGGTAGCTATTCTTACCCATATTCCAACAAAGAGTATCATCATGGATGTAGTTGTTGCATATAATCCCCGAAAGTTTGGTATGTTGTTGTCTAGGTACTAGGATTCAAAGTTGAAATGAATATTGTAGATGGATATGTCTTATGCTACAATCCCACTTTTTGGAGAACAGATAAAATTATATAGAGAAAAAAAGATTTATTATGGGGTCAATAGTCAAGATAAACCTAAAAATAATCTTATTTATGCAGTAGATATTGACATAGGGTGTTCTATTTTATATAATGAATTCCATTTTGAAGAAGACAAACCAGTGTCAGATAAACAAAATGAAAATGATTGTTTTTTACAAAAAAAAAGAAGTCCCTAAACAAAAACAAAGATTTGAAGGAGTGTGGACAATGCATTTTGATGTATCAATAAATAAAGAAGGGTTGGTGCAGGTGTTTGCATAATTTATATAGATAGAGAATTAATGGTATACTCTTTTAAGTTAACTTTTGAATGTACAAACAATGTGGTTGAATATGAAGATTTCATTTTAGGATTGAATGTATTAAAATAATTAAAAGAAAACAATATTGATGTATATCGAGGTTCTGTTAGAATAATAAAAACTCATTCCTATACTTAGGATATAAAATTTAATCATTTTGGTTAAACTGTTACGTCCTACACTAGCTAGTTGGCATCCATTTGCATTTTTGTGGTCAAAATTACCTAAATTTCCACCAGGAGCGCTTTGGAAATATTCTGGGTAATATTTTGACAACCCATCAGACTGCCAAGTTTAGAAAGTATGCATTCTTTCCCTATATATAGCTTCCTGCTTTTCAATAGCTTCTAAGGAAAACAATGAAAGCTAGTTTTAAAGAGATTGCCTTGTTTTGGACACAACTCACCCTCCTTTCTCTCTCCTAAAAGCATGAGTTTGTCCAATTTCCTTCACTTATCCATTGATACAACTCATTCATCCTATTCAAAACCTTCTTGATAGATTAGGAAAGTGTTTTATGCACCTATGGGGGATTTTGACTAGTTTAGTAAGCCTGCTTTTGTGCTGATTCGAATGGCATATTTATGGATTCGAATATCTGATTTAATTTTATATTTGGAAAACCTATTTTGGAATAAATTTGTATTATGTAAACTTATTCAATAGAATATTTTTTTATGCACCATATACAGTCTCCTTTATTTTTAATATCAACATCACTCAATGGGAGCACATTCTGTATGTACAAGGGAGAAGCTGCTGAAGAATGGATCAATCTCACCATATCATCTTGAATCCTTTCAACTACTTCAAATGGAAAGAACATATGGAGATTCTGATGAGGAGTAAATGCCTCTACAAAGTGACCATGGAAACTGAGCCTGAGCCTCTAGAAGGTGACCATCCTTTCATCGAATATTAATAAGAGAAACTATTAAATGGCATAATAAGAGAGATGAGGCGTATGTTTTCTCGTGTCTTAGCATTTCCAGATACCTTCTTTTCCATCTTGATGGATTTAAATCACCAAATTAAGTATTGGAGAAGCTTAAAAATCTATTTGGAAATACAAATGAAATGAGGGGACGTCAACTAGAGAACAAGTTGATTTCACTGAGTCCAAGCAACTTCAAATCCTTGAAAGTCTACTTCTCCAAAATTCAAATCACAGGTTTTTCAGTTGAAACAATGTGGTATCGATAAGAAAGGTGACAACATAGTCTTGGCCATAATTTCAAAGCTTGGCTCTAACTACTCACTATTTTTTTCGACCTTCCATGCCACAAAGATAGCAGCGCAAACCTGGAAGATTCCTTTACTAGAATATTTCATGGAATCCTTGACACAGGAGAAAGACAAATTGGTCATGATGGGAACCCTCAAACCTTCCAAAGATCAAGCTTTGGTTGTTGGAGATTCAAAGGTGTATTGAAATGGAAAGAAGAAGGATAAGAAGCATCCTGATAAAAAAGGATACAATTCCAAGTCTCATGAGGATTCTTCAAACTCCAAGAAGAATAAAGGTAAAGGTGAAATGAGAAAGTGTGCATACTGTGGTAAGGGTTTCATCCCGATAGCTCTTGCATGAAGAAACAAATCGATATGTTGACTCAAATCCTGGAAAAACACAACATATCACTTCCTGAAGGCACAAAAAAGAAGGAAGGAGGATCAAGTTTCAAAGACAAGGATAGAGGTCATGCCCTAGTTACAAGAACTATAATATATCCTTACTTTACCTTTAATTTTGGAGCTTCATGTGCAGAACCTCCTACAATAAACAATGGCAATGCACGATATAACATAAATTATGGATCACATAAGAGATTTTATTAATCGCAGGCCACTTCGAGGGGGAAACCTCCTTTAAGCAAGCTCAATACAAAATAAGTCTTCGATGCTTTCATTAGCCTCAACACATACTTATATACTAAGTCTAATATAAATAACTATTACTCCCCATGAATGTGGGATAATGCAACATATTAACTGAACGACTTAACAACTATTACTTACACCCCATGAATGTGGGATAATACAACATACTAATGGGATGACTTACAAAGCATATGTGTCTGACAAAATATACTAACAAAATAAAGAGGTGGGTTGACATGGGTTCTTAACATCCCCTCCCTCTTAGAAAAAGATTTTTCCTCAAAGCTTTAGATGTGGAAACTGCTGCTGAATCTGAAGGAGTGGTTCCCATGTAGCATCCTTGGGTTGCATGTCATGCCACTGAATTAAGACCTTTGTTATGGATCAAGAGCGAAGCTGGCGAGTGCGCTTATTGAGGATGGCCTCTAGTTCCAAAATGATGGATCCTTCTCTATCAAGATCTGGTAAAACAGTTTGTGCTCTGATGTTGGTGCTAATCACTTTCTTGAGACAAGAGACATGAATGACTAGGTCAATGTGAGAAGAAGAAGGAAGTTCCAATTTATAAGCAAAATACCCAATCTTCTTAAGAACTTTATATGGCCCATAGAAATTTGGAGACAACTTTTGATTCCCTTTGAGTTTCAGGGAGGATTGCTTGTAAGGCTCCAGACGAAGAAAAACCATATCACCGACTTGAATGGTGTGCTTAGAACGATGTTGATCGGCTTGTTGCTTCATGCGATTTCTTGCCATGTGAATATTCTCTTGTACAATGTGGAGAATATGATCAGGGTTTTGAAGAACCATGTCAACTGCCTAAACTAGTGAACTATGGGAGGTGTATGGAAGGAGAACCGGGGGTGGCTGCCCATAAATAGCTTCATATAGAGTCATTTTAAATGCAGTATGGTAGGAAGTATTGTACCACTATTCAGCAAGAGAGATCCACTTATCCCATTAATGTTGTTGTTCAGGGGTAAAGCAATGAAGTTAAATTTCCAAGGGTTTGAGCAAGCCGGGGAGCAGTGTAGTTTCACCCTTGTGGCGCTGGCAGGTATCACATTCGGAAACCATCTGTTGAATTTGACATTTCATTCCCTTCCAAAATAAGTTACATCGTGCTCGATCATACATTTTGAGGAACCTAGAGTGCCCTACCACTGGAGAAGCATGGAGTTCATAGAAGGAAACTTGATGAAGATCTCTACTCTGGGGAAGCACCAGGCGACCCTTGTATCTCAGAGAAGAACCATCCCAAGAGTAATGTGGGACAAGAGAAGGATTACTGGCCAACTGTTGGATATTTGAGATAAGGAAGAGTCATTGACATAGCCTTGCTGAACATATTGTAACCAATTTTGAATAGGCATCGAAATAGCCAAAAGAGAAGAATGGTCCTCAAATGTGTAGGAAAGATCATACGCCACAAGATTGTCCTTACCCTTCTTGTAAGTGGTCTCATAGTCATAATAGATGAGTTTTTTAACCCATTTTTGTTGTGTTGGGGATGAGACTCATTGTTCCAGGAAATATTTCAGACTCTAGTGATCACTCTTGATGCAGAAATGATTCCCTAAGAGGTATGGATGACACTTCTGTACGGCATGCAAAATAGCCATCATTTCCTTCTCATATGTAGAGGTGGCTAAATTCTTACCACATAGGGATTTGCTGGTGAAAGAAATGGGATGTTTGTCTTGGAGGAGGACAACACCAAGTCCATTTTCACAAGCATCACTCTCAATAGTGAAGGGCTTGGAAAAATTAGGCATAGCTAGAATAGGTGTGGTACACAAAGCTTGTTTCAGTTTCTCAAATGCACACTCAGCAGCAGTTGTCCATGCAAACAAATCATTTTTTAGTAGAGTTGTTAATGGAGCTGCAATATTCCCATAATCCTTGACAAACTTGAGATAGTAGCCAGTAAGTACCAAAAACCCATGAAGGATCTTCAAGGTATGAAAATGTGGCAAATTTTTCATGGCATCTATTTTGGTAGGATTGACACGAACCCCTTCTGCTGAAACAATATGCCTGAGATACCCTACTTACTTTTTCCCAAAAACACATTTAGATTGTTTGCTACAGAGATCATGTCACATAAGATTTGCAGTACTAGATCCAGATGTTGGAGATGATCAGCCCAGGTTTTACTATAGATGAGGATATCATCAAAGAAGACCAGAATGAAGTTTCACAAATAGGGCCAAAATATTTTATTCATCAATGCTTGGAACGTGGAAGGAGAATTTGTGAGGTCAAATGGCATGACCAAAAATTCATAATGGCCATCATGTGTGCGGAAAGTGTTTTTATGGATATCATTTTCATGGACCCGAATTTGGTGATACCCAGAACGAAGATTCAACTTGGAGAAAAAATGAGCACCATGGAGCTCATCCAGAAGTTCATCAACAATGGGAATTGGAAACTTATCCTTTATTGTGATTTGATTAAGTGCTCAAAATTCGATTCAAAGGTGCCATGACCCATATTTTTTTTGGACTAGAAGGGCCGGTGAAGAGAAGGAACTAGTGCTACGACAAATAACACCTTGCTTCAGTAAGTCACAAACAAGCATCTCAGTTTCTATCTTGTGGTGAAACGGGTAGCGATAGGGCCTGATGTTGGGAGGGACACTTCCAGGAAGGAGAAAAATACAATGGTACTTGGGTCAGGAAGGTGGAAATCCCACTGGCTCAGCAAACACACATGCATATCGATCCATAATTTGTTGGAGATCCAATGGAGTAATTGAGACTGCTGAAGGTTGCATTCGAATGAAATGGAGTTGAGCAACGACACCATTTGAACTTTTCTTAAGAATATTTTCCATTCGATGTGAACTGATGAGGATGAGAGACCTTGGTTTTAATCCCCACAATGTGTGTTTGGTACCATTGATTGAAAACTGCATCCAAAGTTTAGCAAAATCCCATCAAATGGGTCCAAGTGTGCATAACCATTGAGCGCCCAAAACCACAATCACATCCTCCTAAAGGAAAGGAAAACATGTCAAAGCGCAATTTATAACCCCCCATATATGTGCAGACATTATGACACTTCCCTTTGCAAGGTAAGGTTCCCCCATTGGCAATAATGAGTTCAGATATGGAGAAAGGATGGACAAAACAATCATCCTGTTTGGTGATCCTCGGGTCAATGAAGTTGTGAGTGCTACCAGAATCAATGAGTATTGTAAGAGGGAGTTTTTTGAAGAACCCTCTAACCCACATGGTTTGTGGGGTGGTTACTCCAGCTAAGGCAAGGAGAAATAACTCTGTTTGGTTGTCTGGAGAAGGAAGTTGTTGAATGTCAGCATCATCATCTACTGGATCCTGAGCATCATAAATTTTTTTAGGTGCAGGTGTAGAATCCACATCCAAGAGATAGATATTTTGCTCAACACATCTATGTCCTTGTGTGAATTTCTCATTACACTGATAACAAAGCCCTTTTTCCCGATGTTCCCGCATATCTGCTTCAGACAAATGCTTGATAGGAGTGGTTCTAGGAGTTGGCGAATGTTGGGTTGTTTGGGAAACCATAGGATGAATGGAACAAGAGTGGATTTGGAGCATTGTTGAGCCCTGATCTTGTCCTCTTATAGCTTAGCTAACCATAGGGATTCCATCATTGTGTTAGGGTAGAACATTTTAATCTCATATCGTATTGCATCCTTCAGACCACTGACTCAAAACAACTAAGGTAGAATGCATCAGGAAATCCCTCGGTGTGATTGGCTAGTTTCTCAAATTATGTTTGATACTCCCGCACAGTGCTAGTTTGGAAAAGTTTGGTGAGTGCTCCTATGAAGTCATGAAAAGCACTAGGGCCAAATCACTGCAAAAGGAGTTGGGAAAAATATGTCCAGTTTGGCTCTGCATGAGCCTTGATGTACCAATAGAACCATTGAAGTGCTTCATGTTCCAAATGAAAGGATGCAAGTGGGACTTTATTGACATCAAAAGGGTTATGCATAGTGAAATATTGTTCTACCCTATAAATCCATCCAGTCGGATCATCACCATTAAAGCGAGGAAAATCCAGCTTCGGACCACGGAATTTGCTAGATGACGAGAACCCAGTGTCGGCATAAGACTCAGGCCCACAGCGATTGTTCATAGGTGAATGCTGAAGATGGAGGCCGAGAAATTTTTGATATAGATTCTCTAGTTTGGACTTGATGGCGGCAAGTTCTTCTTCCATTTTTTTATTTGCTCCGACGCGGAAAGTTTTTTTTTTTTTTTTTTTTGAAGAAATGATCTATGGTGATGCTAGAAAGCTGTGCTTTATCTACTTTAAATGGAGTAAATGATCTGTGACAATTTTGGATTTTTGCGTGTTATCAACTATAAATAGATATGGACCCCAGGTATATTCAGCTTCCTAATGGTTCAAAGGTAGTCACTCGACCACCAAGGCTGTCTCAGGCTTGAGTATTGGGGCACTACCCCTCACTTCATGGCATAGGTAAAAATTCTAACCACTTGGCCAAAAATGACAGCTCTTTGGTTTTCCTCACGGATGGGAATCTAGTCAATCTGATGGGGGTCATTGCCCTTTTCGCTTGGTAGGTCCTCTCAATGGCCAGCTACTTTGGGGTTCCTGTGGTACTCCTGACAATGAGTTTTAGGGCTATGCCCAAGTACTTCCCACAGTTAAGCGAATAGGGTTTATTCCCTGATTCGAATGAATAATAACGCTACAAGAAGAAGAACAACTGTAAGACTCACAGTGCTAGGAACCACTGTAGAAATTTTTTTTTCGAGAAATTCCACCCAACAAGCCTAAGAAAATGCTCTGATACCAGATGTAGAGAACCTCCTGCAATAAACAATGAGGATGCATGATATAACACAAATTATGGATCACATAAGAGATTTTATTAATCATAGGCCACTTCAAGGGAGAAACCTCCTTTGAGCAAGTTCAATACAAAATAACTGTTCGATGCTTTCATTAGCCTCAACACATACTTATATACTAAGCATAATCTAAACAACTATTATTCTCCATGAATGTGGGATAATGCAACATATTTACTGGACGACTTAACAACTATTACTTCCTCTCCATGAATGTGGGATAATACAACATACTAATGGTACGACTTACAAAGGATATGTGTTCAACAAAATATACTAACAAAATAAAGAGGGGGGTTGACACAGGTTCTTAACACATCAAGGCACATGGTTTCGACAAGGGAGTCCTTATCCTCTCTTTATGATTCAAATTTTCCAAGGATTTTGTTGGGAGATAACTCAGAAACTGAAAGTAACAGAAAGGGTACCATAGATCTTGACCATGGTTCCTTCAATAATGTTTTGTATGTCCCAAGTCTTGCTGCTAATATCTTTCCAGTCTATTAGAGGACCCACACTAGGTCTCCTAAGACGGTTGTTTTTACTCCCAATGATGTTGAAATATCTGATATTTTGAATGCTAGAGTCATTGCTAAAGGTTTTTTGGATAACAGTTCGAAAGTGTACAACTTCTCACTCTTCATTCCCTTCTCAAATCCCTTTGCTTTACTCACTCATGATAATGAATCCATACATTAGAGGAAATTTGGGGTCTAAAATGGGCCTTATAAGAAAATACATTNACCAATAGAATTTCAATAAAATGAGTCAACCATAATGGTTGAATTGACATATTTGTCATAAAAGAAAACTACTTTTTTTGTTCGTATTTTCGACATAACTCCCTATGTTTTCACTCAAATTTCAGGAGGGAGAGATCATTGGATGTGGAATTTAATTCTACATCCAAGGAGTAGCCACAATGCATACTTTTGATGGACCTTGCTACCCCAAAAATAAGAAATTCTTGAAAAAATGTGATGATGACATCATCATCACATTTTTTCAGGCATTTCTTATTTTTCGGGTAGCGGGGTCCATAAAAAGTATGCAGTGTGGGTACTCATTGGATATGGAATTAAATTCCACATCCACTGAGCTAGCCCGCTCGAAATTTGAGTAAAAACACAGGGAGATATGTCGAAAATACGAACAAAAAAGTAGTTTTTTTCATTCTTCCTCCAAAATTAATAACTATTATTTTATCATTTTCCTTAGAAGGCCCATTTTAGACCTCAAATTTCCTCTAATGAATATTTCGCATGAGATGTTTGGCCATCTAAATTAAAAATATCTTTCAGATTTGTGTGACAAAGACATGGTCACAGGGTTACCAAACTTCCAAGTTTTCAAAACGAGTATGTCAGGTTTGCATTCTAGAAAAACACCCAGAGCATAAGTATCAGAGAGTTAGTCATGAGGGAACCTCTGCACCTCTTTAGCTCATCTATAGTGACATTGATGGTCATTTTCCTCATATGTCCATGACTAAAGCCAACTATGTCCTTACCTTCATAAATGACTTTTTTAGATACTGTTGGGTTTATTTCCTCAAACACAAGCCTGGAGTTTTTTACCTCTTCAAAGTTTTCAAAGGCTTGGTTGAAAACCAGTTTCGAAGGAAACTCAAGATCCTAATATATGATAATGGTGGTGAGTATTTCAAGTATGAGTTCATTCATTTTTGTGAAGATTTAGGTATTCATATGTAACACTCTATTCCTTACAAACCTCAACAAAATGGTGTTCTTGAGAGGAATAATAGATCACTAAAGGAAATGGAAACATGCATGTTGGATTCTAAGACATTGCCACCAAATTTTTGGGCTGAAGCTATACAATGTGCATCCTACATCCAGAGTAGGGTGCCTTGCAAGCATATTGATGGAATCACTTGTTTAAAATATTCGAGTGGTCCTTATATCAAAATAGGTTGTCCAAATATATAATTACATTAGAGGTTCGAATGCATAAAGATTTTTTTGGGAGATAACTCAAAAACTGAAAGTAAGGGAAAGGGTAGCATAAATATTGACCATGGTTCCTTCAGTAATGTCTTGCATATACAAGGTTTTGATACTAATATCTCGTTAGTCTATCATATGGACCACACTGGGTCTCCTAAGAAGGATGTTTTTACTCCCAATGATGTTGAAATATATGAGATTTCAAATGGTAGAGTCATCGCTAAAGGTTTTGTGGATCATAGTTCAAAACTATACAAGTTCTCACACTTCATGCCCTTCTCAAACCCCTCTCCTCTCCTCACTCATGCTAATGAAGCTAATAATATTTGGCATAAGAGGTTTATCCATCTAAATTATAAATATATTTTAGATTTGTGTGACAAGGACATGGTCATAGGGTTTCCAAAGATCAAGTTTTCCAAAGGAGTGTGTTAGGGTTGCATTCTAGGAAAACACCCAGAGCATAAGTATGAGAGATTCAGTCATGAGTGGACCTTTGTGCCTATTAATCTCATCCACAGTGACATTATTGGTCCTTTTCCTCATATGTCCATGAATTAATCCAAGTATGTCCTTACCTTCATAGATGATTTTTCTAGATACTGTTAGGTTTACTTCCTCAAACACAAGTATGAAGTTTTTGACCTCTTCAAGGTTTTCAAAGCCTTGGTTAAGAACCAGTCTTGAAGGAAACTCAATATCCTCATATATGATAATGGTGGTGAGTATGTCAATTCTGAGTTCATTCATTTTTGTGAAGATGAAGGTATTTATATGCAACACTCTATTCCTTACACACCTTCGTAGAATGGTGTTTCAAGAATATATCACTGAAGGACATGGAAACCTCCATAATGGAGTCTAATACTTTTCCACCAAATTTTTGGGTTGAAGCTATAAATTGCATCCTACATCTAGAATAGGGTTCATCACAAGAATATTGATGGAATCACTCCTTTCAAATCTTGGAGTGGACACAAGCCTGATGTGTCTCATTTCAAGATTTTTGGCTCTAAATATTGGGATAGAATTCCAATAGAAAGAGGAATGATTTGGAACCCCAAAGATAATGGATCCTATTTGTTGGGTATTCTGAAGATTCCAAAGGGTATAAGATGATCAACATGAGCACTCAAAGAGCCTTTATTGAAAGTGGAGGGTCCTCTTCACCACCACCAACTCTGACTGTAAGTTTTTTTATTCTGATATGTCTAATAATGATGATTTAATTGCAAAACCTAACACACCCACAAGTCCATATTGGGAAGAAAAGACCATTCATGCAGCTAGGGAACTAGTTGGGAATCCTAGTGATCCTAGGAGAACTAGATCTCAATTCAAGAGTGCCATTTCCGTCAAGGATCCTTTATTTGTTGAAAAGTGTCATATAATGGTTGAATCACGCCCATAAACATATGATATGTTAAATTAGATCCATAAAAATATCATCAAAATATCCAATATGGGAAACATCCATGAAGGAGGAATACCATTTTCTCCAAGAGAACGAGACATGGGAAGTAGTCTATCTTCCACCATGGTGAAATCTAGTCAAGTGAAAATGGGTATTCAAGACATATTTTCTTGCGGATGGATCTCCTATGAAGTATAATTCAAGGTTAGTGGCCAAGGGATTCTCCCAATTCCAAGGCATTGACTACAATGATACCTTTGCACCAGTGGAAAAGATGGACTCCATAAGAGTATTTTTGGCCATTACAACTTCCAAGCAATGGGAGGTACATCACATGGATGTGAAAAAATCCTTTCTAAATTGAGATATCAAATAAGAGATATATAGGAAGCAGCTAGAAGGTTTTAATCCATCTCTTGTGTGTAGGTTGAAGCAATCATTGTATGGGGTAAAACAAGCTCCGAGAGTTTGGTATGCCAAGATTGATGGCTTCTTGCTATCATTGAACTATAGTAAATGCAAGTCTGATCCAAATGTATATTTGAAGCTGATTAATGGTTCAATTATAATTATTTTTTTTTGTATGAGGATGACCTTCAGATCATAGGAAATTGCAAGAAATAAATTTCCTCCCTGAAGGGTGCAATGAACCATGCTTTCTCCATGACCGATTTGAGAATGTTAAGCCAATTTTTGGGGCTTGAAATTTCTCAGTAAGATTTTGGAATCAAGGTACATCAGTCCAAGTATGATTTAGAGCTGTTGAAAAAGTTCAACATGAATGATTTCAAGCCAAGCAATACTCATTTCCTTTCAGGAGATAAGCTTGAAGAAGCACAGTCCACTCCATTGGTAAACAACACATTGTATAGGGAACTGGTTGGTTGTATTATTTATTTCACTCATACTCGACCTGGTATATCTTATGTAGTGAGAGTGGCTTCTAGAAACATGGATCATACTCATGAAATCCATTGGATGGCAGAAAAAATAATCCTAAACTTTGTACAAGGAACAAGAACACATTGGGATTCATTATGTTGCAAAAAATAAAATTAGTTGGTTTTATTGATTCTAATTGGGAAGGTGATAATAGTGATAAAAAAATCAAAATTATGGATACGTGTTTATTATTTTAGATGAACCAATAATTGTGTCAAGTAAAAAGAAAAGTTCCTCTGCACTTTCATCTACATAAGAAGAATACAGAGGAGTTGTGAATGTAGCAACTCAATGTATGTGGTTGCAGGGTAAACTTGGAGAGTTTGGGATCGAATCTGAGACTTCTACAATCATCTCTTGTGAAAATCAAAGTACCATTTGAATCTCAACTGATACAGTACTGAGGAAGCAAACCAAACACACAGAGATCCATATGAACTACATTAGAGGCCTTGTGCATGATGGGGTCATTACTCTACTTTATTGTGCATCATCTGAGCAAGTTGCAGACATCTTCACCAAGTTCTTTTCTGAGAATACTTTCAAAAATATCAAATCACTACCGGGGATAGATGATCATGTGGCAAAGACTGATTGAAGACAATATTTCATATAATTTTTTTCATGTCCATGTTTAAGGGAGTATTTTACCCTTTGTGGTTTTGCCTCTTTCCTTGTTTTGTATGGACAAGAAGTATGTAAAGGATTACTAAGCCTTGTTTCTAGGCCCTATATCTATGATATTTTACATAATTCTAGATTAATAGGGGATGCTAGAATAATCAAAATGCATTCCCATACTTAGTATATAAAATTTAATCATTTGGTTAAATTCCTAGGTCCTACACTAGCTAGTTGGCATCCACTTGCATTTTTGTGGTAAACATTGCCTAAAATGCCTCCAGGACTGCTTTGGAAAGATTTTGGATAATATTATAAAAACCCATCAGACTATCTAGTTTAGCAAGTGCACATTCCTTCCTTATCCAGAAAGGTGAAAGCTAGTTTTAAGACAACTCACCCTCAATTGGCTCTCCTAAAAGAATGATTTTGTCCACTTTCCTTCACTTGTCAGCTAATACATCTCATTCATCTTATTCATGAAATTCTTGACATATTATGAAAGTGTTTTATGCACATATGGGGGATTTTGACTACTTTAGTAAGCCTTCTTTTATGTTGATTGGAATGGAATCTTTATGCATTCGAATCTCTGATGTAATTATATATTTGGACAGCTTATTTTGACATAATATTGGATGATGTAAACTAATTCAATATTAGTTTGTGTTATGCACCATATATAGTCTCTTTTTTTGAGTGAATCTATGCATGCTTTCAAGCAATTTTTCTGAATTCAATTGATCTAAGATTGGGATTAATTTCCACAGATTCTAAATTGTTAAGTAATCAAGCTAATGGAAGTTATCAAACTAAGTATCCAAGGATTGGAGCATACATAAATGAAGTCTGGGATATTCTTGGAAATATTTTCAGTGAATACATAGTTATGGTGATTCCCATAATATAGAATAAAATACCATATTATTTCGCTTCTGCTGCTAGATCTTTAAAGATTCCTGTTTATCAAAACAAAAAATATGAAATTGAAGTTGTAAATAGGCCTTCTAGTCCTGATAATTCGAAATATTGGAAATTATTTTAGGATTATTTTTAGATTAAAATATGTTTGGAAATGTCATATGAGTTTTCTAATATAGTTATTGAAGGATAAAATCAAAGTCTAGAAGATATCAAAGATGGTGAGGAGTCCTTGTTTGAAAATGAAAAACATGGAAAGATCATAAACATGAAATATGAAATTGAAGTCGTAAATAGGCCTTCTACTCCTGATAATTCAAAATATTGGCAAGTTTTTGAGGATGATTTTTGGATTAAAATATTTTTGGAAATGTCATATGCGTTTGGTAATACAATTATTGGTGGAGAAAATCAATGTCTAGAAGATATTAAAGAAGGTGAGGATTCCATGTTTGAAAATGAAAAATAGGGAAAGCTCAAAGCTATGATTGGTGGAAAGGAAATTATCCAGCTCAAAAGTAATTTTATTCCAAAATAAATCATACCTTTAAAGAATTTATTTCACATAAATGATGTATCTAAGAACCTAAAGGTACAAACCCAGGAAGATGAAATTCAGGATCACAATATTGGAATAGAGGATATGCCTAAGATAGTAAATCTTTCAAAGTCCTTACCAATAGAAGAGAAGAATGGATATGTTAAATTAATGAAGAATTTTTATGATGTTCTTGCATGGAGTTATGAATATTTGAAAGAGTATGATACATCCATCATTCAACACACAATAAAACTAGGTGAGAACCCTTTCAAGCATAAACTCAGAAGGATAAATCCCATGTTACTCCCATTGATTTAAAAAGAAGTTAAAAGGTTGTTCAATGCCAAAATTATTGTTACACTCATATTTTCAAAGTTGGTAGCAAACTTAATCACTGTCAGGAAGAAAAATGGGGAGATAAAACCGTGTGTTGATTTTAGAAATTTGAATAAATTATCTCTAAAATATAATTATCCTTTGCCCAAGATGGTCATATTTCACTGAACGTTGTGCGAGCATAAAGGATATATCTAATGGATGGTTTTGAGGATACAAACATATAAAAGTACACCCAGAAGATATAGAGAACATGACATTTACAACACCTTGGGGAAATTTTATGTATGCTAAAATGACATTTGCATTGATGAATGCAGGAGCAACATTTAAGAGGGAAATCGACATTACATTTGCAAAAGAAACAAACAAATTTGTAGTAGTGTATATGGATAATATCACAATTTATTCAAATTATAATAGAGATCATATCAAATATTTTGAAAAAGTGTTCTTAAAGTGTAGAAAGTTTTGTGTATCTTTGAATCCTAAGAAATCAGAATTTTCCATGCAAGAAGGTAAATTGTTGGGACACATAATATCGAAATATGGAATTAAAATTGATCCTAACAGAGTGAAATCTATTTAGAATGTGGAAATACCATAGAACAAAAATGAGATTCAATCTTTTATTAAATAGGTATATTTTTTAAGGTTCATTCCAAGTTCTGCAGAAATTTTGAGAAATGTTACAAATATGCTGAGAAAGGGGAATGCCATAAAGTGGAATTTAGAAGCTAAGAAATACTTTAATGATATCAAGAAAGCATTGACAAAGGCACATGTTTTGATTAGCCCATATTTTCCAAAATATTTAATTATCCTTTATTTTTCTTCAGAGCATACCATAGTTGGGGTATTATTACAGAAGAATCAACAAAATGTAGAACAACCTATTGTATTCTTTAGTAAGCTTTTGAGAGATGCAGATTTAAAATATGATATCATGGAGAAAAATAATATTCCCTAATCAAGTCACTAAATGATTTCAGAGTTTACATTTTTCATTCACATATACTTGCTTATGTGCAAAACAATGTTATAAAGAATATTCTCACTCAACCATATGCTAAAGGAAAAAGAGCTAAATGGATTGCAGAACTGTTGGAGTATGACTTGGAGATTAAGACTACAAAGTTGATAAAAGGTCAAGGACTGCCAAAGTCGATGACCAATTCAAACAGTGACTCTCTGAAGATAAACTTTATTTATGATATTTCAAGTGGGCTAAGCTCATATTTACAAGTCATCAAATAATTTTCTCTAGCCCCTTGGTATAGTGATATTGTTTATGATTTACAGAACCTACAAGCACCTCCAGAACATAGTAAGACTAGAGCCAGGTTTGTGAAATTGATTTTTTTTTTTTTTGTATTTTGAATTAGTATTTGTATTGGAAGGACCCAGGGGGTATTTTACTAAAATTTCTGCTTGAAAATGAATCCCAACAAACAATGAAATAATTTCATCAGGGAGTATGTGGAGGTCACCATTCATGGAAAGTAACAGTCAACAAGTTTCTAAGAGAGGGTTTGTATTGTCCTAGTATTTTTTTCTATGTTTACAAAGAGGTTGCATCCTGTCATGAGTGTCAAATATTTGATGGAAAAAGGAAATTATAACTATTCCTTTGAATCAAATTTTAGTGGAAGCACCTTTCGACAATGGAGATTGGATTTTATTGGAGAAAATAATCCTAACTCTTATGGTCAGTACAAATGGTTTCTGACTGCCACATATTATTTCAAAAAATGTATTGAAGCTATACCTACCAGGAGATCCACATATGTTATCATAATTGATTTTATTGAAAATAATATTCCCTCTAAATTTGGATGTCCTGGGAGGATGCACATGCCTTTAAGTCCAAGAAGTTGACTGGCTTCTCTCATAAGTATCATATAAAATTGAATCATTCAACTAGATATATCCTCAGGTAAATGGGATGGATCAATCTTCAAACAAGAGTTTTGTAACAATCATAAAGAAATTGTTGGAGGAAAACAAAAGAGCATGGAAAAACAAACTTTAATATGCATTATGGGAAGGTAGGATAAGTACAAAAAGGGATATTGGCATGTCACCATTTCAGCCGATACATGGATCATAGGTAAGTTTTCTAGTTTCTTTGGGTTTATCGGTCCTGAAATTATTACAGGAATAGGATGAAGAACCAAAGTGCATGCAAAGAAGGATCAATCAGTTTATACAACTTCAACAAATGAGAGAAAGGGCAGATGAAAGGGTCCAAGTACATTAATAGAACATGAAGAAGAATTTTGACATAAACAACAAAGAAGGGAATTTCCAAATAAAAGATTTAGCAATAAAATGGGATGCCAGAAAGGAAGATAAACATGGAAAATTTGATCACTTATGGAAAGGTCCCTATATCATTGTTGGATATCAATGAGATAATAGTTTTATTTTACAAAATCAGAATGGGGTGGACATTGGAGGAGGTCCTGTGAATGGAATATTCCTCAAGCACTTTCTTTCTTAAACAGAGGAGAGAATGTGTACATTAGTGTATAGATTTTATTTTCAAAAGTTTAGTATGAATGATAGATTGAATGATTTGAAGCATGAAGTTGAAGGATCTAATATATGGAGGTTGTCATTTTCTAAAAAAAATCGTACATAAAAAAAAGAAAAGGAAAAAGGATTGGTTTGTGGTTTTGTTTTTGAATTTATAGTTTGTAAAATAGATACAGTGTTTAGCACTAGTCTACGGGTTATTTTCTACCTCATTGGGATGATAACATCCCTAGTTGTAGCTAGTTGTTAGAAAAAAATTTGTTCCATAGGCTTGGAAGAGGAGCTTAAGGTAAAGAGATAGACTCTATTTCATTTTTTTGTTGATATGACCAAACAATTAATAGATAAGGTGCTAAAATGAGAGAAAAATATCCCATAGAACCACACAATAGGTTAAAAGTGACTAAGGAGAGATGATGAAGCACCTTATAGAATCTTGTAAAGGAATTAATGGTTTGTATCTCAGATGCGATGAGATCAATGGCGAGCAAGCACTAGTACATATGGCTCAAATGTTTCGCGAGATATTTCCACGAATAAGTTAAAATCAAAATTTTCGTGGATAAAGAGATAAAAAGTAAAAAAAATGTCCTCTCCCTCGATAATCGTCATTATAGAGATGCACATAATGGTTCATCTCTATAGTGGAAGTATTTCGTTGGAATAATGATGCAATCAAATAGTTCGTCGCTATAGCGATGATTAATGTGAGCCAGAACATAAATGGTCATCATAGTAATGGTCATTGTTTTTTTGTTATTGTTGAAATTTGTTCGTTGTGCATTTTTAGTTCGAACTGTCATTATCATTGATCTATAAATACATGTTCTTAATACATATTTCCACAAATTATTAGCTATAGTTGAAACTATTTTTCTATTGATTGTTTGATCTATGATTTAAAGAGCCCTGTACTGGTTTAATACATCGAATTTGTGATCTCGTTTGGTTTCTAGGTTAATATTTTTGAATTCTTGGTCTCCTTTAATGTGTAGGATCATACATAAAGTGAGTCGACTATTAAATATTTTCTTCTCAAGACTAATTCCTATATAGATTTGTAGATTAGAATTTTATAGAAACACATGAATATCTATTTTTAAACACCATGGAGGGACATTTACTAATTAGATTTTTCACCTTCTGTGTCACATCCTTTAATTTCCCGTCTCTTTTAATTTCTTGTCTCATTTAATATATATATAATCTATTCCATTTAATTATATATTGATTCAGTGTTTTTGTTCTTATAGGTGTTAGAATGTCAAATAAATATACTTGGGAAGAAAATAATAAGGGCTATGCTAAGTTTAAAGAATCTTTGAGGAAAAGGGTAATGGAAAGTGTTATTTCCCTGGAAATCATTGCAGGGGTTTGTGAACGAGAAGGATTTTAAGAACAACAATTGAAAAAAATTGTAAGGAGAAGGGGAATGCTGAAGGGTGGTATGAATATCATCCCTTGGTAAGACGTTATTCATTACATAATGTACTTCTTGTAATATTACTAATCATGTATTCACAAAATGTTTTATCATTTTAAATATATGTTTTGTTTATTATACACTAATGTTATTACAATATTGTGTGTAAATATGAAGGCAATGACCCCTAAAAGTCGACCACCAGAGAGCTATTTTCCACATAATAGTAGAAATACTACTTTACAAAGTGAGGAACATGGACACCGTAATATTGAAGATAAAGTTCGTAATTATGATCCTATGGATGAATATGATGTTATTGATACAAATGGTGAAGATGGGATAAATAGATTACTCCAAGACGCATTTTATCCATTGGATCATGAGGACAACCTCCATGATATTCATGATATTCCCTTACTTGAGAAGTCTCGAGAACCTCTTTATAAAGGTTGGAAAACAAATATTCTATTTACTATATTGTTTTTGGTGAACTTGAAGAGTTTGAATGGTTTATCAAACACTTGTTTCAAGTAGCTCCTAAGGTATGCAAAGTTGGATTTTTTCCTATATTTTTAGTGTTAATTATTTTGTAAATTAGGGATATGGAATATTTATGACTTATATTCTTTACATTTCATTTTTTTGTCAATGTTGTAGATTTTTGGGTGAATTTCTATTACCGCCATCAAATAATTTACCATGCACATGTCGAGAGGTATTCTTGATAATGAAAGAAATTGGAATGGAGTATCAATCTATTAATGCATATCCGAATGATCATATTATATATTATGGACAATATGCATCAAAAAACAAATTCCCACAATGTGAAATTAGTAGATATTGAACCTTTTGTTGATGTATTTGTAACTTCAGAAGATATTTTGATGTATATTACCATTGTATGTTGTTTCACCCCCACTGGGGATGTCTTTAACCCCTTGCAGGATGTATTAATTGTGTTTATACCTTGAGGTACAACCTCCGTTGTCAGTCAAGGAAATAGTCCCCAGTATAACACCATGTAATGTGTATTTTGAGTCTTTTTGGGAGAATTCGTCCATGTTAGGGAAGATATGTGGGCCATAGTATTATGTTTGGTCAGTGACTTGAAAGGGTATAAATGGGGAGGTGCTCTCCCTCATTTATAGACACCTCAAACTCTCAAGTTTGCATGATATAGAGAGAGAGAGAGGAGGAGATATAGATAGTTGTTGAATACTTCTTATTAATGCTTTTGATCATCTTACTATTATGGGGAATTTTGTGGGGTTTTCTCCTTTATGGTTTCCCTGGTGAAAATATTGTGTCTCGTGTATATTTTATATCTTATGAATATTATTGTACTTGTTATTCTTTTAGATAAACATCCCAGATAATATAATCAGATCTAAAGAAAAAATAACATGGTACCATAGCCTGTTTGAAAGAAGGCACTGTGCAACTACATAAACTAGGGATTCCTAGTTTGAGGTGTTCTCTCCATAGATCATTGAGAAAAGAGGGTTAGGATAAGTCACATCAGTAGCGTGTATCTTTTCGAGGAAGCAGTTTCAAGATTGAAGAAGTTTCTTTTTTGACCCTGACATTGGTGTCGGGAGGAACTAGGGAATCAAGTTTCAGAGGATTTCCACCACAGCTTTTAGAAAGTGACTTATCTGAAAATCTTGCCTCAAGGAGGCACATGTTTCTGTCTAAATAGAATTCCCAAACTCTAAGTTTGGAAAATTAGGGTTTCTCTAACAAACCCTAGGTCAGTTAGCTCCGGAACTAGGTTGGACACCTCAAATCGGTAAGATCTAAATATTTGATGTTTCCATTTGAGGTTCTCATTTGAAAATATGACTCATTATACTCATCTTGAGGAAAATATTGGAGGTTTTAATAAATTCTGAGCATGGAAGTAAAGAATCTTTCTGATCCTTGAAGAGAACGACTTGGATTAGTTCATCACTGGAGAAGTTCAAGAACCAGAGGGAGATGAGGTTAAGGCTGCTCATAAGTGAAGCATGGCCTAGGATATGAGAATCATTGAAGAATCGATTAAGGATCACCTCATCCCCCATGTGTCTGCATTCAAGACACTGAAGAAATTATATTATGCTTTGACAAATATGTTTGAAGGAAAGAACATAAAAATAAAGATGAATTTGGGGAACCAACAGAAGAATGTGAAGATACAGAACTACGATACTATACAGTCTTACTTCACAAGGGTTTCTCAAATCAAATAACAACTTGAAGTGGTTGAATACAATGTTGAAGAAAGAGAAATTGTAATGACTACCTTGAATGGTCTCCCTAGATCATGGGACTCATTCATTCAAGGAATTTGTGCAAAAAGGAGGCTAATATCTTTAAGTAGACTCCTAGAAGAATGTACACAAGAAGAATCTTGGCTCGTGATAAGAGAAGAGAAGATGGGAGAAACTGAATATCAAGATCTCATAGTTCACACTAGGAAGAACTTCAAGAAGAAGGAGAAGAAGAAAACCTTTCATCACAATAAGAAGAAGGAAAATAAATCGAAGAAGACCAAGAGAGACAGTTCAAATGCTCAATGCTACACTTGTGATGAAAAGGGACACTTTTCAAGAGATTGTCCCATCGGGAAAAGGAGACACCATGCTCATGATTCCGAAGATGATCAACCAACAAAAAAAAATCCAAATAGGAGAAGGATGATTCAGATGATGAGTATGTGCTAATCTCAGCACTTACTAACACTATCTCACACGCAAGAAATGATTGGCTTATGGATAGTGGATATTCTAAACACATGAAGGGATAAAAGGGATCATTCATTAATATGCATGAACATGAGTCACCTCACAAGTTGAAACTTGGGGATGATTACCAATACCCCATAAAAGGGAGTGGAGAAGCTTCATACAAGCTTGACTCCAGGAAATCTTTAATGATGCAGGATGTGCTATATGTTCCAAGATTGAAGAAGAATATTTTCTCCATCTATGCACTATATGTAAAGGGAATTAGGGTTGTTTTGTAGATGGCCAAGTTTTGATGTGGCCCACAAGAAAGACAATAGAGGATGCAACAATGATTTGAGAAGAAGACGAAGGCTTGTACAAGCTATAGGGACATCCTGGACAAGCATTGGTTCATGATTCAATTGAACCAAGTGAATTGTGGAACAGAAGGATTGCACATGTGCACTACAGAGCACTACCAATGGAAAGAAAAGTAGTCTCAATATTTCCAGATATCGAGGAAAAGTATGAAGGAATTTGCAACGAATGTGCACAAGGAAAGAATGCTAAGAAGACATTTCCCAGCAATGAGAGAAAGGATAAAGTACATACATCTGACTGAGATAGTACAGTCGCATGTATGTGGACCCATGTATTCTATCTTATTAAGTGGGTATCTGTACTATTTTTCATTTATAGATGATTTCTCATGTAAGAATTGAATATATTTCTTGAAAGGGAAAAGTGAAGTTTTCAGTAAGTTCAAGGAATATAAATCCTTGGTCAAGAACCATAATAATAGGAATATCAAGAATCTATTGTTAGATAATGGTAGATATCTCACTTCGAAAGAATTCAAGGAACTCTGTAGAGAGTCCGATATTAAGAGGAAGTTGATCACACCATACAATCCTCAGCAGAATGGGGTTGCAGAATGAAATAACAAACCATCATGGAGGCAAAAAAGCTATGTTGCATGACCATGATATTCCTATGCACCTTTGGGTGGAGGTAGAAAGGACAGTTGTGTATATACATAACCATACTCCTCATTGAGTACATGACAACAAGACTCCTGAAGAATATTTCTCAGGAGAGAAACCACGAGTCAGCCATCTGAGAATATTTGGTTGGCCAATGTACATACATATCCCAAAGGAGAAAAATACCAAGCTTGATCCTTATGGGAGGAAGGGTATATTCGTAGGATACAATTATACATCAAAGACCTACCAAATATACTTCCTAGGATTCAAGAAGATCAGCATTAGTATAGATGCAACCTTTGATGAATACTTGACATACTTCATATCCAGGAGGACTTCTATCCATAAAGTCAAGGAACCTAAAGAGACGAGAGGATGAGGTATGGAAAATGGAGAAGCAATTATAGAAGACCCTGAAGATCATGTGATAGAACCATAAGAGATGGTAAAGACATTCCTTGAGAAGGAATCCTAAAAGAGGAAACCAACATGGGCACGAAAGCTCATACGAGAAGCTGAAAGGTATGGAGCTCCAGAGGGAATACATAGAGAGAGAAAGATGGAAAATCCATACAATAGCTATGTGACCCAATTATGTGACATCATTGATAGAGGAGCTTCCACCTATGAAGAGGATGTAGAATAGAAATAATGGAAAGATGTGATGATTAAGGAATATTATTCGATCATGAAGAATGATGTATGAGATATTGTTTCAATACCAGAAGGGAAGTATTCTATGAATTCAAAGTGGATCTACAAGATAAAGCATGTTGCTGATGGAAACATCACAAAGTAAAAGGAAATGTCCATAGCATGAGGCTTCTTACAAAAAGAAGTCATAGACTACGAAGAGACTTTTTCACCCATGGCAAGGTACACTTCTATTAGGACCATACTTGCTTTGGCAGTAGTTATGAAATGGAAAATACACTAGTTGGATATCAAGACATATTTCTTGAATGGTGTAGTCGAGGAGGAACTGTACATGGAACAACCACTGGGATTCAAGAGACATGAAAGGAAGACCCATGTGTGCAAATTGAAGAAGGCCTTGTATGGATTGAAACAAGCACCAAGGACATGGTATGGAAGGATGGAAAGCTTCCTGATGAGCTTGGGATTTACTAAGAGTAAAGTGGATTCAAACCTCTACTTCAAGGTGGAAGATGGAATATCTGTGATACTCTTGATATATGTCGATGACTTTTTTCTGACAGGACAAGAGGAACTCATTATAGATGCAAGGAGGAGACTTGCTATAGAGTTTGAGATGAAATACCTAGGTATGATGCACTACTTCTTTGGCATGGAGGTGTGGAAGAGTATAGATGGAATATTCCTTGGGAAAGGGAAGTATGCAGTGGATATTCTGAACATATTCGTAATGTTGGATTGCAAGGCAATAGCCACACCTATCGCATCTAACTTTAAGCTTATGATTGATTCTTTGTCTGAGTCGGTTGATGCCATGATGTATCATTTTATTATTGGCTCATTGATGTATTTGATGAATACGAGAGTAGAAATATGATTTTCGTTGAACACCCTGAGCCAGTTCCTGATGGATCTCATAAATGTTTACCTGATAGCTGCAAATAATGTTCTGAGGTACCTAAAAGGTACAGTGGATTATGGGCTCAAATATGATGCGAATCAGAAGATTAACCTACATGGTTATGTTGATTCAAGCCGGGAAGGTAGCAACACTGATAGGAAGAGCACCTCAGTTTGTTGCTTCAGTTTTGGATTTGGCATGATATCCTGGTTCAATAGGAATCAATCATGTGTGGTGTTGAGTACAACCGAGGTAGAGTATGTTGCCACTTGGCTAGTTGTGAGATAGTGTGGTTGCAAAAGCTACTATTTGACTTATTTTATTTCTAGTTGGATGTGACTTGTATATTCTATGACAATCAGAGTTGTGTGACACTGTCGAAAACCATAGTGTTTTATGACAAGTCGAAGCACATCGAGATCAAGTTCCACTATATCAGGGATATGGTGCAAAGAGCAGCAATGAAGCTCCAATATGTGGAAACATAGGATAAGGTAGTCTATTTGTTGACCAAGTCTCTAGCGAGAGTGAAGTTCGAGTACTTCATTAAAATACTTGGTTTGATCCAGATCGAAATCCCTTGAAACAGGGAGTGATGTATTCTAGCATAGCTAGAGAGACAGGATCTCTGAGCATAACATCCTGGAGAAGTTCGTAGGTTTCTCATACATAATCAGTCATGTATTTTATCCTTGGATAAGTCCTAGCGAAGCTCGTAGGTTATCCATGGATGTAATCAATCTCGATGTCTCCTATGCTAGAAATAGTTGATGCATGATATCTCGCATGGGAAATGTGATATGTTGTCTTACGAAAAAAATCCTGGTGAAGCATGATACTCAGACATAATTAAGCATGTAGGTTGTCCTCGGATGTAATCATTCCTATTAAAGCTCACAAGTTATCCTTGGACGTAATCCGTCTCGTGATAGGTTATTCAAGTGTAAAATGAGACCTGATGTGGTATGTAGGTTACTTGAATGTAATACGCCCTGCGGGTTGTCTGAGTGTAAAATAGAGACCTGGTGTGGTACGCATGTTACTCAGATGTGATATGCCCCAAAGGTTGTCTGAATGTAAAAGATCCTAGATATAGGTTTTCCATATGTAGTAAGTCCTTGAGGTTGACCAGAGAGCATAAAATATCTTGATGTATCAGGTTGTTGGGTCGTAATTTGTCCTTACATATATATCTCTATATGTGTGTTCCCATGTTGAGATGATAAGGTCATGAAGCATGAGAGGTGAACCTAGGAGGTTCTACTGATAGAATCCAGGTTGGTTGTGCAAAGAAGTAATGCACTAAGTATGCTCATGGGCAATTCTCGCATAGTAGAATTTGCAGGTTGTCTTAATGATGTGAAAATTAAGTGGGATTACTAATATGGTAAAAGAACATAGTTTATCTACATCTAAAGATTTGTTCTTTGTATTGATTTGTGGAGGGAAAAAGAGATGATTTGGATATAATGATATGAAGGTAGGAGATGTAGGTTATTATAGTGGCAATGTAAAGAAGGTCCTGAACTATTCCTATGAGAAGGCTTGCTTGAGATTTGATGAAGATCTGGATGAGGACTAGGCCTACACCCATTTGAGAGAGGTTTGGCTCTGTAGAAACTTCCAATGACAGATAGTAAGGATCGATGATCAATAATAAGAATATGATGGAAGCACCAATGATGGTGACTCTATGACTCTGTGATGATGACTATCCGATGAACACTTGGCCATATGTGTTGATACCTATGAAGAGAGAGAATATCTTCCTAGTTAAGAGGGAGTGTTGTTGTATTTGTAACATTGGAAGATATTTTGATGTGTATTATCATTGTATGATGTTGTACCCCCATTGTGTATGTGTTTACCCCCTTATGAGATGTCTTAATTGTGTCTATACCTTGAGGTACAACCTCTATTGTAAGTCAAGGTAATAGTCCCGAGTATAACATCATGTAATGTGTATTTGGAGTCTCTCTGGGTGAATTCAGCCATGTTAGGGAATACATGTGGGCCCCAGTATTATGTTTGGTTAGTGACTTGAAAGGGTATAAATAGGGAGGCACTCTCCCTCTTTTATACTCACCTCACACTCTCAATTTTACATTAGAGAGAGAGAGAGGAGGAGAGATAGATAGTTGTTGAATACTTCTTATTACTTCTTTTTGATAATCTTATTGTTCTGAGAAAGTTTGTGGGGTTTTCTCCTTTATGGTTTCCCTAGTGAAAATATTTGTGTCTTTTGTATCTATTACATTTTATGAATATTTTTTACTTGTTATTCTTTCAAATAAAGATCCTAGATAGTCTAATAATATTTAAAGAAAAACTAACACTGATCAGGTAACAAAAAGGTTCCATGCAAAGCTCTTCGTTATATTCCCATAATGCGATGTTTTCAACAACTATTCAGGTTCCAATGTATAGCACAATTTATGGATTACCATGCAAAGAACATAAGTGAAGATGGTGTTCTTCGAATTCCTGTAGATGGTTCTGCATTGAATACAAGCGAAGAAAAATGGTCAATTTTTAAAGATGAAGGTCGTAATGTTATAATTTCATTGGAAACTAATGGTTTCAATCAATTTGGAGAGATTCATTCTACTTACTCAGTGTGGCCTATTGTTTTCATAAACAATAACATTCCTTCTTGGATGTTGATAAAGAGAGATCACACAATGTTGGCAATGATTATTCTAGGTATTTTTTGAAAGTAATTATATCATTTCATTAATTTCTTTGTTTAATTGCTGCATGAGAACACCTTTTTTATAGTGGGACACATAACTAAATAGCATTTTATGCTCAATGATCAATTAGGTAAGTACCGAGTTAAATATATGAATGTATATATTGAGTCTCTTATCTATGAGATATTGAATTCGCTAATACATATGGCTCAAAAGTCCCATGAAATGTTTCCATGAAAAAGTTAAAATCGTTGTTTTCATGGAAAAACAGTTGAAAATTTTGGAAGAAATTAAAAATTCCCCCGACGATCATCGCTATAGCGATGTTATGGAAATTTTTTCAGTATAGAGACAAAATTTCGTCGCTATAGCAATGACAGGTCTATAACATCACTATAGCAATGAAAGGTAAAAAACGTCGCTATAGCGATGAAAGTATCAATGAAGGTTTATTTGAATTATTTGTATGTCAACACTTGGATTATTTGCATGTATTCTTTTCACCCATAGTTTCACTTGATAAACAATATATCTATATGTTTATAGACATAGGTACACATGTCATTAAGTCCCATGGGACTTATATTGTGCTTTTGTATGGGGACTCCTCAAGGGTGTTGTAATGGGAATCATTGACTATTACACAAACCTGTTTTATGTAGTACTTTATTTGTCCTATAGCAAATAATATTTTGCATTATGTCATTTTCATCTATTTCACCAAATTGGAAAAGTGCATTTGGAACGTAAAAGTGTAATGCCTATTACACTAAAGATGACCATAATTTTAGATTTTGTGTTGATATTTCACAAGTTATTCACGTCCTATATTAGGCACACATCATATGTTTTTAGGTGGGATAAAGTAGAATCTAGGCAGTAAATATATTCAATCTAAACAAGCATACAAAATTGCAGTGTACGTACCAATCTTTGTAGACAAACACTAGGATATTTCCAACTGATATGTATTTTTTTCTCATGGTTGATTTTATCAATATATGGAGTTTGGGAAGAAAATAAATGATGAAATTATCTTCATTTTTTGTTATCTCTAGGTTTATTTTGGGACTCCTTAAATAGGTTTTGAAGTGTAGGTATGTGAGTTTTGTATGTACTTGTAGGAATACACAGTCACTAAGGGTTGTTTAACAGTTTCTATGAAATTAGATTTTATAGAGGGATTGTTGTGTACATGTTTAATGAATAATGATAAATAATTATATGTAAAAATAAATCTCAAATTCATGGTCATATATGTAATGTTTATGCTACCTTTGTATTAGTGTGGTTATAAGATAATCTACCTATCACATTGAAATTTGTATGGTTTTTGAAACCAACTTGAGTTTCAGAAACACCACTTTGAGAATTATAGTGGAGATGGAAATGTTAGGTCTATGTGTATAAAATTAGAAATCCATAAATGGGAAAAATTGGTTCCAAAAAAATTCATAGAAAAACATAAACATCGTGTATTCACTAATCACAATATTCCTAAAAACACTGAGTAGGTAATATAGTCAAACAAGAAGAAGATGTTCCCAAGGGTCAAATGTCAATATTATAAAGTTGGACATCACAAATTTGATATTTTGTGTTTTCATTTTTTTGGGAGTGATATTCCTATGATGTTGGAGAAAAAAATAATTTTTGAATTGAAGCTAAATTTTCATGATAATTAGAATAGGCCAAATATATTTCCAATTCAGGATCCCTAGGCTACACAATACAATTTTTACAGGTCTTGAATGGTTCTCAACTTTATTTAGTATCATTAGATGAAGATTAGAATGCATTTGAACAAGATCCTTAACCTTGTTTGAACCCAATCCATTACACTTCATTGAGTGGATAAAGCTATACTCTGGTTTCTATCGGTGGCTAAAACCTATCCACTTCTAAAATAATATAAATTTCCAAGATCCTTTAAACATGTGCACTTGATCCTTGTATTTCTCCAATACAAGTTCCAAAATATCCCTTTATTAAGTGTTATTATATATGTAAGAAAATAATAAGCAAACTCTGAAAAAAGTCGACCCTATTAGGGTAAGAGGTTGGCGATAATACTACTAAATATGGAAAAAATATTACAATTGGGGTATCCTTAGAAGCCTTGTAAATCCTTAATTTAGGGCATGATTTGTTATGTTAGAATATAAGGCTTACTTTTTGTAAATAATTCATGTTCATATAAGTGACTATTAAAATTATAATTAGATGATAAAATAATTATGTTGTAACGGTAGCACAACTACCTCCCCAATGATACAAAAGGGAATGAACACCTTTGTATCAATTGACTTCACTGTAATAAAATCATATATTTTACATGAGTGATACTTTTATTTCCTCCTGTCAAATACTTGAGTGAGAATTTATACTGCCAGATAACTAATAATATCGTCGAGTTTGTTTCTAATCATGTTTGCAATATTTCTCCCATATTTAGAATTTTAACATGGTATCAAAGTAGTACCAAAATTTTGGTCTTGTAAATCTTGGAGTGCATGTTGGAATGCATGATTAGTGAAAAAGTATGATCCATATAATATTGGATTATTTACTTTTAATTATTTTCCTGAAAATGTTTATCACAGTTGTTTAAATATTAAGGATTTAATATTTTAGGAAAGTAATAAAAGCCTAGTACATTGGTATCAAGTAAATATATAAGCTATTGCCACTGTATCAAACATTTAAGTCATTTTATTACTTATTGGGATCCAATATCCCCTATATTTCCAACCTCACTAATCAAGAATGGAATTCCTCTAAAGAAATGGAATTTAGATGGGAGGATGTTGTCATATGGGAATCCTTTGTGGGGAACTCAAAGCTAGTCATGTCAGGATTATATTTTATGAGGATTGCTTAATATGTTCTTTTAGTTTTATTAGAGACTACACTCCCATGGATGGATATGAATCTCTATGCCTCATATAAGATCTAGAAAATACTCAGTGGTGGTGCATGGTAGTGTGGAGGTTTAAGTGTCCCAAAAAATGCATATTTTCATGTGGTTTTTACTCAATAGAAATTTTTTGACCTAGAACATATAACAAAAAATGAATTATAATCGCCCAGGGAGATGTTTTGTGTATAAAATGTCTAGTGAAACTAATATACATTTGGTCTTGTCCTCCCCTTATACAGTCCAAATATGGAAGGAACTAAAGGTTTTAGTTGGGATAAGAAATATTTGGTCAAGGTCAAGAATGTGTCGCTATAGCTAGTGATCAAAATAGTTAGTTGGAATAATGACGAAATCACATAGTGTGTCACTCTAACGACAATTATCGAGGGTGAAAACATAAAATTTCATCATAGTAATGGTCATTGGATGTCAAGATATAAAGAGCATGTCACTGTCATGATGATGATGATGATCATCATCATCATAATTTTCATCATCATCGTCATCTTCATCATCATCATCATCACCATCTTCATCATCATCATCATCATCGTTATCATCTTCATCATCATCATCATCATCCTGATCATCTTCATCATCATCACATTGATCGTCATCGTCATCATATTGATCGTCATCATCATCATAGCCATCATCATGATCATAATGATCATCATCATTATTTTCATCATGATCATCAACATCATCATCATCCTCCTCATCGTCGTTGTCGTCGTTCTCGTCATCGTCATCACCACCACCACCATCATCATCATCATCATCATCGCCATCTTCATATTCATGATCTTCATCATCATCATCATCATCATCATCATCATCATCATCATCATCAATATCGTTTCCATCAACATGATCATCATCGTCATCATTATCACCATCTTCATCATGATCATGATCATCATCACTATATTCATCATCATCATCATAATCTTCATCATTATCATCATTATCATGATTACCATCATCATCATCATCATCTTCATCGTCATCTTCATCATCATCATCATCATCATCCTCCTCATCATCATCATCATCAACATCTTCCTCATCATCATCATCACCATCACCATCGTCATCACCATCATCACCATCATCATCACCATCATCATCACCATCATCATCATCATCATCATTATCATCTTCATCATCATCATCATCATCATCATCATCATCATAATCATCATCGGATCATATTTAAATTCATATATAATTTTAATTCATTAACATAAAAATAAATTCATAATAATTCATTAACACATCAAAGCATGAAAATACAAATCTAGGGGATCAAACAACATTTCTATCATCACCCTCATCATCATCATAGTCCTCCTCCTCCTCATCATCATCATTGTCATCATCATTAGCATCATCATTGACATCATCATTGTCATCATCGTCATCGTCATCATCATCATCATCATCATCATATCATCGTCATCGTCATCATCATTGACCTGTGATCATCATCACCATCATCCTCAACATCATCATCATCTTCATTGTTGTTGTAATCTCACAGATCACATAAGGTTACCAATAATACACACTAAAACATATATAAATAAACAGAGACAAGAGATAAGAACAAATAGGTGAAAATAACAGATTAAATTATACAAATGAGTCCATACAACATAGAGAACTGAACTGAGTTCTCATCTGGCTCAACAGCCTATATATATGATTACAAAACGGTTACAAAATAACTACATGTCGGTTCGGTGAACCAACATGACCCTAGATGGCCGACCTAATCTCTTAGTTTAGTCAGCCAACCGACTTAGTCGACTGATCCACTAATTTGGCCCATCGACTTAGTCGGCTGATCGACTAAGTCGGCTATCGTTCAAGTTGACTTTATCAACTTGCTCCTTCTACAATCATTATCATTATTAACATCATCATCATCATCACCATAATTATCATCATCATCATCGTCGTCATCATCATCACCATCATCATCATTAGCATCATCATCATCATCATCCCCATCATCATCATCATCATCATCATCATCATCATCATCATCATCATCATCATCATCATCATCATCGTGTCCATCATCATCACCATCATCATCATCCCCATCCTCCTCCTCCTCATAATCATCCTCGCCGTCATCATCATTAGCATCATCATCACCATCACCATCATCATCACCATCATCATCCTCGACATCATCATTGTCAACATCATCATCAGCATCATCATCATCATCATCCTCATCCTCATCACCATCATCCTCATCCTCATCATTATCATCATCACCATCACCATCATCATCGACATCATCATCACCATCATCATCATTAGCACCATCATTATCATCATCGTCATCATCATCATCATCATCATCATCATTGATGTCATCATTGTCATGTCGAATCAATGACATTTTATATTGATGTGAATCAATGCATTGTTAAAAATTCCCATTATGTACAAATCCCTGAAATGCACTTCCATTCATTACACCTCTTTCAATGGTTACTTGCTTCAAAACACAAGTATGATTAACCTTTTCCTCACTCCTTGTCCCCATGGATTTCAATATTAATTGATATCTCATAGTATACTTTTGACACAATTTTAAATTGAAAATTGTCACATAAATGTGAATACCTTTCAATCACGTCGCCTTAATATCTACTTCAATTAATATTTATTAAATTTGAGTCTACTTGTATATGACCTAGATTTCTATTTTAACTTTGATATCTTATTTGGTTTCATGAATAATAAAGGAATGGATAATGGACCATAAAATAAAAGTGCCGCTGGCATCCAATAAGTGATTGCACCAAAATAGTTGGGGTTTTTATGATTCTCAAAAATTGAGTTGCTATGTCCAAACGAGGTTTCGAATAGGTTCCAGTTCCGTTGTGTTACCTCCTTCGATCTCTACCTATTAGTGAGTAAGGCACATCTATGAAACCGATGGTGGAGGAGCCAAACTAATTGGCCCTCAATACCATTCCTCTTGCATTGTGCAGCCATCAAAACTTCATCGGTTGTCTTGGACGTCTTTGCAGCAACAGGTAAGAATCTTTTCCAAGTTTTTGTACATATCAAAAACATATTTAAAAGCTTGATTTCTTAGTTTTCTACTTGACTACTAAATTTGTATGTGTAGGGACTAACTGAACAATCTACTGCAACATCGAAAAGTGTGGGTTAATAGATGGAGGGGTTTGTGGTTCAAGTACAACTAGAACCTTCCCCTTTTGGTTCTATGGTTTGTCCAACTTTCTCTGGGTATAGTTGGAGACCCAAATTTGTGTTGTCATTAGAGGAAATTTCAACTCAAAATGGGCCTTTTAACTTTTATTCAAATTCCATGTCATCATGTGTTATCCAATGTAATTACTTTAAATTTGAAATACCATATAGGTCTTAAACATTTTTTTAATATAAATTTGGGGATAGGTTTTAAAAAAAAACTACTTTTTTTGTTTGTATTTTTGACATATCTCCGTGTGTTTTAACTCAAATTTCGATCGGGAGAGCTCGTTGGATGAGGAATTAAATTCCACATCCAACGAGTACCCACTTGGCATACTTTTGATGGACCCCGCTACCCAAAAAAAAAGAAATACCTGGAAAAATGGAATGATGACATCATCATTTCGTTTTTTCAGGTATTTCTTGTTTTTGGGGTAGAGGGGTCCGTCAAAAGTATGCCGAGTGGTTACTCGTTGGATGCAGAATTTAATTCCGCATCCAACGATCTCTCCCGATCGAAATTTGAGTAAAAACACACGGAGATATGTCAAAAATACAAACAAAAAAGTAGTTTTTTTCTTTTCTTCCTCCAAAATTAATAAATATTATTTTATTATTTTAACTATTATTTTACTAGTTCATTTTAGGAGGCCCATTTTGAGTTGAAATTTCCTCTAATGTTTTCGGTGAGAGTGATGTATTGTTTTGGTAATTGTGTGGCCTTTAATCTTGGTTTCATCATCTTTCAAATGTAAAGGTCGCCCCTCGACTGTCTGGCAGTGATATAATTTAATTTTGTTTTAAGGACCCTGTGAGGGCATGGTTGGTTTTGCAACCCTGTGATTCTGTTTTGATTGTGTTAATATATACTCTCTTGTTTAGCTAAAAATATATTTATGGCATTTTTCCATAGTTTGTACAAGCTTGAAATGCCATGCCGTTAGGCCTTTATTTGGTCCTATTAAATTTCAAATAGGACCATAAGTGATTAATTGTGATCTTGTTGTTGATGTATTTCTAACTTCGGAATATTGTACCCCGATGTTCCTATAGGGATAATCATTTGTATTTCATTATACCCTGATGTTCCTATCGGGAGAGTCATTAATATAATAAATTCATGTAAAGTCATTGAGGTTAACCCTCCTGTTGCAGCCGCAACTATTTTCCCCCAATTTTTTCAAATTTTGGACCCCCCCTTTATGATTTTAATGTTGCTTTGAATCGTTTGGGTCTGTAAACTTTTGGTCATGCTTTAATTTCGGATTATTTTGAAGATTAACTCTTGACCTGTTTTCAGAAATTGCTTATGTTTGTAATGGCTATGGGTCGCTGATTTTGGAGTCTGTTTTTTTTCTTTTGATAGTCAAAGATGAATCGGACCATTTGTTGTTTGGAAAGCCGCTGTTTCAGTGGTAAAACGGTTTTTTTTACCATTGCTATTTAAAAAAAAAAAAGTTGTTTCAAACACTTGGCATTTTTATTGATCGGGCGTCAAAGTATGTTTTGATCAGAGGCGGTTGTGTGTTTATCTTCCACCGTTGCGGCTCCCAAAGCAGCTAAGTACCTGAATTGTAAGTGCTCCGCCCACCGATGAGTGTCGGTTTTCAATCGCGTGTCTATAGTCTTTTTCCTTCCGTCGTTGCGGCTGTGTAAATCACTTGTCTTCCGACGTCGATGTCTTTCCGATTTCCAACTGGAAGCTTTTCCGCCCATTTTTTTTTGGCCATAAATCTTTCTACTCCGATAGGCTTCAATGTTTTCACGGTGCTTGTCGCCTGTTAAGACCCGCTTATGCGGCTTTAAATGAGTCTACCCTGCCGATGTTAGTGTTGTGAACCGCCGATGAGTTTTCTTTTTCAGTCGTTGGTGAGGTTTTCGAACTCATGTATGAACGAGATAGTGGTGCCAGCACTTGTTAAAGTTCTCATAATAGTAATGCAGTACATGGCCTCTCTTTATGATTACTTGTTTGGGTGAATGTAGTCTGTTTTTAGAGAAAATACAGTCCCAATGAATGATAGACGTTGTTTACTTGTAGATGGATTCAAGAAACTTTACAAATAATTACTGCGCAAAATTCTAGTGGGGAAACAAGTGGTAGAAGGGAGCTGGGCAGTTTTGGTGAAGGTTGAACCGAAACTGGCAGGATCGCCAAGAGGGCACGTGAAGTAGAAGGAAAAATCGATAGCGACAAAAGGCGCAGACCTGGAAGATCTGTCAGTTACTAAATGGATCATGAGTGCGCACAGAAAAGATAAAATAGGGATATTAAACGTTTGGGGGCAACCCAAGTAGTTAACTCTTTTAGTTTAAATATTGGAAAGTTAGAACTGACAGGGGCTTTTTCCCTAGAAAAAACTTGTAAACTATTGCTTGTAAGAGGAACTATTTCGTTTTACAACCAGAAATTGCAAATTTTACCTGTTGGAGAAAGTGCTATGTGGAATATCTCAATGTGATTAAATGAACGATGTTGAATGGGAACTATTTTGTTTTCAACTGTGTTTCATTAACTGTGAGGGTGTTCTAACTTTCTAAACCTATGTTCTTGCCTGAATGTTCTCCAGTACAATCTGTGATGTTTTTCCACTATGAGTAACGGTATTTTTATTTTTTATTTTTTTAACTATTGATGAGCTATCTTATCATGCATACTTTTATTCATGTTTATATGTTTTGGTTATAAGAACAGCTATCTGTGATTTTCCATAACACGTGGACAGTGTTGCATTACTCATGAATTAATATCTAGCTCTCTAGAGATAGTTTAGTTAGTAATTCATTTTCTAAAATGTATGTGATTTAGATGCTTGTGAGTTTAAGACGAGAGGTAAGAACCTGCACATCACTTTGTGAATACTCCTAGCATTTTTTTATCAAATATGCATATAGGTAGGAACTTGCATATCATATTTTAAGTAAGAAATACAAAAATACATACGGTGGATCGGGCCATGACCGGTAAAACCTTTATTTTTGTTACTTGACCTACGGTAGCCGGAGCGCAAACCGAACGGATTCCCTACACCAAACAGTCATGGGCTAATTGGGAACGTTGATTGGGGAGAATCCCTTACTATTGTTGTCTACGAATTTCCAGGCCTCAACAATTTCTAGCTCTAGAAGGAGGGCCGCCAGTGCATGGCTGGCAGAGGAAACTCGTTTTCTCGAAACTATTCCATCGATAACAGTTCAGAAGCCAGTGTGTTTCCTAATCCAATTCCGAAAGAAGAGGGTAGAAAACATTTGTTTTTTGTCGACAACAAAGTTGTTAATAACCTGAGAAGACACACTAGGGCATATGTGAAGAAGATTAGAGTATTTCCTATCATCCATGAATTTCCCAGAAGAGAATATAAAAGGAAGGATCGTCCTATATCGGAAGACTCAGTGCTGGTTGGGGATTGGGAAGAACTTGTAGAAACAGCCTTACAGGAAGTTGTACTGCCTTTGAATCAAGAAGGCCCTAATAATCCTCATAGTTCTCCTGTTCATACTCCTATCCGCTCACCCCCTCACTCTCCACCCAGACTCATGGAAGGCGTAAACGCAAATAAACCACCCAACCCATCGAACCCACCACCTGCCTGGAAAGCTAGATCACCTTTAAACCTAGCACCTCCGCTGCATGATTTACCCCAATATTTTGAAAAGATGCTACCCAAATTTGACCCAAATGAGAAGATACTAGTAGAGGACCACCTGCAAAGTTTCTATTTGGCAATAGAAGCGTTAAGGGATGGAGAGCATGAGGATGTAGTTTGCAGAATTTTCCTGCACACCCGTAAAGGAACTGCAGCATCATGGTACTTTGGTTTTCTTGCAAACTCTATTCCTGATTGGGATACCTTTGAGAGGATTTTTAGAAGTAAATATGTGGCCCAAAAGACTCATGCAGCCCTCATGAAAGGACTATGTGCCTTAAAGAAAGAGAGAAAAGAGAAGGTGCACAGCTTCACCCAAATATTTGCAGTGTACCTCAAGAAATTTTCTAAAGATGACAGACCTTCGGATAAAGTCCTGATTGAATATTATACCTCGGCTTTAGGGCCCGAGCTAGCCATGTTCACCAAAATGAAGGCCAAGCCCACTTTAGCAGAGACTTATGAGGAGGTAGAAAAGGTAGAAGTTGAAAGGGAAAGTATCGAAGATTATCCCGAACGATCAGGAGAAAAAAATGTGGGAAGGAAAGCCTTGTTGTTTACTAAGCCCAAGGAAGAGCAGTCACCAGATTTTGAAAGTATGGCAAAAATGATGCAGAAGCTTTCTAAAAAAATCATAGACTTGGAGAAATAAAAGGAAGCCCAAAAGTTCTACAAGCCCTATTACAAGAAACGGGAGGACAACAATCAATCCCAACCCCCTCCGCACAATTCGACATCTATGAATTTAACAGAGGTCGGAATGGAAAATTTTTGCACTTTCCACCAACAACCTCACTCTGAAAAGAATTTTCCTCAATAGATAAAATCAATGACGTTAGTGATGAATCAGCTGTTGGATTATAAATTAACAGAAGATGGAGATGAAGAAAGAAAGGACAGTAAGGCATCAACAAAAGAACAAGAGGATGAGACCATGGTTCTGTGGAATTCTATCTCACTATTCGACACCGAGGAAGAAAGGAATTGGGAGTATGAGGACATTATGGAAACAGATGTAACAACTAAAAGCCAAGGGTTGGTGAAAGAAGACAGTCTCATGCTCCCAAATATTAAAAGGCTTCAGAAAACTGTTAAAAAATTTCAGAATAATTCCTCAACTGATAAAATTCCTGAATTCACCATCACCAGCCAAGATCCTAGACAGAATGATATGCTGGCCAAGAACAATGAAGAAAGGATGAATGTTGATAAACCGCTACCCACCGAACCTCAGATGGATTATGACATCGTGGAAGATATAAAGAAGGTAAGGGCGAATATCTCATTATTTGAAATGTGTAAGGTGCCGCAATAGAAAGAAAAACTTTTGGAAGCGCTTGAAGCATCAGAGGAGAGGCTGCCCACTGACAATCAACCCAAAGAAGAAGAAGAAATCGGGGAAGCAAGCATTGGGGGTAAGTCTAAGAACAAGAATCCACCTTTCCTCCTCATGTTTGAACTTTTTAATCACAACGTACATAATTGCCTGGTAGACTCAGGGGCATCGGTTAACGTCATGCCAATATCAGTCTGCAAAAGGATAAATGGGCAGCCTAAGCCATCCACTTGGAGGGTTTTTCAGTTGGATAGGACGAATGTGAAGGTGATTGGGGAAATGGAGGATGTCCTAGTTCACCTGTCTTCAAATGATAAGGTGTGTCAAGTTATTGATATCGTGGTGGCTGATATACCAGACGCTTATGAGCTTGTTCTAAGAAGAGACTGGTCGGGAAAGCTAAACGGATATTTTTCCTCAGACTGGTCGCATCTGTGGCTCTCGTATAAAGGAAGCCCGAATCGAATCAAAATTTTGAGGGAGCCCCATATGAAATACAATGTTACTTAGCTCGAGGAAAAGAACGAACCAATGGATTCTATGTTGGGAAATTACTTTATTGAGTTATAACCGGGAAATTACCAAGCAGAAGAAGCCAGCGATACATCAGACGCTCAACCTGATCTCCTTCGGTTTTCACAGGCTGATGAAATAGATTGTAAAATAGTAGACTTAGTAGTAGGAGTAGATGTAAATCCCCGCACAGTAGTTAGCGATTTCTGGACACTATTTTTTGATGGTTCTAAAACATTAGAAGGATCAGGGGCCGGCTGTGTCTTGATTGACCCCAAAAAGAACAAACATTTTCTTTTGTGTAGGTTAGAGTTTGACTGTACAAATAACACGGATGAATATGAAGCGTTGGTCCAAGGTTTAAGGAAAGAAATCGAATTAAAGGTAAATAATCTGAAAGTTTTCGGAGATTCTAAAATAATTGTGAAACAGATTCGAAACCAAATACATTGTATTTCTCCTCTCTTAAAAGCTTATCAAAATGAGGTATGGGATTTGCTCAAATGTTTTAATGCATTTAATATTATATCAATTCCAATACTTAAGAATGCAGCTGCTGACATGTTGGCCACATCAGCTGCTAGACTTGTACCTACTAATAATCGGTGCTCTGTTGAATTGCTTTTCAGGCCCTCGATTACAGACATGATTACCAACCTACTAGTGTTCGACGACAATCAATAGATTATAGAATGCTTAACGAATGAAGAAGTATTTAAAGGGGCAATTATTGATGATGAAGAAGATCAAGCTGAGTTGAAATTTGATAACTTCATCCCTAAAGGAGTCAGAACCTTAGAGCAGATGTTTGATTTAAATGAAAAATTTAGAAGACCAGCAAACGTGAAGACTCACAACTCATCTCTACAGTTTGAATTGATAAATTTAGGGACTGAGACAAATCCCAAATATGTGAATCTTGGGAAATGTTGTTCATCAGTAGAAAGAAATAAGTTCATCAGTATTTTTAATCAATATAAAGATGTTTTCACCTGGACATACGAAGATCTGAAGACATGTGACACCAGTATCATCCAGCATGTTATCCCCATCAAATCGGGAGTCAAACCTTATCAGCAACCTTTAAGGAAAATGCACCCAAAATTGGAACCTCTGATCCAGAGTGAAGTTAAAAAATTATTGGATGCTAGAATTATTTTTAAGGTCAGGCACTCTAAATGGGTCTCAAATTTGGTACCAGTAAGGAAAAAATTTGGAGAAATCAGGCTATGAGTGGATTTCAGAAATTTAAATCGCGCTTCGGATAAAGAAAACTATCCTGTTCCACCCATGGAGAACCTACTACAAATGGTCTCAGGTTTTGAACTATTTTCTTTATTAGATGGATTCTCAGGCTACAATCAAGTATTAGTAGCCTAAGAAGATATATTGAAGACAACATTCAGGACCAGGTGGGGAACCTTCGCTTACCAAAGAATGCCCTTTGGGCTTATGAACACCAGAGCTACGTTCCATAGGGCTATGGACATAGATTTCCGCGGTTTGATTGGCCGCAGTGCTGTAGTGTACCTCGATGACATCACAATATTCTCAAAGAGGAGAGAAGAGCACGCATTTCATTTGAAGCAAATTTTTGAGCGTTGCAGAAAATATGGTATCTCACTCAACCCCAAGAAGTGTGTGTTCGATGTTACGAAGGGTAAGTTGTTGGGTCACGTAGTTTCAAAGAAGGGAATATCTATAGACCCATAAAGGATCAAGGCCATTGAACATATCCCCTTGCCCCATAATAAAAAGGGGATGCAATCATTTATGGGAACGATAAACTTCGTGCGAAGATTTGTGCCAGACTTCGCTCAAATTGTCAAACCTCTGCAGCAAATGGTGAAGCAAATTTTACAATTCAAGTGGACTGAGGTTGAAAAGAACGCATTCAGCAAGATAAAAACTACTGTTGCGCATGCACCCTGCCCAAATATCCTGAATTTCGATAAAGATTTTATTCTGTACACGTTCGCATCCGATGATTCGCTAGCAGCTGTGCTTACTCAGAAGCAAGATGGGGGAGGTGAGTTCCCCATATCATTTATGAGCACTGGTCTACAAGGGGCCCAACTAAATTACCTGACAATTGATAAACAAGATTACACAGTGTTTAAAGTAGTGAAACAATCTAGGCCCTACATATTAAAAAACCGAACCAAGGTAATCGTCCCACACCGAGCTGTAAGGTCTCTTTTTGTACATAAGGAGTTAGGAGAAAGAAGGGGTAACTGGGTAACAACTCTTCAAGAGTATGACCTCGAGTTCAAGACAGCTGCTATAGTTAAAGGGAAAGGATTATGCAAGTTAATGTCTAAAAATGGAAACAATGAAGAGCAGGCCTGGGAAGATGAGGCTGAATTACATCTGATGGATGTATGCCCTCTGTTCATGGCCCCTGAATCTTGGTATCGAGATCTTGTGCATTACCTTCAGATAGGATCATTGCCAGAACACTAGAACTCTAATAAAATAAGAGCGTTGTGTCTTAAATCAGCCTCCTATCAAATTATTGAAGGAATATTATTCAAAAAAAATTACGACGGAGTTCTTCTTAGATGCTTAGAAAAAGAAGATGCAAAGAAGGTAATGACAGATTTGCATGAAGGGCCTGCCGGGGGACATTTTTCAGGAGATACTACAGCTCACAAAATTCTTAGAGCCGGATACTATTGGCCCACTCTTTTCAAAGATGCACACGCCCATGTCAGGAAGTGCGACATTTGTCAAAGATGTAGTAGAAGACAGCCTAAAGTAGTTGGACCACTGAAGCCTGTGATGATCAGGGTGTCATTCGAGTAATGGGGGTTCGATATTATTGGGGAGATAAGACTGAATTCTTCCCTACAACAAAAGTATATTCTGACTGCAACTGATTACTTCACTCCCTAGGTCGAAGCCATCCCGTTGCGCAAAATAAATGAGGACACGGTCATAAACTTCTTACAAGACCATATTATGACCAGGTTTGGAGTTCCAGTTTCTTTAGTTTTTGATAATGCTACTTATTTTTCCTCAATGAAATTAACTACTTTTTCTCATGAGAAAGGGATTAAGTTGCATCACTCTGCTAATTATTATCCACAAGGAAATGGCTTAGCTGAATCTACCAACAAAAACCTAATTATGATTTTAAAGAAGTCTGTGATAGAAAACCAGAGGAGTTGGTACTCAGCGCTACCAAACGCCCTTTGGGTTGATAGAGTCACCCCCAAGTCTTCAATAGGAGTGTCTTCGTATACCCTTGTGTATGGTAAAGAAGCCATTCTTCCCCCCAATATCATGTTACCCTCTTCCATAATAGCCCAAGAATCTATAGGGTCGGATAATGAAGTGTTGCAAATGAGGATATGTAATCTCCTGAAAGCAGAAGAATCTCGATCTAAAGCCAGAGAACGCTTTAAGCAACAACAAGAGGTAATAAAAAGATGGTTCGATAAACACAAGGCAGGAACAAAAGACTTTGAGGTGAGAGATTTGGTCCTCAAATGGGACCACCCCCATGATGAGAAAGGAAAACACACGAAATTCTAGTAGTTGTGGGTAGGTCCTTTCCAGATTGCAGCAAACCTTGGCCCTTCAACTTATAGGTTGCAAGATTTACAAGGGTGGAAAGAGAACTTTCTAGTAAATGGCTTAGTTCTCAAACCTTATTTTTCCTGATTTTTGTGTCCTTCTATTGTGTATATAAATAATATGGCCTGACCTTCTTCTTTGAGTCATGATTTTCAGTTTTGTTTTAGTTTAAATTTCTATCGATTTCAATAAAACCCGCGGTTGAATGGGGAACATCAGAATTTTGGACTGATTGAAGTTCTTGGGTATAAGACTGTGTATTGCTATTTATCTAAAAGAACTTCTTCCATTTTAGCAGTTTTATCGAATATCTATGTATGCATTGAATTCCTGCTTAACCCTTGTGAAATAAACCACAATGAAAGGGTCTGGAATACTATTTTGAGGCTCCATCCACGTCACATTTAAAATGTCCTAGGGAGTGAAAACAAAGGGCCCATGGAAAGAAGCAAGGTAAATAGTATATTAGATACAAATGATCCCATGCCAAGAAAAGAATGCCAAAAGGCAAATAAGAGTCAAAATCTCCTATGATAGCATTATAAATCAAAACAAATGCGGAACCATATAAGTACTAAATCGCCGAAAGTTCCTCTCCGTCCGTGAGCTGAAACGTGAATACACCTCTCACACAAAAGGACACTTGGGATAGAGGAACCTAAATTAAAATTCAGAAAGAAAGGCATACAGGAGAACTCATATGAAAAGGACAAAATTCCAAAAGCACAAAAAATGCTAAAGTGGCATGGGAATGAGGAACAAATGAATATTTCTGTTTACCATATGCTACAATCCTGTGGTGTCCAAGCCGGTAGCTACTTGCAGACAGAGGTAACAATGAAACTCGTCTTTAGGCCTCAAAAGAGTTATCTTGACTTGAAAAATCCTGGTTTCCACTCTCCCAAATAGGACTATCATCAATGATTAAAAGTACATATCTGCGTTATTTGAGAAATCTAGATAGTTGGAAGAATTCAATAGGTACATTTATTGTTAAACAGTCGGTCACTCAGGAAATAGTTGTCCAGAGATCTGGGTTCACCAGGTAATCACCAATTGTTGCAGCCGCAATTGTTTTCCCCCAATTTTTTCAAATTTTGGACCCCCCCCTTATGATTTTAATGTTTCTTTGAATCGTTTGGATCTGTAAACTTTTGGTCATGCTTTAATTTTGGATTATTTTGAAGATTAACTCTCGACCTGTTTTCAGAAATTGCTTATGTTTGTAATGGCTGTGGGTTGCGGATTTCAGAGTCTGTTTTGTTTTCTTTTGATAGTCAAAAATGAATCAGACCATTTGTTGTTTGGAAAGCCGTTGTTTCAGAGGTAAAACAATTTTTTTTTACCATTGCTATTTAAAATAAAAAAAATTGTTTCAAACACTTGGCATTTTTATTGATCGGGTGTCAAAGTATGTTTTGATCGGAGGCGGTTGTGTGTTTATCTTCCGCCATTGCGGCTCCCAAAGCAACTAAGTACCCGAATTGTAAGTGCTCTACCCACCAATGAGTGTTGATTTTCAATCGTGTGTCTATAGTCTTTTTCCTTCCGCCGTTGCGGCTGTGCAAATCACTTGTCTTCCGACGTCGATGTCTTTTCGATTTTCGACTGGAAGCTTTCCTGCCCATTTTTTTTTGGCCATAAATCTTCTGACTCCAATAGGCTTCAATGGTTTCATGGTGCCCATCACCTGTTAAGACCCGCTTATGTGGCTTTAAATGATTCTACCCCGCCGATGTTAATGTTGTGAACCACCGATGAGTTTTCTTTTTCAATCGTTGGTGAGGTTTTCGAACTTGTGTATGGACGAGATAGTGGTGCCGACACTTGTTAAAGTTCTCATAACAGTAATGCAGTACATGGCCTCTCTTTATGATTACTCATTTAGGTGAATGTAGTCTGTTTTTATAGAAAATACAGTCCCAATGAATGATAGATGTTGTTTACTTGCATATGGATTCAAGAAACTTTACAAATAATTACTGTGCAAAAGCCTAGCGGGGAAACAAGTGGCAGAAGGGAGTTGGGCAGTTTTGGCGAAGGTTGAACTGAAACCGGCAGGATCGCCAAGAGGGCACATGAAGTAGAAGGAAAAATTGATGGCGGCAAAAGGTGCAGACCTGGAAGATCTGTCAGTTACTAAATGGATCATGAGTGCGCACAGAAAAGATAAAATAGGGATATTAAACGTTTGGGGGAAGGAAAGGTCACACATTTGGGGGCAGCCCAAGCAGTTAACTGTTTTAGTTTAAATATTGGAAAGTTAGAACTGACAGGGGATTTTTCCCTATAAAAAACTTGTAAACTATTGCTTGTAAGAGGAACTATTTCGTTTTACAACCATAAATTGCAAATTTTACCCGTTGGAGAAAGTGCTATGTGGAATATCTCAATGTGATTAAATGAACGATGTTGAATGGGAACTATTTCATTTTCGACTGTGTTTCATTAACTGTGAGGGTGTTCTAACTTTCTGAACCTATGTTCTTGCTTGAATGTTCTCCAGTACAATCTGTGATGTTTTTCCACTATGAGTAATGGGATTTTTTTTTTTTAAACTATTGATGAGCTATCTTATCATGCATACTTTTATTCATGTTTATATGTTTTGGTTATAAGAACAGCTATCTGTGATTTTCCATAACACGTGGACAACATTGCATTACTCATGAATTAATATCTAGCTCTCTAGAGATAGTTTAGTTAGTAATTTATTTTCTAAAATGTATGTGATTTATATGCTTGTGAGTTTAAGACGAGAGGTAAGAACCTGCGCATCACTTTGTGAATACTCCTGGCATTCTTTATGAAATATGCATATAGGTAGGCACTTGCATATCATATTTTAAGTAAGAAATACAAAAATACATATGGTGGACCGGGCCGCAACTGGTAAAACCTTTATTTTTGTTACTTGACCTACGGTAGCTGGAGCGCAAACTAGACGGATTCCCTACACCAAATAGTCACGGGCTAATTGGGAACGTTGACTAGGGAGAATCCCTTGCTTTTGTTGCCTACGAATTTCCAGGCCTCAACACCTTCGTTGTAAGTCGGGGAAATAGTCCCCAAAATTGAGTTAAGGTTAACCCTCCTTATTGATTGGAGGGAAAAGTACCCACAGTTGAGGGGCACTAGGGTTATTAGACTCTCCTAGAGATGTCAGCCCTGGTAAGTAATTGTCAAGTTGGAAACTAGTATAAATAAAGAGTGAGACTCTCTATTTGTCACACACACTCACTCAACTGGGGCGCATGAGTGAGAGAGGAGTGCTCACACAAGTGAGAGAGAGAACAATGGTTGGAGATCATATTTTTTGTCTTTGGGTTTTACTGTTGCCATTGGTGCTCATTCTATCTTTGATGAAGTTGCAGGGTTTTCTCCTTTATAGTTTCCCTGAGAAAAATTCTTTGTATCTCTTGTCTCTTGTGATTATTGTTGTGCATGTTATTCTCTCAAATAAGATCCTAAGATCATATTGCTTAAATGATAAAATATAACATGGTATCAGAGATAACCTAAGAAGAAGACACTGTGCATCTATAGAATCTATGGATTCTTAATTTTTGGGTTTCTCTCCATAATCCATTAGCAAAAGGATGCTAGGCTAAATCTCCATTGAAGGGCACATATTTCTGTTGAAGCAGAATTTGATTCTGGGCATTTTCAGTTTTTGTTGCGGGAAATTAGGGCTTTTTATAGAAGAGGAATTATTGAGTGAGCCCAGCATAGGAGAGTCTCTCCTCATCAATATTTAGGTTTAGAGACCAAGCTCGAGATTTTTGGTCGGGTAAAAATTCAGAAAAGTCAAACCCTAGTTTGACCTCGGGCCTGAAAAAATCTAAAATACTAAAACAGGTAGTTTTGGTACATTCTTTATATGTTAGGATTGAAGAAGTATCAAGGAATGAAATTTTCATAGGTCGAATATAAAATCCTGATGTACCTTGTGCAAAACTTTCAGCCTCATATTCACTATATTATGGGAGATATGTTCCCTCCAAGTCAGGGTTCCAGCCTCTTTCAGGATTCATCCCTAAAAAGGACACCTAAGGAGAATTACTATATCTCAGCGTACAAAGGTCCAAATGAAAATTTGAAAGATGTTCCAGATAGGGAATAGGCTACAAAGGTCCAAATGAATTACTTTCTTTGGTAAAAGTTTCATACCCTGATGATGAAACAGGGACACGTGGAATTCCGTACAAGTTTGCTATGCTGAACAGTCCTGAAATAAGTCACCTTGGGAAAATGGTCATAAGTCCCAATTGGTGAAACCAATTCTGGTAATACCTATGGTGTTATAAATATGAAATATGCAGTTACCTTAGTACAAAATTTCAGACATAGAGGATCAGTACGTTTGGAGATCCTGCAGAAACAGTATTAGTCATTTCTGTAGAAGAAATTGGTAAAGTAGAGCTTCTTATTCGGGGAGCTTCCCTCCATTTTTTTCAGAAAAGGAGTACATAGGAAAACTCACCTTGAAGAGGCCTATCTTTCTATCCAATCCGAAGTTTGAAATTCCAAGTTTTGAAAATTATGGTTTCTTTGACAAACCCTAGATCAGCCAGCTCCGAAACCAGGATGAACACCTCAAATCGACAAGATCTAATATTTTGTTATTTACATTTGAGGTTCTCATTTCAAAATGACCTATCACACCAACTTGATGACAAGCTTGGTGAAGCTGAAATATTCCGAGCATGGAAGTACAATTTTTCACTAGTTCTTGAAGAAAATGAATTGGACACCTACATAAGTGGAGAGGTTCCAGTTCCAGAGGGAGATGAGGATAAAAGCCTTACACAAGAAGAGCTTGGTCAAGGCCAAGAAGATAATTTTTTATTAAATCAAGGATCACCTTATACCACAATTGTCTAAAGATATGTTTGATTCCTTGACCAAGCTATTTGAAGAAAAGAATATAAATTGGATGAAGTGTAGGAACTCCGTGATCCTTCAAGAAATTCACTTGGAACAGTATTTCAGTAAGAAAGGTCTAGGAGATAGATGGAGATGAGGCTAAGGCTAGATCCTGTTGGAGACATTTACCTTCATCCTCACTCTTCAGTCAAATTGGCCTAGTTAAACCACTATCCTAAGTTTAATTGACATCAAGGAGCATTAATTACCATCATCCCAGTCACTCCCACGCCTACCTACAGTCAAGGAGGCTAACTTAGCCTTTCCTACAGTCAAGGAGGCTAACTGGAGCACTCCAGGGGTGATCTGTGTGACATTCATGCACCTAATTGCTAACTGGGGGTTACTTTCAGTTCAACCAATCAGTTACAGTCAGTTAAGGCGCCTCCATGCATTAAATATATTATTTAATCATTATTTATTGATTATTTTATTATTATTTAATGAATTGGAGCTAACTAGGCGCATTCACCAACTTCTGATGGTCAGTTCAGCTTCAGTTAACCTCATCAGGGTTTATTGGAGTCATGCAGTACTAGCACTTGATGATTGGATTGCTATGACATGTGTTTGATCTCCTTCAGTTGAGATTAAGTCATTTATTACACTCCAACTTCAGTTAAGGGTTTGGTGAGTCAATTAGGTTTTTGGACAAGTGGTTAACTGAGTGAGATTGCATGGCAAAGAGTCAGTTAAGATAGACTCACTCATTGAATTCAAATTGTCCTCTTAGGTATTCGAATTCTTCATTGAGTTAAGCCATTGATTATGCATGAGTAATTGTTAATAATTCTTTGATGAGATTGAATCTTAGTTCCTAGATCATGTGCAAGAATTAATAGAGCCAATATAATCATTGTAGATTTTGTTAAATATCTTCTCATTCCTCATGTGTCATCCCTAAAGACAACAAAAGGAAGTGATTAATTTTAGAAGACTCTAGGAAGAGCACACACAAGATGAAGCTCAACCCATAATAAGAGAAGATGGGAGCAACTGAAGATAAAGTGCTCACGATTCAAAGAAGATACCTCAAGCGATGAGGAATATGAAGAACTCAATATTAAGCATTTGGATAAGAAATGATGCTGTTATGAATGAAGAAGATGATGAAGCTGAAAGAAGGAGTCTACCCATGAAAGAAATAAAGATAAGTATTCAATTGTCATTTCATGATATTGTTTTGTTATGCATTTGTTTATGTTCGTTTGATGTGTTATGAATGATAGAATGTTAGCATTAATGACAATATAATACTAATATGCATGTGATGGGTAAGTAGCACATGGTGCCATACAAATCTCCATTGCTACTTATCTAGAATGAAACCTCTTTGCTGGCATATTTGATTAGTGCATAATCTCAATGATGTCTTGGTAGAGATGGAAGGCATCTAGAAAGTTTCCATGAGATATGGATGAATGTTGTATTGGATAAAATAGTTGCATGATTATATATTTATGCATAAGAATTTACCATTATGAAATGTTTCTAATCATACAACTGGTGCATTTGACTTGTAGGAAAGATAGCGTACAACCACCTATAAGAAAAGAAGGATGAGACTTGTTCCGAAGAACAAGTGATGACGGTTCAAGAAAGAATCCAAGATGAAGAATAATATGACGATACTTTCACAGAAAGAAAGAGGCATGAGAGACACTCTACTTATGTGACACTATTGAGAAACATCATTGATGCAGAACCTTCCATCTATGAATAAGTAACCGAGAAGAAAGGGAAGGACAATACCAGTTCAAGAAGAATGATTTCTAGGATGCAATATCGATACCTGAAGGGAACTCCGTAGTGTCTTCCATATGGATCTACATGATCCAGCATGCAGTAGATGACAACATCGTGGGATACAAGGAAATATTCATAGCACGAGGCTTCTCACGGAAAGAAGGAATAGACTATGAAGATACGTTTGCAGCCACTAGAAGTTAAGACACATGAAAGGCATAATCATGTGTGCAAATGAAAGAAGGCCTTGTACAAGCTCAGAAGACACCCATGGGATAACACATACATGAGGAGCTTGAAGATCACATAGAGTGATGAAGATATTAACCTTTTCTACAAGGTTGAAGATAAAATCCTATAGAGGATGAAAAGCTCACAGATGGGTGCGAGAAGAACTTTTGAAAAGGTTCAAGATAGAGGATCTTGGTATCTAGTGACCCTATATGGATACATAGAATATTAGTAGGAGAGGACGCTAATTTTCACTATGGTACATAATTTTTCAATGCATAGAGTATGAAAGGAAGAGGGAGAATGATGCTCCACTTCAGAAGGAGTGACTGCAGAAGATCCGGAGGTTCGACATGGTATGAGTAGATGGACAGCTTACTGATGGCTCTAGGGTTTACTGAGAGTAAAGAGGATTCCAACATTTAATTAAAGGTTGAAGGTGAAATACCAGTGATGCTCCTGTTATATGCCGATGAGTTGTTCCTAGCAGAAAAGAGGAACTCAATAAATTTGCAAGAAGGAGACTTGTTTCCGAGTTCAAGATGAAGGACTTGGATATGATGTACTACTTTCTAGGCATGGAGGTGTGGTAGAATGTAGATGGAATATCCCCAGGATAAGAGAAGTATGTAGTAGAGATACTAAATAGGTTCGAGATGATGGACTGTAAGGCCATGGCCACACCTATGGCATCGAACCTAAAGCTATTGAGTGTTGCTTCATCAGAGTCGGTTGATTCCATGATGTATTATTAGATGATTGGTTCATTGATGTACATGATGGATATGAGACCAGATATTTGCTTTGTTGTGAAAATATTGAGACATGTTCACCTGATGGTTTCAAAGAATGCAGTGAGGTACCTAAAGGGTACAATTGATTATGGGCTCAAGTATGAGGCGAATCAAAAGATTAACGTAGAGGGTTATGTGGATTTGGATTGGTCAGTGCCATTGATAGGAAGAGCACTTTGGGGTGCTTCTTTAGTATGAGATGAGGTGTGATCTCTTAGTCTAGCAGGAAGGAGTCCTGCATGGCCCTGAGAAAAGTCGAGGCAAAATATGTTGCTACTTGCTCGACTATCTGGGAGGTAGTATGTTTATTTTGAAAACTACTATTTGGTTTGATTCATCTGAATTGCATTTTTGTATGATGTAGAGAGGATCAGTGAAGCTCTAGTATGTGATCCAGATCGAGATCTCTCAAAAGAGAAAGTTCTAGCATAGCCAGTGAGATAGGTTGTCTAAGCATAAAATCTTGGCAAAGCTCGTAGGTGGCTCAGACGTAAATGGTCTTGTAGGTTTTCCTTGGATGTAATCAGTCCTGGAGAAGCTTACAGGTTATCCTTGGAAGTAATCAGCCCTGATGTGATTCTATGCTATAATGGCCAGAGTGAAGGGAGAACCTTGGTGTTCTAGAGATCGAGGTTCCTTCCAAGAGGAAGTGATGATTCCATGAGCCTTTTTGACATGGTGGCAGGCGGGTCCTCCCATGGTTAGATGTAAGTGTAGAGTCCTTCTAACATGGTGGTAGGTGGGTCCTCCCATGGATAGATTTAAGTGCAGAGCCTTTCTGACTGGATCAGATGTAAGTGCGGAGCCTTTCTGAAATTGTGGTAGGCGGGTCCTCCCATGGTTAGATATAAGTGCAGAGCCTTTCTGACTGGGTCAAATGTAAGTGTGGAGCCCTTCTAACATGGTGGTAGGTGGGTCCTCCCATGGTCATATATAAGTGCAGATCCTTTCTGACTGGGTCATATGTAAGTACGGAGCCCTTCTGACATGGTGGTAGATGGGTCCTCCTATGGTTAGATATAAGTGCTGATCCTTTTCTCTGGATGATAGATCGTGTGTCCTACCATGCCAATAAATGCAAGCGCTGAGCATTTCCTTGGATAGTAGATGGTGTGTCCTACTATGGCAGAGTATGTAAGTGCTGAGCCTTTTTGACTGGGTCAGATATAAGTGCAGAGCCTTTCTGACTAGGTCAAATATAAGTTCTAGGCGTTTCCTTGGATGATAGATGGTGTGTCCTATCATGCCAATGGATGTAAGTGTTGGTTCTTTCCTCAGATGGTAGATGGTGTGTCCTACCATGCCAATGGATGTGAGTGTTGGGTGTGTCTTTCTAACATGGTGGTGGATGTGGTCCTCCCATGGTCAGATGTAAATGCTGGGCGAGCCTTTCTGACTGGGTCAGATATAAGTGCTGAATAAGATGAAGACCTGCATGCAAGCTAGGCCTATAACCAGCATGAAAAAGGGATGGCTCTGTAGAACTTCTTATGATGATAATAATTGAGAGATAGCACCAGTTGATTGAGATAGCGGAAGTAGTGATGATGATGATCTAGCTTTGATGATTATCTAGGTTTGATGATGATCTAGTGATGATCTAGCTTTGATGATGATGTAGTGATGATCCAACTTTGATGATGATCTAGTGATGATCCAGTTTTGATGATGATCTAGTGATGATCCAGATTTGATGATGATCTAGTGATGATCCAGCTTTGACGATGATCTAGTGATGATCTAGTTTCGACGATGATCCAGCGTTGATGATGATCCAAACTTGATCTAGAGAAGAAGACTTGTGTTGATGAATTGTGTTAAGAGAATACCTTCCTAGTGAAGAGGGAGTGTTGATGTGTTTGTAACTTCAGAATGTATTCACTTATATTGTACCCCGATGTTTGTATCGGGAGAATAATTTGTATTTCATTATACCTCGATGTTCCTATAGAGAGAGTCATTAATATAATAAATTCATGTAAATTCATTGAGGTTAACTCTCCATTATAAGTCGGGGCAATAGTCCCCACAATTGAGTTGAGGTTAACCCTCATTCTTGATCGGAGGGAAAAGTCCCCATAGTTGAGGGGAACTAGGGTTATTAGACTCTCCTAGAGATGTGGACCCTGATAAGTAATTGTCAAGTTAGAAACTAGTATAAATAAAGAGTGAGACTCTCTATTTGTAAGACACACTCACTCAACTGGGGTGCATGAGTGAGAGAGGAAGTGCTCACACAAGTGAGAGAGAGAGAACAACTGTTGGAGATCATCTTTTCTGTCTTTGGGTTTTACTTCTGCAATTGGTTCTCATTCTATCTCTGAGGAAGTTGTGGGGTTTTCTCCTTTATGGTTTCCCGAGGAAAATTATTTTTGTCTCTTATCTCTTGTGATTATTGTTGTGCATGTTATTCTCTCAGATAATATCCTAAGATCATATTGCTTAAATGATAAAAATATAACACTTGTGTATTCTCGATGACTATGCCACGATAGGAAAATAGAACATGATTTTTTCTTTAATTCTGTATGTACCTGTGAGGGTTTTACATTTTAATTGAGTTTACTATGGATAACATTTGCAACCCTGTGTTTGTAGCCGTCAGGATTTTACTCCATAGTACACATTTTGATTGGAAAACAAGAGCCGTGAGGCCTCTATTTGGATATAATTATTGTCACCAATATATAAAAACATCCCTCTAAAATAAGCCCTAAATACCCTAAAAACATCTGTCTAAACTAATCCCTAACCTTTCCTAATCCTCATGGCATCCCTCATTATTCTTTCCCTATCTTGGGTGGCATTATTATAGGTTGTAGCAACCCTTTTGCTTCTCTTTGAGTTCTTCTTAGATGTCTGCCAAGTTTTTTGCAGACTATCCAAGGTTAAAAAAACCCAGAGACAGTCCTTTGAGGGTTTCATTATCCTTAGGGGAAACCTCCAATAGTCCTTTACATGATTGTCAACTTTGTGACAACCTATAGTCCACTTCTTTGTTTTCATTCCAGGATGTTACAACCTTCCTTACAACATTATTCATGTCTGTAATTCCATTTGTAGACTATCCCTAAGCCTCTACCCACACACATAACAAACACATGTTGAGTTAAAAGTTAGAATCAATAAAAATTAACTCATTTTGTTATGAGTTGAGTCAAGCTAATAATGATTATGAAAGCACAATTATGGATAATCTTGTAAATGATGCATACCGTTTTGTGGCATAATTAACAACAAAGGTTTGTGGGTTTATAAAATTTTTTGCAAGTATTTTCATTGCTCTGAATCTTTGAAATTGTTGGTCAAAGATAAGTTGTGTCTGGTGCACTTTAAAAGTTTTTTAATGTTGAATAATTACAACATGAGGAAATTAATGTTTATGAGTGAATTGTCTATCTAGTATCTTCAAATCTTGCAATGGATGTTATTCTGTAGTTATCATGTTTATGCCATTGTTGTGTTTATGTTTTGTAACTAGTAATATGTGTTGTGATATTTCACAATAGAGTGTTTGTTATCAATTAATGAGGTCTTTGTGAGGAACATGAGGAAAATATTGGAACACTTAAAAAACAATAATCCAGATCTGAAATGATTGGAAGTTAGTTTCATAATAAAACATATCTCCAAGAAACATCCATTGAAACATAGTTGTGTCCAGGTATCTCCCCTAGTGCTAGGTCCTTATCCTATGCATTGAAGTGAAGAGAATTTGTTGTTGAGGTGACAGTGGCAACACTTATAAGAGTTTCCCTCAACCAAAACCTAGTAAATACTTTCCACTGTAGAGGTGCTAGTTTGTGTGGTAACATGCGCCACTGTTTAGTGTATCAGAAACATCACACATGCACACATAAGGTAATATATGAACCTTGACATTTTAAAATTTATGATTTTGTATGCACAAATATTGGTTTGAAGAGAACTATTCCTTCGAGGTTGAAAGAAATGAAACTTATATCCACCCTGCCTAGTTGATATTCGTATATGAGACTATTTTGTATTGGAGTTCATTTACTAATATTATTGGAGCTTTTCTGTGATTATCAATTTACCATGCATTGTAAATGGATTAATGTTTCTTTTCTTCTTCAGAGTTACAGTTGTTTTTTACTTTTGTTAGCTATATAGGTTTTACTCCATTAGTTGGTAGGCCTTTATAGATTTTAGATTTTTGTGTACAAGGAAGAATTTCTAGCATTAAGGAAACAATAACTAAGCTCTTTTTTATTTGTTCTATTTTTTGTGAGTTATAGGTCCAAATTGTTGTTTCAATAGGTCACACATTGATTTCTATCTGGAGTATGAGCCTCATACATCATCTACAAAGAACATTAAACATACATACATCTTAGTTCAATACATTTAGACATCTTAGTCACTTACAATTTCTAAATTTTAAATCTTTTGTGGTGGTTTCCATTATATTTCTTGATTTTTCATCTTGGCATGTGCCAATATTAAATTTGGAACATGTATGACTTTTATCATATTGCATTCAATATCAAATATGGAACATGCAAAAATTATAGTGGTCAAACTCCAATATCCACCAACTAGGATGATATGGGTCTGTAAAACTGACAACATCCATCAGAATCTCAGAATAGCCTGCCAATCTCAGGATTAGCCTGCAATTAATACAAATTCACCTTGAAAACCTAAGATTATCCCTAGAACACTGTAACAGACTGTAACCATGGATAACCTGTCCACATTGTCTATATATTGGCCTAAATATATGATTTTTTCCTATAAGTTTCTGATATTTACCACAATATTTATAGACGGGCTTCCTAGTTCTAAAATGCTTTGCAATTACTTCAACCAACCCGCAATTAACTTGCACTGGCATGCAAAACAAATTGTTGCGATGCTCAATTTGAGATTAGTCTTGCCCAATATGCGGATTACGTTTTTGTTTTCCTTAATAAATATTAAACTGAATCATTTATCATTCAAAATAACATTCATGCTTGAGTTCAGTTTTTCCTTTCAGATCTTCCTGGTGATCCTTTTTTTTGTATACAATATCCCCAACTAGAGTCACTTGTGCACTATGTTATTTATCAACTCCTAATGTGGTTTTTAAGCCATCTATATATTAAAACTTAGCAAATTTACAACATGAAGAGTCTCTTTTTTGAATCTTTAAAGCCTGGTATGAGTTCCCTTTTGCTTACCCAGTCCCACATTGTTGGATCATTCAGTCAGGAATTTTACTCAATTTTACTCAATCCTAGATATTTTATTCTATCTATTTCATTTAGAAACAAATGATACATCAGATCCAATAATTCTAGAACCTTCCTTATTAGTCGTGTTACATTAGGTAACTCTTTTCACAAGGTAAAAGGAACTCAAATTGAAGATAATTTGAGAGAATCGCTTTAGAAATATTTAGTGAACCCTAAGGCTACCTTGTTACAAAATGTTTCACCATTCATCACAAACTGAAATCAGGGTCCAATGCTGCTATAGGTACCTCCCTGGGCAGGTGACATACCACTTTGTCATGATAGCTAAAAGAAAGGAAATTTGGATGTGGTGGGTAAAAACTACCAAATATGCCTGAAAGTCACCTCGTTCATGTTTATTCCGGAAAAATCACCAATGCAAAAAATATGATAAACCAAAAAGTAATCCCTACCCTTTAGCCTACAGGAACCTATGGGAATTAAGGATTTTTAAGCAAGAATTGGCTTGCTTGTCAAAGTCAAATTCAGTGTTTTTCCATTGTGATGTTGGGTTCCTCTCTCTTGGTGCACAAGCTCATAGGTTTGCATTTTTGGATTTTGTAGGTTGCGGTTTTTCTCGAACCCTTGTTGTTTGGGTGATTAAGTTTTCTGTTTCATGATGTACTTATTTATTATATCAAGTAATACATGTGCATTTTTAAAATAACAAATGATAAAAAATTCCATTGATGTTTTCTTGAGTCCACATGTGCACACTTTCCTAAAGTTCCCTAGGTTTTGGGGTTATTTGTAGCATTCTTGTACTATTCCTAGTGCATCATTATTTAGAATTGTTGCATTGGAGCAATAGCTTTACCTACCATTCCTTTTCTCGGTATGCGGTTACCTTATCAAGGTATTGTTGGCACATTTATTGAAGGAGATAACAACTATTATTAGCACACCATCTTAGGGTGCATCTCTTAGGGCACACTCTCTAAGGGCGCATCTCTTTAAGGAATATTACTATTGGTGATTTCTTAGGAGAAAGAATAAGTTTGGATTCATGACAGTATTGCTACAATTATAGACTGCTATGTGCAACTCTAGACTTCTCTGCATATTAAACTGTTTATACAGTTACTTCATAATGTTCCATAGCTCCCAAGTGTTCCCACTATCACCTCAACAACAACTCTCTTTAGCATTTTGAGAAAAAATCAACAATAGAGGGGATTCCTTAATCTCAACTAAGTCTCAACAGTATACCTTAAGGGAGGATAATTTGGACATGTGATTCAAGAAATTAATTCCCAAAGAAATACTTCAATACTAGGTTGATTAATTTGACTAGAAACTCAGTTCTGGTTATTAGAAATTGCAAATTGATTTAGGGTTTTGATGACTACTTTATCTTTAGATTTCTCAGATTTGATTTACTTGCTATTATTTAGGTATAGATTTAGACCAGAAATGATTTTTATAACAACAAAAAAATTCCATCCTCTTCGATGATAAAATAAGGTGCAAAACAATGCTAGGAATGAAGTAAAATAGCAAGATTTATATGTAACAGTTAAATGAAGCCTCAAATTGTTATTAGAGATACCAACTTGTATGTTATTCAATGCTTGTGAGTTGGTAAAATAAAACAGTAGATTTCATATTTGTAGTAGACGCATTTGTGATAAAAAGATATGGGAAAATTAATGTTTCTTTGAGTTAATTCTCATACCAGAAAAAATAACAAATATGAAACCTACTTAGATTGTTGTTATAACAGTGTTCCTTTGATTTAAATTAAACCAACAAAATTCTCTTTAAATAACAGAGAATTTAACTCGATGAAAGATGGAGTAAATAAGTACAAATAGAGCTAAATTCTAAAGCAAATCTAGGACTTAATTCACCTTAGTTTTCTGTTATGAATGAGCAAGCAAAATTGAAGGTACAACTGTCCCAAAAATTCAGATTTGATGTATGGGGTACTTTCCTACAATACATCCCTAAAGGAGACTCCTAGATGATGTATTGTCTAGGTTCTTGCCGAAATTATTAATGCTAAAGATATATGGCACCAAAGTACATAATGTAGAATGAAAAATGCAAAACAAAATGTATAGATCTTTTGGTTTGTTCTTTTGCATATTGATAGATAACTACTGGCCCTTTCTTACATTTCCAATAGTTTGGTGAATTTCCCTCTCACATAAAGTAAATAATAATAAGTAGAGACGTAGTTTAGCATCTCACTTTTTTTAATTTACAATTTTTTTTTCACAAATATGAGTAGATATTTATAGTAAAAAGGACCTAAGGCTAGGTGTCAATTAGTAGGAGATTACAAAATAACCTTGCATTTTGCTAATGTCATTTTTTTGTGGCTATTACAAAATTTAGGGTGGTGATGCTGCTACTAAATCCTCTTAAATTATTCAAAATGAAGCTATCTCTTGTGTTATAGATCTTTATTGGAATTAAATATTCATTCCACTACCGCTTTTGCTCATGTGAGGTATGATATCTACCAAATCCACTCAATATAATCTACTAAAAGGAATCTACAGCCGTTTATATTTGTTGATTGAAGTATGCCTAGTTTTTGCAATACCAAGGAGAAAGTTGAAGTCATAGAGGGAACCTTTTTCCATTGTTGTTGGTGCATTGAATTTTTGAGGCATGCATTCACCTTCATTTTGAGTAAAATCCAGATCTAGAAATTTGGCATTAAAAGTCTGATTTATGCTTTAAATTATTACTGTAGCATTTTATTTTGCAAGCTTAAATGTTGTGGATGGTAAATGTTACATATGCTATAAGAACTTCCTTCTAAACCATCTAAGGAAAATCATCATAAGGATTGAACAACTACCGCTACATTCAACTATATACACTACAATTGTTTGTCAAAGTCACAGACCAAATTACTTACAGTATGTTATAGCCTAGTGTATGCAAAGTGTTTGTAAAAGCATATACTCTATCTCTACAATGAACAGGGAAGAAATGAAATTTCTAGAGAGTGTGTACTCTACAGTAGAGATATATCCACAGAGTTAAGAGTAAATGCATGAATCCTGAAACCCGTCCACACCACTTAAACAGTCAGTGCGATTAGAGGGAATGTTAACATAGAAGTACATTCATTAGAAGAAAATTATTCAATTTTTCTTGTTAAATTCCTTCGGTTATACTCTAGTCAAATAAGCTTATTTGTGGTCTCTAGCATGTCAAGTTGGTCACCTTGGTCTTCAAAATATAGGATTTTGTTTTTCTTTGACAAGTACATAGGTAGTTTATTGTGAGACTTAGTAACATTGTAATACTTATATGACTAAGTTAGTGTTTTTACATCAACATATTTTTTTGAATACTTATGTCGTCATGTATTTTGAATGATGCTCTCTTGTGGTTATTACTGCCTTTAAAACCTGGTTGGTTGCATGAAGCGAATCTATTTCCATGCTTTCAATTTTTTCTATTTATGAGCTAATAAGGTAAAGGTTGTAGTCTTACTTATCCATCCAGCTTAATGAATGAAAACATTATCTTCTATTTGTGCATGAAACAAAGAGAAACAAATCGATTTAATGCTTTCTATTTTCTTGAAAAGGAAGCAAATCTAAAATTTGGATTTTGGGTCTCTTTGAGGGTGAAGTGCTGCTACAAAGTGAAGTGATGGATTTTGGGTCTCTTTAAGGGTGAAGTACTAGAGGGTATAACAATTTTTTTTAAAATAGAAAATTCCATCGCTATAGCAACGAAAATACCTAGAAAGTTTCAAACAAATTGCTATACTAGAGATGAAAATTACTAGGTATTTTCATCACTATAGCTACGGGCCTTTGTCACAATAAAGATGGGCTTTCGTCGCAACACCAACGAGATTTGGAGTATAGTTTGCTTTTGTCACAATACTAACGATCTTTCGTTTCTATAGCGACATGATGGCTATGTGAAAGCATCGATATAGCGCCGGTTTAGCTATGTATTTGTGTCGCTATAGCGACGGGATTGCATTGCAACACCAATGGACCCAACACCAATGGGCTTTGGAGTATAGTTGGATCTTTTTGCAACACCCGCGAACTTTCGTTGCAACACCCATGGACCTTTATCTGTATAGTGACAAAAATATGATTTTTTGAACAAAACAAGTTTAATGTCTTTTATGTCACTATAGAAACGAACTGTGGCAAGTGTTGCTGCAATGGCGAAAGTTTTCCCCTGAAAAGAAGGGGTCATGTTCGTCGCTATAGAAACACAAAAGTGTTGCAATAGAAATGATTTTCTGTGGGAAAAATGTCCACATGTATTAGTGATTTATGGTTTGGCATCACTATGTATGATATCTCCATACCAATATGGAAGAAACAGTTATGGTTCCATGGAATACTTGCATGGAGAATTCGTGGCGCTCCCAAGTTAAAACATTTTTGTGGCATGTAACTTTATATTCCACATCGTTAAAATTATATGTTTTTAAGGTTTTAGAAATAATAGCTCCAATTATATGAGCAAATATTCTAAGAAGAAGCATGGGAATAGATCTTGCTATTAAGATAATTCTCACAAGCATACACAGGAAAAATAGAGAGAATAAAAGTGACTGAATCACATGAATGAAGAGATGAATATTGGAGTGTATCCTTCCCTTTATTAATGATGAATAATAGTGTGCATAAATAGTATATCCCTCATAGTAAAATCGATTTGTATGGAGAAAAATCATAAATCTCAAAAATACTGACTTACCAAATATGATAAACCCCCATAGGTGGCTAAAGCACTTCCTAAATCAGTCGAGGACCTCACGAATTAGAAAAATCATGATTTATTTTTCAAGAGTAATGGAAAAACATGATAATCTTGGAATATGGAGAGAAATTCATGAAGGATGGGTTGGCAACAAAAGATACCAGTTTCCTAGTTAACTAGCTTTACCTTATCCATAGAAAAGATGGATAAAGCAGAGTAAACCAGAATCTGCAGTAAAGCGCAATTACTAATTATAGATGTCCATAAAGTGGTCAATATCAAACCAGAATCAGAAATAAAGCATTCATGGGGTATAGATGGCATGTGTTGACTTTAAGGTGCAAGTGGATGCCACCGAATTAGCTACTAGGTAGGAATTTAATCAAATAATGATTAAATATTTTATCCTATGTTATGAGTGGGTTTAATATATTCCAACACCCCTCCTTATAATTATGAATTTATGATGGTATGTCAAAAATATAGGTGTATATAGGTCCCAACAACAAGGCTATTGTCACCCTTTAACAATTATTATGTCTATAAAAGTGAGGAAAGAGGCAAAACCACCTAGGGAAAATACTCCCTCAAGAAAGGAAAATGAACAAAATTCGAAATAATATGTATTCAACATATATTTATATTCACTTGAATAATCTGAATGAAATGCTTCTGAATGAAAGACTTGATGAAGAAATGATGAAATCCATGATCATGCGCTAGAGTGTAGAAACTTCAAGAAGGAAGATGAGAGACTCCTAGTATCTCATCAAATGAGGAAGTAGGAGAATTATATGAATTCTTACAGCTGATGTCAAACTATGATATGAAAACATTATATGAAATGTAAAAGAGATCTATGCATACTCCTTCCCAAAGAGTACAAAAAATAAGACAATTTGTTACACACTCAATTCCCTGAATAGCTGCAAAATTGTGATGTGAATCACATGTCAATATTCCAATATGATGTAGAACCTTCCCAGATATGATATGAGACTTCTAAAACTATGAAATATCAGAAACATTAGAATATGGAACAACAAATACAAAGGATTCAATGACTCCATGAGGATATAGGGATAGACTAGGAAAACTATGAGCAACTGGGAAAACTGATAGGTGTAAAAGTATGAATGATGGATGGACAGGAGATATGAACCATAAGTGTTTAGAATATATCCAAAAGGTTTAATATCAGTCCAAATACGAATAAGTTCATGGATTACCAACCATTTAAATATAGGAAATACTTCAAACCATGTAAGATGAGTAACACCGCATAAGAGACCAACGAGGAATCAACTAGTGAACTTGGGATTTGTATAGTCTTAGGATTATTCAGATGTATGGTAGATGGTATGGATGGTGGTATGGTTTGTGTCACTAAATTAATATCGTTATTAAAAAAATATTATAAATTATATATATAATCTTGTGAATGAAATGAGGAAGAGCTCCTCAAAGACAAGTGAGTATCTAGTGAAAAATCACAATTTTTGGGAGATGAATCTAGGAGACTGATAGGAGGATTTTCAAAGAAGGGATATGATATTTATTATTTTTATATATAAAATACTAAATATATATTAATTATATGATAAAATTATTTAACTCTGGCACTCAAAGCATAATTTCAAACACCTTGGAACTGCGCACTATGACAGTTTTCCGAGGAATTAACAGGCTTCTCTAGCTCATTTGGAACTTCGATCTTGTTCTTATCAAGAAGCTAAGACATGATTTACATATTATTGTTGAAACAATTCTTCTCTTAATTAAATCCCTTTCTGTAATAATAACACTTGGATGTGTTCCCTTTCTTCTTACCCTTCTTTACTGAATCTTCATTAGTCGGCTTTGAACATTCATATTCAATTTCTAACCTTGGCTTCTTCTCTTTCACAATTTGATTATCTTTTGATTTGATATTATTTCTTCCTTTACCAATGAGAGCATGATCATTTCCCTTGGTGTAATTAAGGACACCGATATAGATCAAGTTATCTTGCTCCTTTGTTAGTTAATCAAGAAAAGTATTTAAAGAAGGCATTTTCCACTTAGGAACAAAAACCTAGTAGCTTGAAAAGTAGACACAAAAACTAAGTAATCAGGACCCAAATTAGAAAGAATGGAAATGATTAGTTGATCATATTCCTTCTCAATACCACATTTCTTAAGGATTAGAATAAGTGAATTGAACTTGGTGAAGAAACCCTCAAGATAATCGAAACTGCTTGGACTGAGTGAGAATAACTCAATCTCCAATTGATGCTCTCTTAGCTCATCTTGAAATCCAAAGAGATACTCCAATTGAGTCCAAACTTGTTTTGGAGTGGTCAAACCATATAGATGAAAGAGTATATCAGGATAAATAGAGACTCAAATAAATACATTGGCTTCATCCAACCTATTATGCCACTTAGCTTTCACAATCACAGCATTGGGCTAATTCTCCAAAGCTAGAATAACTATGTATAGTCCTTTACTGCACATTAGAATGAAAATTTTGGATTTACATTCATGGTAGTTGAAGGAATTAAGAATTATAGCTGAGGAATAATCCACATTTCTGAGTTGATGCACTCAAGAAGAAATTCTCTGTAACCTGCAAAACAAAACTAGGAGAAAATCTTGTAAGATAGACAAGCTCTTCTTCAGAGGGGGATAGGAGACTGGATGTGCTCCTCAACTCTATATAAATTGATCAAACTTGTAGTCTGATACCATGTAGAAATAATATCTCCAATTCTATGATAAAATATTCTAATAAGAAGCATAGGAAATAGATCTTGCTACTAAGATAATTCTCACACGCATACACAGGAAAAATAGAGAGAAGAAAAGAAATTGAATCGCATGAATGAAGAGATGAATATTGGAATCTATACTTCCATTGATTAATGATGAATAATGGTGTACATAAATAGTACACCCCTCATAGTAAAATTGATTTGTATGGAGAAAACTCATAAATCTAAAAAAGGATGACTTACCAAATATGATAAACCCCCATAGGTGGCTAAAGCACTTCTCAAATCAGTCAAGGACCTCATGAATTAGCAAAATCATGAGTGAGTTGTCAAGAATGATGGAAAAACATGCTAATATTGGAATATGGAGAGAAATTCATTGTTATAATAATCATCCCATAGTTATCTACCTTAGACATTAATTAATCCATTTTTGTCTTATTTGCCTAGTTTCCATATTCCACCATATGCAAGTTGTCCTCCACATGTCCAAAGTGGTAAAACTTGATAAAAATGAGTCATGGAGAACTTGGGAAACCTCTTGGAATCAATTCTACTTTATTCCTGGACTTCCTAGTGCATGTCTTATTTTTCTGCTTTATTGCTTGCTTTTGTTGAGTTTTAAGGAAATTGGGAAAGTTTGACTAGGTGAAGTTAACTTGTTTTTTTTCCTCATCAAAATCCACTCTTTTCTCCTAATAAAAGAATGTATGAGTTGTCCTTCCATCACCTATTAGTTTTCCTAATTGATTTTTCCAATTCGTGAGCTCCTAGACAGATTTGGAAGCTGCTTTATGCACCTATGGGGGATTTGCTTAGATTTAGTAAGCCTGCTTTTGACCAATTCGAATGGCATCCAAATGCATTTGAATATCTCATGTAATTATTTATTGTGGCAGCCTATGACTTCACAGGGTTGGCTATTGTACACTTATTCAATACAGATTAGTGTTCTGCTCCATATTTAGTCTCCTTTGTGTGTAATTGGCAATTTTTGTGAGTGTAATTGTTCTAACACCTAGGTTCAATTTCCAAATGGTACCAGAGAATTTCTAGATCAATTTCTCTCCTTTCAATTTGTTATTTCAGGTTTGACATCATTGACTGGGAGCATTCTGCTGATTGAAGGGACAATTTCTGAGCTATGGATCAATCTCAGAAGATCATCTTGACTCCATTTAACTTCTTTGAATGGAAAGAAGAGATGGAGATACTATTGAGAGTGAAAGGCCTCTATAGAGTGACTATGGAAATAGAAGTAGAGCCCAATGCAACTGCAAAGAAAATTAAATGGCACAACAGGAGGGATGATACCTATGGTCTCCTGTGTCTAAGCATATCCAGAGACCTCCTTTTTCATCTTGATGGATTAACATCACAAAATGAAGTATGGGAGAAGCTTGTTGATATTTTTGGTAATACAGATGAGATGAGGGGACATCAAATAAAAAATGAATTGATCTCCTTGAGTCCCAACAGCTTCGAATCCTTGCAACTCTACTTTTCCAAGTTCAAAGCTCTTGTTTTGCAGCTAAAACAGTGTGGAATTGAAAAGAAGGAGGAGCAACTGGTTTTGGCCATACTCTTGAAGCTTGGCCCTAACTATTCAGTGTTTGTCTTGACCTTCCATGCCACCAAGTTGACAACTCGAGCCTGGAAAATTCCTAGCCTTGCAGATTTCATGGAATCTCTCACACAAGAACAAGATAAATTGGTGATGATGGGAACCATCAAACCTTCCAAAGACCAAGCTCTGGTTGCTAGAGATTCGAGGGTGGATTCAAAAGGCAAGAAGAAAGCTAAGAAGCCACCTGAGCAAAAGAGAGATAAGAACAAGTCTCCAGAGGAGCCCCAAGGTTCCAAGAAGAACCCCCAGAAGAAGAAGAACAAAGGAGAAATGAGCAAGTGCACATACTGCAGTAAGGGCAATCATCCTGAAATCTCCTGCATGAAGAAGAAAATTGACATGCTGACCCAAATCCTGGAGAAGAATGGAATCTACCTTCCTGATAGCTCAAAGAAGAGGGAAGGAGGATCAAATTCAGAAGACAGAGAGAGTTCATGCATTTGTTGCTGGCACATCAAGCTCACCTAGTTTCATCATTTATTCTGGAGCTTCAAGATATATGGTTTCGACCAAGGAGGCATTCACCTCACTTGAAATGTCAGAAGGTCCACCAATAGTACTGGGAGATGACTCTCTCACTAAAATTTTGGGAAAAGGGAGGATTGATCTTGACCATGGTAAGTTTAGCAATGTATTGTATGTTCCAAGTCTTGCCTCTAACATCTTATCAGTGTATCAGATGACCCACATAGGGTCTCCTAAGAAGGTCATATTCTCCCTTGATGAAGTTGAGATCACAGAGATATGAAGTGGTAAATTCATTACAAAAGGATTTGCGAATCACACTTCGAAGGTATACATGTTCTCACACTTCCTACCCTACTCAAACCCCTTTTCTCTTTTGATTCATGCTAATGAGGCAAGAAAGCTTTGGCATGAAATATTTGGCCATATTAACTATAAGTATCTTTCTGATATTAGTGAAAAATAAATTGTCATAGGGTTACCAAATATTAAGTTTTCCAAAGGAGTCTGTCAAGGTTGCATCTTAGGAAAACACCCAGAGCATAAATTTGAGAAAGCTAGTCATGAGAGAACCTCTGCACCTCTTGACTTGATCCACAGTAATGTTGCTGGCCCATTTCCTCATATGTCAATGAGTCAGGACAAATATGCATTGACATTCATAGATGACTTTTCTAGGTACTGTTGGGTTTACTTCTTGAAACACAAGTCTGAATTTTTTGGCCTCTTCAAAGTCTTCAAGGCTTTGGTTGAAAACTAGTCTGGGAGAAAAATCAAGGCCCTCAGATCTGACAATGGTGGTGAGTATTTCAAGTCTGAGTTCATTCAATATTTTTTAGATGTGGGTATTCAGATGTAGCACTCTATCCCTTACACACCACAACAAAATGGTGTTGCTGAGAGGAAGAACAGATCACTAAAAGAGATGGCAACCTGCATGATGGAGGCTAAGACTTTGCCACCAAAGTTTTGGGCCGAATCTATAAAAAATGAAGCCTATATCCAGAATAGGGTGCCTCATAAACAGCTTGATGGTATGACTCCTTTCGAAGCATGGAGTGGGCACAAGCCAGATGTGACCCATTTTAGGATTTTTTGCTCAAGGGCTTGGGATAGAATTCCAATAGAAAAGATGAAGGATTTGTAGCCCCAAAGCCAAGAGTGTCTATTTGTTGGGTACTATAAAGATTCAAAAGGGTACAAGCTGATCAATTTGAGCATAAACAAATCCTTCACTAAAAGGAGTGTTTAGTTCCAAGAAGAGCCTTTAGCAGTAGTGGAACTTGGAGAATCCTCTTCACCACCAGAACCATTGAATGTAAGTGAAGAGATAGTTGAGTTTTGCTGATTCTGATATGTCTAAAAATTATTATTTAATTTCATATCCTAACATTCCTACAAGGCCAAAATGGGCAGCAAATACCATTCATGCAGCTGGAGAACTAGCTGGAAATCCTAGTGATCCTAGGAGGACTAGATCTCAGTTTGAGAGTTCTCTGTGCATGAAAGACCCTTTGTTTTCAAAGAAATTCTATTTGATGGTTGAATCAGAACCATAGACATATGAATATGCAGCACATGATCCAAGATGGAAAACATCGATGAAAGAAGATTTCAGCTCACTCCAGAAGAACAACACTTGGGAGCTAGTTGATCTTCCCCCAGGGAGGAAGCTAGTTCAATGTAAGTAGGTATACAAAACCAAGTTTCCTTTTGATGGTTCACCTTTGAAATATAATTCAATATTGTTTTCCAAGGGCTACTCATAGGTACATGGCATATACTACAATGAGATATTTGCACCAGTAGCAAAGATGGACTCCATCAGGCTAGCCTTAGCCATTGCAGCTTTGAAGCAATGGGAGGTACATCACATGGCTGTGAAGTGTGATTTACTGAATGGAGATATTACTGAAGATATTTTACATGCAGCAGCCTCAAGGATTTGATACTAATCCATATCTTGTGTGCAGGCTAAAGAAATCATTGTATGGGCTTAAGCAAGCCCCCAGGGCTTGGTATGCCAAGATTGATGGATTTATGCTATCATTGAATTTTGTTCGATTCAAGTCAGATCCTAATGTTTATTTGCAGCTGATTCATTGTTATTTGATGATTACTATCTTGTATGTAGATGACCTTCTCATTACAGGAAGCTTAAAGGATGAAATTACCTCCTTGAAGGATGCAATGAACCATGCATTTTCTATGACTAATTTGGGGTTATTGAGCCAATTCTTGGGTCTTGAGATCGCTAAAAACAAACATGGAATAAAATTACATCAGTCCAAGTATGATTTGGATTTGCTGAACAAGTTCAACATGAAATATTGCAAGCCAAGCAAGACTCCTTTCCTTTCAGGAGTTAAGCTTGAAGAAGCAGATTCTTCACCTATGGTAAATAATACACTGTATAGGCAACTGATTGGGTGTTTGCTGTACCTTACACATACTCGACCTGATATTTCTTATGTAGTAAGTGTGGCTTCAAGATACATGGATCAGCCTCATGAGATCCATTGGAGAGCAGCCAAAAGGATCCTTAACTTTGTTTAGGGAACAAGGACTCATGTGATCTTCTACAAAGATAAATATGATCTTGATTTGATTGGGTTTACTGACAGTGATTGGGCAGGTGACAACACAAATCAAAATTCAACATCAGGATATGTGTTCATGCTTTCTGAAGGACCAATCAGCTGGTCAAGCAAGAAACAGAGTGCCATTGCACTCTCATCTACAGAAGCAGATTACAGAGGAGTTGGAAATGAAGCAACTAAATGTTTATGGTTGCAGGGGTTACTTGGTGAGTGTGGCTTTGAATCAAAATACTCAACTACTATCTATTGTGATAATTAGAGTACCATTTGAATCTGCAATGATCCAATTCAGAGACAGAGAACCAAACACATTGAGATCCATATGCACTACATCAGACAGCTTGTGCATGATGGCACCATTCACCTACTCTTCTGTTCATCTTCAGAACAAGTAGCAGATATCTTCACCAAAGTTTTTTGTGAGAAGACATTCAACAATCTCAATTCACTACTGGGGATTGCTGATCATGCTGTGAAGCATGATTGATGACAATATTTTCAAATTTTGTTTTACTATGCATGTTTAAGGGAGGATTTTTCCCACTAGGTTTTTGCCTCTTTCCTTGGTTAAATGGACATGCAGTATGTAAAGGGTGTAGTAAGCCTTGTTTTTAGGCCCTATAATTTTCTGATATTTTACCATAAGTCAGGTTTAAGGGGGGGTGTTAGAATAATCAACCCATAGTTAGCTACCTTAGACATTAATTAATCCATTTTTGTCTTATTTGCCTAGTTTCCATATTCCACCTTATGCAAGTTGTCCTCCACATGTCCAAAGTGGTCAAAATTGCCAAAATTGAGTCATGGAGTGCTTGGGAAACCTCTTGGAATCAATTCTACTTTATTCCTGGCCTTCCTAGTGCATGTTTGTTTTTTCTGCTTTATTGCCTGCTTTTGCTGAGTTTTAAGGCAATTGGGAAAGTTTGACTAGGTGAAGTTAACTTGTTTTTGTCCTCATCATCCTCCACTATTTTATCCTAATAAAAGCATGTATGAGTTGTCCTTCCTTCACCTATTAGCTTTCCTAATTGATTTTTCCAATTAGTGAGCTCCTAGATAGATTTGAAAGCTACTTTATGCACCTATGGGGGATTTGCTTAGATTTAGTAAGCCTGCTTTTGACCAATTCGAATGGCATCCCAATGCATTCAAATATCTCATGTAATTATTTATTGTGGCAGCCTATGACTTCACAGGGTTGGATATTGTACACTTATTCAATACAGATTAGTGTTCTGCTCCATATTGAGTCTCCTTTATGTGTAATTTGCATGTGTAATTGGCAATTTTTGTGAGTGTAATTTTTCTAACAGCTGGGTTCAATTTCCACAGTCATGAAGGATGGGTTGGCAACAAAAGATACCAGTTTCCTAGTTAACTAGATTTTTCCTTATCCACAGAAAAGCTGGATAAAGCAGAATTTGTAGTAAAGTGCAGTTACTAATTTTGGATGTCCATAAAGTGGACAAGATCAACCCTGAATCATAAATAAATCATTCCTGGGATATAGATGGCATGTGTTGACTTTAGGGTACAAGTGGATTCCAACTAATTAGCTAGCGGGCAGGAATTTAATTAAATAATGATTAAATATTTTATCCTAAGTTATGAGTGGGTTTAATATATTGAACAAAGTTAAATATCATGCATGTTTTTAAAAAATAATAATATTTTGATTCTATAACATTAATACATATATCTTTCAAGTATTCAAACAAATGGTAAACTTGCATGTCCAGTATGTGGTGCAAGGATAAAATCTATTCATTCAAGAAGTTTAGCAAAGGAGGTGTTTGATGAGTATAGGCACTTCCTTCCTAGGAACCATAGGTATCAAACTACCAAGAAAACAAAATTCAATGGTAAAGAAGAGAATGGAAAGAAACCACAAAGAATGACACCTCAACTTTGGAAGTTTGAATATAATATAAATCGTCGAGGTATGCAAATTGTTTATGTATCATATACAAACATGTAATATTATGAATTAATTTTATATTTGTACTGAGTTTTCTCTACCATGGGTATTTTCATTAATTATTGTTAATGTGTTTTCATTTATGTTTAATGAATGTGTTTAAGGCATGAATGGGCTTCCATGAGGAATTAAGAGTTATCCCATACAATTCAGTAGCTTTCCTTACTACGAGCACCTACAAATATATCATTTGTTCGATACAATGCATATCGGTAAGAATGTAACATAAATGATATGAAATATATTAGATGGAAGGAGTGACACAGATACAATTGTAAAAAATTGTAGTGACATTGCATAATCCGATCGTGCATTGCAAACTGTAATTATTTACAATGACAGAGTTGGGGACCGAAATATTAGTCTTCCATGGTTATTGAAAGATCAGAAAAGCAATGCTATAAAAGAGGTCATTCAGAAAATAAGGTTTCCAACAGGGTTTTCGTTGAACATACAAAATATCATAACGAAAAAAGGTGATTTTGGTGGTGTTAAGACTCATGGCTGGCATATATTCATTAAGGTAATCATTTACATATATAATTTCCATTTAGTACATCTTTTTAGTAATTGTTGTCTCCTTTTTGGAAACATTAAATAATGATTTTCTTTTTGCTATAGTATGTTCTACCTCTATCTCTCCCTGATAACTTCGAGGACAACATAAAACAAGTTATGTATGATCCTGGGAAATACATGATGTTAGTAACAATTTGTATGCATTAAAAATTTTTTTCTCTTTGTTCCATAGGTTATTGACATATTGTGTTTGACATCTTGGAAATTTATTATATATGCCTCGATCTTGTTGATCACTGTTATTTTCTTGCTTCATTTGTAGGTGGCTTTCATCTAAATAAATCGATAAATAAGATATTAGGTATTGGAAGAAAGAAATTCCTCATTTAATGTGTGAAATGTAGAAGTATTTGCATCCAACATTTTTCAATGCCCAAGAACACTATCTCATACACCAATTTCAGGAGATTAAAGTGTGTGGACTTGTAAACTCAAGGTCAATGTGGACTGTGGAAAGGTATTTGAAGTCATTAAAGGATTTTATTCGACAAAGAGCACGTCCTTAGGGTTCTATGGTGCAGGGCTATAATGTATATCAATCCATGGAGTATATTAGCTAGTATCTTCCAAATTTATCAAACAAATCAATCTGCCTCGCATTTGGCATGTCATCTCCATCAACAAATTTGAAGGGGAGGTCCTGTAGGGGAAAGGCAGAACAAGGAAAGTGAAAAGTAATTGAATTGTACATATTTAATTTATTATACAATCAATTTTTAATTTCATATATATATATATCCATATGTAATTTAAGGTAAACTTAATTGCCTTTAATGATAGCTAATTTACAATTCTTAATTGTTATTTTTTCATATAGTTGGTTGCATGTAGGATGCACTACATTTATAAATTGCAAACAATATTGATTGGATGGAGGAATGGATAGAATGATGTACATAATTTTATGGTAACTTATCATGGCAAGGGATCAATAAATTGATTAAAACAATGCATCAGAATTGACAAGAATATCCCGGTGAACTCACACAAACGGAAATTGATTTAGCATGTGGTTTAAAAGATAAAAGGGCAAGAATATAATTTACCATGTTCATTTTTTTTTCATTGTTGGTTCTTTCCTAGTATGAAAAACCAGGGCAACAAATGAGCATGGAATCAAGCTCACCAACCATCAACACCCCAAGAATAAAAAGCTTCTCAGAGTGATTAGGGAAATGTTTGTTTCCTATCATGCTAAAGTGATTAGAGTAGTTGAGAATTACTCACAATCTTATCTGAATGCATAATATGAAATTAGGGGTGAAAGTAGGCTCATGGAGTACTAAAGCTTATTTCTGTCTAGAATTTTTTTGAGAATATCTCCACTATTAGAACTGCTATGTTACAAGGACAAAAGAGATCAGGCATCAAATCCCTAACATTAATAACAAACTAAAAAGATGATCTTTGTCTAGTGCCAATGTATCCCTCTAAAAATAGTGTACTTCTAACATTTTACATCCATAAGAGATTTAAAATTGTTGATACTTGTTGTGACCACTTGATGATTTCCATAACCCATGGTTAAATAAACAACATAAAAGTAAAAAAAATGAAAGAATAAATTTTCCATGACATTTTACCTTACCTGTTTTGAAATGAACTTTTCTACATGCTATTAAAAGCATTGTATTATTATCTTTCCAGCTAAATAATGTTTCTAGGATCCACATTTCCATTAATGGAAAAAAAAAGTTACAAATACCATCACAAAGCTAATTGATATGTTTGTCCATATGGACACAGTTCATGAGTAACTAGCCATTCAATTTCAAACTCTGCCTAATCCCTAAGCATCGTCTTCACCACAATAAAACTAAGTATTAGAAGACTTGAAAATTTATCTTTCAAACTTTAGTCTTGAGTCTAGTAACATACAGGTGTCAAATGAGAGATATTAATAGGGATTCTCATTTCTCTTTTCAAAACTCGGTGCATATAATTATTATTAAAACACATTGAAAATCGTATCCTTCGGTGCGCCTACCTAAAAGAAAAACCCCATAATGTAAACCTAATTCTTTTGTTCATGTAATTGTAACTTCGGATTGCATTCACTTGTATTTCTTATCTATTGTAACTTGATGTTTATTCTGGGATGTTATCATGTCATGTCATGCCTCGATGTTCTGATTAGGAGAATCAATAATGTAAACAAGTCATGTCAAGTCATTGTGGGTAACCCTCCTATTGTCTAAGGGTTAAAGTCCCCGTAGTTCCGGGGCACTAGGGTTATTAGAATCTCATAGTAGAGGTCGGCCCTAGTAGGGTTTTAGTCATGTCAGGATTTGTATAAATAGAGAGATAGACTCTATATTTAGCACACATCACATACACACTCAAGCGTAGCGCATAGTTGAGGAAGGAGAAGACACTAGGGCTAGAGAAGAAGAAGGTTACTACTGTCGAGAGTGCATCTTATTGTTTCGGGGTTTTACCTTTTGTGCTGATTCTATCTCTAAGGAAGTTGTAGGGTTTTCTCTATTTATGGTTTCCCCGAGGAAAAACACTGTGTTCATTGTCTCTTGTGTTTGATTGATGTGCTTGTTGTTCTCTCAGTTAAAGATCCATATAATGCTAGCTTAAATGTTGAAAAACTAACATGGTATTAGAGCTAACCTGAGAAGAAGACACTGTGCAGCTGCAGGAACTAGGGATTCCTACTTTGTGGATCTCTCTCAATATATTTTTAGAAAAAGTAAGGTGGAATAACTCTCCTCCTTAGGGCGCATCTTTCTGTCGAAGCAGAATCCAATTCTGAGGTTTTTCAGTTTTGGACCCGACATTGTTGCAGGAAATTAGGGATTTTCACATAAGTGGAATTTTTCAGTGAGCCCAGGCCTAGATTGATCTCCTCCAAAAAATCGAAGTTAGGGATAAATTTCAAATCATTTGGGTGGACATAAATCCAGAAAAGCAAAACCCTAATTTGTTCCTGAACCAGCTCTGCGGGATTTCAGCTCAAAATTCAGATCCAACATCTTGACCTGGTAAGATCTAAAATATTTTTTATTTCCATTTGAGGTTCTCAGTTAAGATGTCTCATCATACCAATATTGATGAAAAGCTTGAGGGAGCTGATAACTTTCAAGCTTGGAAGTATAGGATCTCCCTGGTCCTGGAAGAAAATGAGTTAGACTCCTACATCCATGAGAAGGTTCCAGTTCTAGAGGGAGATGAGGCTAAGGCCTTGCATAAGAAGAAGTTGGTTATGGTAAAGAGGATCATTTCTATTCTATCAAGGATCACCTTATCCCTCAGGTGTCCTCTCTCAAGACACCTAAAGCTATGTTTGATGCCCTAACCAAATTATTTGAAGGGAAGAACATAAACCGGAAGATGACTCTGAGAAACCAACTGAAGAATGTGAAGATTCAGAATGCAGAAACAATCCCGTCTTAATTCACAAGAGTCTCTCAGATCAAGGAACAACTAGAAGTAGTAGATGAAGAAGTGGAAAATACAGAGACTGTGATGACTACCTTGAATGGCCTTCCTAGGTTATGGGATTCTTTAATCCAAGGAATCTGTGCTAGAAAGAAGTTAGTCAAGTTCAGCAGACTATGGGAAGAGTGTTCTCAAGAAGAAGCATGGATAGCAGCTCGAGAAGAAAAGATGGGAAGTGAAGATCAAGCTCTCATGGTACACTCCAAGTCAACCAAAAGAAGATCCCGTGACCCTAGAGGTAAGCACTATCACAAAGATAACACTAGAAAATATTTGTCTAGGGTCATATGTTATACATGTTATGATGTAGGACTTTATGCAAAGAATTGTCCTAAGAAACCAAAGCTATCAAAGAGGAGTAGCAAAAGAAGACATCATGCTCATGCTGTAGAGGATGATGAACCATCCAAGAAGAGAACCAGATATGAGAGTAAAGATTCTTCAAGCGAGGATGAATATGTTTTGATTTCCACTCTCACAGGTAACATTACTCATGGAAGTGATGATTGGATTACAGACAATGGGGACTCCAAACATATGACAGGATTCAAGGAATCCTTTGTGAGACTATCAGAACATGAATCAACACAAGGTGAAGCTAGGAGATGACTGTCACTGTCAATATCCAATAAAAGGTAGTGGGGAATATTCCTATAAGCTAGACTCTGGAAAGTCTCTAACAATGAAAGAAGTATTGTTTGTGCTAGGAATCAAGAAGAACCTCCTCTCCATATCGGAATTAGATGCAAAAGGAATGAGGGTTTCATTCATAGATGGTCAAGTCATCATGTGGCCAAAAGGAAATACTATCAATGATGTGGTGGTGATTGGAGAACAAGAAGGAGGATTGTACAAACTAAAGGGTCATCCAGAACAAGCCTTGGTCCATGACACACTAGACCCAAGTGAACTTTGGCATAGAAGGCTTGCACATGTGCATTACAGAGAACTACCTATTATAAGAAAAGCTATTGAAGGTCTTCCAGAAATCCAAGCAAAACATGATGGGGTCTGCAAAGGATCTGCGAAAGGAAAGAATACAAAGAAGACATTTCCAAGCAGTGAAAGCAAAGCAACAGGAATCTTGGAAATCATCCACTCTGATGTATTCGGTCCTATGTCATCAAACTCACTAAGTGGGTATGAATATTATGTTCCTTTTATTGATGATTTTTCTAGGAAGACATGGGTTTATTTCATGAATAACAAAGACGAAGTATTCAGCAAGTTCAAGCAATTCAAAGCCTTCGTCGAGAACCACATTGAAAAGAAGATCAAGACCTTTCGATCAGATAATGGCGAAGAATTCACTTCAATTGAGTTCAAAGAGATATGCAAAGAATCAGGGATTAAGAGGGAGTTGTATACTCCTTATAATCCACAACAGAATGGGATTGCAGAACGAAAGAGCAGAACTATCATGGAAGCTGCAAAAGCAATGCTTCATGATTAAGACATTCCTATGCATCTTTGGGCGAAAGCTTCCAGAATAGCAGTGTATGTACAGAACCACACTCCACATAGAGTACTCGAGAACAAGACTCCTAAAGAAGTTTTCTCTGGTAAGAAACCAGAAGTTCTCAGAATATTCGGCTGTCCTGTGTACATACACATTCCAAAAGAGAAGAGGACTAAATCAGATCCTTTAGGAAAGAAGGGTATATTTGTGGGATACTCTGAAAGCTCGAAGGCTTACAGAATATATTTCGCAGGATTCAAGAAGATTGACATTAGTAGGGATGTGACATTTGATGAAGATACAACTTACAACAAATCCAGAAAGAAACCTGCTGAAGAATCCAAAGAAGCAGAAGCACCAAGAATTCATGATACAAGCATGAATGAAGAAGATCAAGAAGAAGATCAAGAATTTGAAGAACCACAAAGACCTGTAGATCCACCTCTGGAGAAGGATCCTCATAAGAGGAAACCTACTTGGGTATGAGAACTTATCCAAGGTGCAAAAAGATATGGAGCTCCAGAAGAGAATCACAGAGAAAGAAAGAGGACCAGATCCTGCTCCAGGTATGTAGCATTACTATGTGATTTCATTGATAAAGAACCTTCCATTTATGAAGAAGAAATAGAACAGAAAGAATGGAAGGATACTATGATCGAAGAATAGCAATCGATCATGAAGAATGATGTTTGGGATGTTGTCCCAAGACCAAAAGGGAAGTCAGTTGTAACTTCCAAATGGATCTACAAGATCAAACATGTTGCAGACGGTAGCGTAGAAAAATATAAAGCAAGATTTGTGGCTCAGGGTTTCTCTGAGAAAGAAGGAGTAGATTATGAAGAAACCTTTGCACCTATAGCTAGGTACACTTCCATCAGATCAGTACTTGCTCTGGCTGCAGTGATGAAATGGAAAATACACCAGATGGATGTCAAGACTGTTTTCTTGAATGGTGTAGTGGAAGAGGAAGTGTATGTAGAACAACCACTCAGTTTTGAGACACATGACAGGGAGTCTCATGTGTGCAGATTGAAGAAATCCCTGTATGGTTTGAAACAGGAACCCAGGACATGGTACGCCAGAATTGATAGCTTTCTATCCAGTTTGGGCTTTACCAAAAGTAAAGCAGATTCCAACCTTTACTACAAGGTTGAAGATGGAAACTTAGTGATGCTTCTACTGTATGTAGATGATCTATTTGTGACAGGTATGGATGGGTTGATTTCTGATACGAAGAGAAATCTTCCTGCTAATTTTGAGATGAAGGACTTGGGAATGATGCATTATTTTCTAGGTATGGAGGTGTGGCAGAGTGCGGATGGAATCTTTCTTGGACAAGGGAAGTATGCAGTAGAGATCCTAAATAGGTTTGGGATGATGGACTGCAAGGCTATGGACACACATATGGCATTGAACTTGAAGCTATTGAGTGATGCTTCATCAGAGTCAGTTGATGCTACGATGTATCATCAGATGATTGGATCCTTGATGTACCTGATGAACACGAGACCAGACATTTTCTTTGCTATGAACACCTTGAGCCAGTTCTTGACAGATTCGAGAAATGTTCACTTGATTGATGCAAAGCATGTTCTGAGGTACCTGAGGGGTACAGTTGATTATGGGCTCAAGTACAATTCAAATAAGAAGATTAACCTGGAGGGTTATGTTGATTCAGATTGGGTAGGCAGTGCCATTGATAGGAAGAGCACTTCAGGGTGTTGCTTCAGTATGGGATCAGGTGTGATCTCTTGGTTTAGCAAGAAGCAATCCTGTGTGGCACTGAGTATGGCTGAAGCAGAGTATTTCGCAGCCTGTTCAGCTAGTTGTGAGGCAGTATGACTAAGGAAGCTACTATCTGATTTATTTGATCTCCAGATGGATGCTACTTGTATACATTGTGACAACCAGAGTTCCGTGAAGTTGTCAGAGAATCCAGTGTTCCATGAAAAGTCGAAGCATATCAAGATCAAGTATCACTATATTAGGGATATGGTGCAGAGGGGAGCTGTGAAGCTCCAGTATGTTGCGACAGATGATCAGATAGCTGATGTGTTGATGAATCCACTAGCCAGAGTGAAGTTTGAGCACTTCAAGGAGAATCTTGGTACTCTCTAGATCAAGGTCCCTTCCAAAGGGAAGTGACGAGTCCAGAAGTCATTATGATGAGCAGGTCAGATGTAAGGGCTGAGCCATTCTGTCATGGCTAAAGGATTAAGTTCCTCCCATGTCAGATGTGAGTGCTAGCCATTCTGATGAGTAGGTCAGATGTAAGGGCTGTGCCATTCTATCATGGCTAAAGGATTAGCTTCCTCCCATGTCAGATGTGAGTGCTGGCCATTCTGATGAGTAGGTCAGATGTAATGGCTACTGCCATTCTGATGAGTAGGTCAGATGTGAGTGCTGGCCATTCTGATGTAGGATGAGATCCTACATAGATGTAAGGGCTACCGCCTTTTTGATGAGTAGGTTAGATGTGAGTGCTGGCCATTCTGACGAGTATATAAAATGTAAGGGCTACCAAAGACCTACGAGGAGGTAGGCATACACCCAGCATGAAAGAAGGCTGGCTCTGTAGAACTTCCTGTGACGAGAAGAATCATGAGATAGCACATATGATGGTGACCAGAGGAGATCCAGATCGAGCTATGATCCAGATCCAGTTATGATGACTCCGAGAGATCCAGATCGAGTGATGATCCAGATCCAGTAGTGATGATCCAGATCGAGTGATGATCCAGATCCAGTGATGATGATCCAGATCGAGTGATGATCTAGATCCAGTGGAGATCTAGATCCAGTGATGATGATCCAGATCCAGTGATGATGATCCAGATCGAGTGATGATCCAGATCCAGTGATGATGTTCCAGATCGAGTATGATCTAGTGATGTCCCAGATCGTGTATGATCCAGAGATGTTCCAGATTGAGTATGATCCAGTGATGTTCCAGATCAAGTATGATCCAGTGATGTTCTGGATCGAGTATGACCCAGTGATGTTCCGGATCGAGTATGATCCAGTGATGATGATCCAGATCGAGTGATGACCCAGATCCAGATGAAGATGGCATGAAGATAAAGATGACTTGAAGACAAGATGAATTGAAGATGCAGATGATGAGAAGATCCAGAGAAGAAGACCAGTGATGAAAATTGTGTCGAGAAAATACCTTCCTAGTTAAGAGGGAGTGTTGATGTAAATGTAACTTTGGAATGTATTCACTTGTATTTCTTATCTATTATAATCCGATGTTTATTCCAATATGTTATCATGTCATGTCATGCCCCGATGTTCCGATCAGGAGAATCAATAATGTAAACAAGTCATGTCAAGTCATTGTGGGTAACCCTCCGATTGTCTAAGGGTTAAAGTCCCCGCACTTCCGGGGCACTAGGGTTATTAGACTCTCTTAGTAGAGGTCAGCCCTAGTAGGGTTTTAGTCATGTCGGGATTAGTATAAATAGAGAGCTGGACTCTCTATTTAGCACAGATAACATACACACTCAATTGTAGCACATAGTTGAGGAAGGAGAAGACACTAGGCCTAGAGAAGAATAAGGTTACTGCTGTCGGGAGTGCATCTTACTGTTTTGGGGTTTTACCTTTTGTGTTGATTCTATCTTTGAGGAAGTTGTAGTGTTTTCTCCATTTATGGTTTCCCTGAGGAAAAACACTGTGTTCATTGTCTCTTGTGTTTGACTGCTGTTCTTGTTGTTCTCTCAGTTAAAGATCCATATAATGCTAGCTTAAATGTTGAAAAACTAACAGCTTTCAAGAAGCAACTTTTTTTATCAACCCTAAATTCAACAACTATTTTTAGAATTGTTTCATTTCCTCCATAAATTCTCAATTCAAAGTGATCAAACAAAAGCCCCAATTTTAGGTGGATTATGGATAGTCTCTGACGTGTCCGGAGACTTTAAAATATCATTCTTTGTTTCGAAGGCACTCAGGGCGCTAATCAGAAAGCCCACAAAAGGAAGAGGAGGAAGAAGAAGAGGAATAAAGTCAAAGGGTGAGGCGAGTGAGGAGGATAGACATAATAGGGGATATCAACACTATCAAATTGCAGAGCTTGATTTGGGGATATCAATATCAACCGTCAATCTCTAAACTATCTTCATCAGGACGACTTAACCTTGAGAACTTTAACATTCCGCTAACCCTTTTTCATATGAATGAGTGAGCAACTTCTGATTGCGGAATGATTCTCACCCATTCATTTACCCAACATCTTGTTTTGACCATAGATCTTCACAACCCTTACCACTTTCCATGGATCGACCATAGATGTTGATTAGGAAGAGGGAGATTACGATGATGATGATGATGATGAGGATGAAGATGTGATGACAAGATCTTTACTTTAGTATTCACTAAATTGTTCTGATATTCGCTAACATTATAATAGAATGGTTATGAGTGATTATTCACTCCTATAAAGAATTCACTTTATAGAACTACCAAATTGCTCAGTTTGGATCTTCCTCTTTAAAGACACCGGACTAGGTCCATAAGTCTTGATTCTTCATGTGAAAAAATCTAAGAACATGAGGCTTCACAGGGCCCAAAAGGTTGTATTTTCTTTTTTACTACTTCCTCGGATCATATTGAATTGTCATATTAGTCCTTGGAATGGGTGTTAGGAGCAATCCTTAATTTTTCACTCAACTGGTTGCTCCCCCTATCATGTAGACGTCTCCATTCATTGAGCTCCCCCTAAAGTTGCGATGATGAAGATGATGATGATGAAGATGATGATCATGATAATGGAGATGTCGATGAATTGGATGATGATGATGAAGAAGATCATGATGACGACGATGATGATGATGATTATGAAGATGATGATATTGATGAAGACGATGAAGACGATGGTGATGACGATGACAAGGATGATGATGATCATCATCCTTATTTTCTTCATCACCATCATCTTCGTTGTCTTCATTGTCATCATGATCATCATCATCATCATCATCGTGTTCATCCTTGAAGGGAATTATGTATAGGATCTCACTATAAGCCATGCAACCAATACAAATGATGACAAAATCCTAGTTAAATTAAATTAAATTAAATTAAACTACACTAAATTAAAAACATATAGTTGTTTAACTACAACTAATTTAAAATGCAACAAAATATAAAATATGCAAATAAAAAAACCCAAAATAAAATAAACAAAAGATAAATATGCAAAATAAAAAAACAAAAAAAAACACCAAATATAAAATATGCAAATAATCAAACAAAAAAATAAGAGTTCAAAAACACCCACGCACTAGCTCATTAGCATTCAAAAACACCCACGCAGGATCTGCTTCGGCTCCCATTTGGGGGTTTTTGATTTCGAACTTTTACTGAAGGATCTGGAACATGCTATGATGTTTTTTTAAAGGAAGGGCAGGCAAAGGAATTTTCCTATTAGTGCATCATCCACTCCCTTCGCATGTGAGCCCATGCTTCTAGAACCTGCTGCCCCACCTCCAGAATGGCAGCAATGTTTAGACCTTCAGTTTTGTTTCCTTCTATGTTTTTCTTGATTACCTATTGTGTTTTTATTTTATTCATGGTTTTTTTTTTGTTGTGGATGTGGTGGAGATGAAATGGCTCAAATATCCTTGCAAGCATGAAGCACGAGCTATCTAGGTGAAATTGGGAAATTCAATGTGAGAAATAAAACCAACAGTTATCGAGGAAAAGGAGGAAGGGAATGTGGAGCTATATGATTGCATGGTATGCTTTGAATGGGAAAGATGAAGAGGCTTATGATTTTAATTTCTCGATGGTGCTTCTAATTTGTGCAAACATCACAGCTTTTGATCAGGGTAAGCAAGTTCATATCCTCACCATAAAATATGGATTTGATTCATATGATTTTGTGGGTATATATCTAGTTGGTATGTCTGCAAAATGTGGGTTTGTTTCTAGTTTTGTCCATTCCTTTTGGGCATCATGTCGAAATTCCCATGAATTGACAGTTCAAATATAGACTGTGATTGTTTTTAATAGTACAGTTGTTAGTTTTTCTTTGATAATGGAAACGTTTTGGAGTTTGAAGCCCGAATGTTCTATAGAAAACTGTTTTTGTTTTCTCATAGTGGTTTTGAGGCTACTGAGTAGAGATTTGTAGCAATTGTGGAACGGAAGAGCTTGTATTGAGTTGTACATGCATAATTTCTTTGAGTAATTAGTGAGACATTGACCCCAGCCATAGCATTCTCTGTATAAACTAACGAAATCATGTTCCATGCATCAATTCTTGCAAATTATAAGTGTAGGCAAGTGTTGCGATAGAAGAACACAATATTCCCTCTATGGTTTGCCATTTCTTGTGTCTAAGATGGCAAAAACTTCTAATAGGAGGAAAAGAAGCAGAAATGAGGGCTACCTTGGAGTGCTTCCTAAGAAGAAACCCAAGCCTAAACCTGAGGAGAACAAATTCATGTTCATGCTTTTGCTTCATAATGGTTTGAATTTAACTCTGTAGTTGGAGGGTGTCGTTGAAAAGATGTCGGTAACCTAGTTTGTAAGGACTGTTAGGAGAAAAGATGAGAAATAAATAATACAAAAGGGGCCAAGAAAAATCACCATACACCAAACTTTAAAATGAAATATTTTAAATAATGCATAGTAAATTCTGAGCAAAAAATTGTATTGTTAAATTTGCAAAGTTGTTTTTATACAATATATTTCCTTTTAGTTCATGTGCATTTAATTTTTTTTGGATTAAATTAATTTTTTTGTATTTCCTTGCAGATAATTGAAATTTCTATTTACTAAAACTCTGTTTATATTTTGATAATGCTTGTAGGGTGGCTCTTTGCATTCTGATCATTGGAGAGCAGAGGTGGATTCGGTTCTGAATACTGTGGCAATGAATGCTTCAACTAATTCGTCAATCTTGCGGTTTTGTGATGAGGAAAATATCTCTTGTTTCAAAGACGAACCACATTTCACCCCTTTACCTATCTCAAGGGCTTGCACTATTTTGTAAAGGTCTCTCTCTTCCTCTCTCTTTATATAACATATACACACATGGTTGTAGAATGCATGTTGATGGGGTGAGTCTTAGAGTCAACAAGAAATTGAAGTATTCTCTTATAAGTAAAAAAAAATTATTAATATGTGCGCTACAAAATCATTCCATGAGCTCCTCAAAGTGCATTTTGTTAGAACAAATATTTCAATATCTAAATATTATTTACTCGAAATTTTTTTTTTTAGTAACTAGGCGAATCGACAACTGGAGCTGGGCTGGTACTCGCATGACATGGGGTCTAGGGATCCACTCGCACTACCAATATACCTCTAGGTTCCCACACCCTTCGCAAGACAGCTACCACTATACCCATAGGTGCCCCAAAGCCTTCGCAAGACATGGGACACAGGTAAACCCGGGTGGGATTCGATCTCGTGACATCCAATTTACAACAAGTGAGTTCATAACAACTGAACCATCGATGAGACACACCCGTGCAGGATATTATTTACTGGAATGTTAACATTCCATAGATAACAAATATTTATTTGGAGTATTTAGTGACATTTTATTCATATAGTAAGATAACATGAATTTTTCCTCTTTTTTTGTTTTATATTGTTTGACAAGATGGTGGTATTATTAGGCTCCACACATTTCTAGCAAAAACCTATTTATATGTGTATTTAATATATTTCTTTCTTAAAATTTAAAATTTGTGTGTTGTTTTCATTTTAATACAATGGTTAAATAAATATTGTTGAATACAAAGAGAGGTTTCCACATCAGTGAGGCAACGGTATTGTAATATCGCATTTAAATGCGAGTTGATATTCCAGTGGAAAATGTGTGCTAGATAGATTGATTATTGATTTCCTTCATAGGACATGTGGAATGTGACTCCAGAACCACATATCTTGGTGTAATTACCCCAAGAACACACTTTCCAGACAACATTAGCTGATTTAATTGTATGCCCATTTTTTATTTCATAGAGTATTTTGATATTTTCCATGCCTAGCAAAATGACCACTTCTGTATAGGTCTAGGAATGGATTATTTATTTAATTTATAAATTTAATTGCAATCCAACATAGTGGTTTTCCGTTTATTAGGACAACTCTTTTCAAGCGGTATGGGCCAATGGACCTGGTGAAAGGCGATTGATAAGGTAAGGGTTCTTGCATTGCCTTCATTCTCCCCAGGCATTAATATTTTATATGACTTGCTTGTACTTGTCATATAATATAACTTTGATATTTTCATTTCTAGCCTCTTCATCATGATTCATATCCAATATTTGTATAGAAACATAAAAATATTAGACTTATCTATCTTTGTCGTGTTCTTGTTGTACCATTCCTTGCTTTTCCTTGGGTTTTAGAGTTCCTCCCTCATTTTTCCATTGCATTCTTAGGAGCAGTGTAGTAAGTAGTACTAGTGTTATGTTCACCTATTCTGCTGTTCACCTACTTGAATTATTGGAGTTTGAAGCCTGAATGTTCTATAGAAAACTATTTTTGTTTGCTCAAAGTGGTTTTGAGGCTACTAAGCAGAGCTTTGTAGCAATTGTGGAATGCCAGAGCTTGTCTTGAGTTCTACATGCATAATTGCTTTGAGTAAATAGTGAGACATCGACCCCAACCATAGTAGTCTCTATATAAACTAATGAAATCCCATTGCATGCATCAATTCTTGCAAATTCTAAGTGTAGGCAAGCGTTGCGATAGAAAAACACAATATTCCCTCTGCGGTTTGTGATTTCTTGTGTCCAAGATATAATAATATTCTACCAGGAGGAAAAGAAGCAGCAATGAGGGCTACCTTAGAGTGCTTCCTAAGAAGAAACCCAAGCCTGAACCTGAGGAGAAAAAATTCATGTTCATGGTTTTGCTTGTTAATGGTTTGAATTTAACTCTGCAGTTGGAGGATGCCGTGGAAAAGATGTCGGTCATCGAGTTTGTAAGGACTGTTAGGAGAAAAGCTGAGAAATAAATAATAGAAAATGGGCCAAGAAAAATCCACTGGGGTCCCCAATTCTATGTGGAAGATGCGATGGGAGAACGAATAAATATGGAAACATCATATGCAATGATTCTGATAGCAAGCCCATGCTCGTAGCTCTGCAGGTTCATCCCTGAACTTCCTCCCCTAAACTGTTTGTTTAGTTTTTTTTTTCAGTAAAAAAAAATGTATTTATATGTGCACTACAAAATCATTCCATGAGATCCTTGTGGAAATTGAACCAAAGATATAGAACAATTACACTCATAAAATTGCTAATCAAACATGCAAAATTCACATTGAATGATACTGAAATTGGAGCATAACACTAATCTGTATTGAGTAAGTGTACAATATCCAACCTTCTGAAGTAATAGGATTCTATAATATATAATTATAGGAGAGAATAAAATGCATAAATATTCCATTCGAAATAGTCAAAATGAAGGCTTACCAAAACTAGTCAAATCCCCCATAGGTGCATAAAGCAGTTTCCAAATCTAGGTAGATGCTCACAAATTTGCTAAGTCAAGTGGGAAAGCTAAAGAGGGATGGAAAAAAAACTCATACATGCTTTTATTTGGAGAAAGGGAGGGAGGATGATGTGGGAAAAAAACAAGGAAACTACACCTAGTCTAGCTTTTCCTTTTTCCTTAAATCATAAATAAAACAAGGAAACTTTTTCGAAAAAGCAGATATGCGCTTTAGAGAATCTGGAATAAATCAAACATGCTAAATTGGGTTTCTAGGATGTTTCCCAAGTGCTCGATGACTCAGCTTTAGCATGCGTTGACTTCTAGGACATGTAGAAGGAATCTAGCATAGAATGGAATCTAGGAAACTAGGTAATAAGACAAAAATAATTAAATTAATGTCTAATGTAGGTAACTATGGGTTGATTATTCTAACACCCCCCCTTAAGCTTGAATTTATGAGTAAATATCAGAAAACTGTAGGGCCTAGCAATAAGTATTAGTCACCCTTTACATACTACTTGTCCATACAACCAAGGAAAGAGGCAAAAACACAGTGGGAAAATCCTCCCTTAAACATGGACATGAAATTTTTTTTTGGAAATATTGTCATCAATCATGCATCACAGCATGATCAAAAATCCCCAGTAGTGATTTGAGATTGTTGAATGTCTTCTCATAAAAAACTTTGGTGAAGATGTCTGCTACTTGTTCTGAAGATGCATAGAAGAGTAGATAAATTGTACCATCATGCACAAGCTGTTTGATGTAGTGCATATGGATATCAATGTGCTTGGTTCACTGTCTCTAAAATAGCTCATTGCATATTCAAATGGTTCTCTGATTATCATAGTATCTAATAGTTGAAAAATATGATTTGAAGCCACATTCTCCAAGTATCCATTGTAACCACAAACATTGAGTTGATGCATTTACAACTCCTCTATACTTTGCTTCTGTAGATAAGAGTGCTATGGCACTCTACTTATTTTTTGACCAGCTAATTGGTCCTTCTACAAGCATCAACACATATCCTGATGTAGAATTTTGATCTGTGTTGTCACCTGCCCAATCAATGTCAGTAAACCCAATCAAATCAAGATCAGATTTTCATTTGTAGAAGATCCCATGAGTTCTTGTTCCTTGAACAAAGTTTAGGATCCTTTTGGCTGCTCTCCAGTGGATCTCATGAGGCTGATCCATGTATCTCAAAGACACACTAAATGCATAAGACAGACCAGTTCAAGTGTGTGTAAGATAAAGTAAACACCCAATCAACTTCCTATGCATTGTATTATTTACCTTAGGAGAAGAACCTGCTTCTTCAATCTTAACTCCCGAAAGAAAGGGAGTCTTGCTTGGCTTGAAATATTTCATGTTGGACTTGTTCAGAAAATACAAAGCATACTTGGACTGATGTACTTTGATTCCATGTTGGGATTGAGCAATTTTGAGACCCAAGAATTGGATCAACAATCCCAAATCTGTCATAGAAAATGCATGGTTCATTGCATCCTTCAAGGAGGAAATCTCTTTCTTTGAAATTCCTGTAATCAGTAGGTCATTCACATATAAAAAAATAATCATCAAAGAACCATGAATCATCTTCAAATAGGAATTAAGATCAGACTTGCATCAAACAAAACTCAGTGACAGTAGAAAGCCGTCAATCTTGGCATACCACGCCCTGGGGGATTGCTTGATCCCATACAATGATTTCTTTAAACTGCACACTAAATATGGATTAGAAACAAACAATTCAGGTTTATGCATGTAAATCTCTTCAATGAGATCTCCATTTAGGAAAGCACACTTCACATCCCTATGATGCACTTCCCACTGCTTCGAAGTTGCAATGGCTAGAGCTAGCCTTATGGAGTCCATCTTTGCCACTGGTGCAAATGTTTCATTGTAGTCAATACCATGTACTTGTGAGTAGCCCTTGGCTACCAATATTGTCTTATATTTCAAATTTGAATCATCAGAATAAAACTTAGTCTTGAAAACCCACTTACATTGAACTAGATTCCTCCCCAGGGGAAGATCAACCAGTTCCCAAGTGTTGTTCTTCTGGAGCGAGCTGAATTATTCTTTCATGGTTGTTTGGAATCTTGGATAATGTGATGCATATTCATATTTCTATGGATATGATTCAACCATAAGATATCACTTCTCAACAAATAGAGGAGATTTCACACAAAGGCACTGTCAAATTGAGATCTAGTCCTCCTAGTGTCACTAGGATTTCCAGCTAGTTCCCTAGCTGCATGAATGGTATTTGCTGCCATTTTTGGTCTTGTAGGAATGTTAGGATCTGCAATAAAATCATAATTTTTAGACATATCAGAACCAGCAAACTCATTAGTCTCTTCACTTACAATCAATGGTTATGGTGGTGAAGATGACTCTCCAACTTCAACTGCTGCTAAAGGCTCTTCTTGGAACTGAACACTTATTTCAATGAAAGCTTTGTTAGTGCTCAAGTAGATCAGCTTGTACCCTTTTTAGTCTTTAGAATACCCAAAAAAAAGGCACCCTTGCCTTTGGGTTTGCAAATCCTTCCTCTTTTCAGTTGGAATTCTAGCCCAAGCCTTTGAGCCAAAAATCCTGAAATGGGTAACATCTAGATTGTTCCCAATCCAAGATTCAAAAGGAGTCATAACATCAATATTATTATGAGGCACCATATTCTAGATGTAGGATGCATAGTTTATAGCCTCGGCACAAAAATTTGGTGGAAAAGTCTTGGCCTCCATCATGCAGGTTGCCATCTCCTTCAGTGATCTGTTCTTTCTCTCAGCAACACCCTTTTGCTGTGGTGTGTAAGGGATCGAATGGTGCATCTAAATACCTGAATATTTACAATATTGAATGAAATCAGACTTGACATACTCACAACCATTGTCAGATCTGAGGATCTTGAGTTTCCTCCCATACCGGTTTTCAACCAAGGATCTGAAGACTTTGAAGAGGTCGAAAACTTTAGACTTATGCTTTAGGAAGTAAACCCAACAATACTTGGAAAAGTCATCTATGAAGGTCAATGAATTTTTGGCTTCACTCATGGACATTTGAGGGAATGGACCAGCAATGTCACTATGGATCAGCTCAATAGGTGCAGAGGTTCTCTCATGACTAGCTTTCTCATACTTGTGCTCTGGATGTTTTCCTAGGATACAACCCAATGACATACTCCCTTGAAAAACTAGATCTTTGGTAACCCTATGACCATATATTTTTCACTCAAATCAAAAAGATAATTTTAGTTAATATGGCCAAATAATTCATGCCAAATCTTTCTTTCTTTATTAACATGAATCAGAAGAGAAGAGGTGTTTGAGTAGGGTAGAAAATGGGAAAACTTGTATACCTTCGAAGTGTGATCAACAACGCATTTTTCTATGAATTTACCATTCGAAATCTCAGTGATTTAAACATCATTAGGGGAGAATATGACCTTCTTTGGAGACCCAATATGAGTCATCTGATACACTGACAAGAGATTAGAGGTAAGACCTAGAACATACAACACCTTATTGAACTTACGATGGTCAGGATCAATCCTTCCCTTCCCCAAACTGCCATTGAGAGAGTCATCTCCCAAAACTATTGGTGGAACTTTTGACATGTCAAGAGAGGAGAATGTCTATTTTGTCGAAACCATATGTCTAGAAGCTGCAGATTCTATGATGAAGCTAAGTGAGCTTGATGTGCCAACAACCAAGTCATGTACTCTCTCTCTGTCCTCTGAATTTGATCCTCCTCCCCTTTTCTTTGAGCAATTAGGAAGGGATATGTTATTATTCTTCAAGAGTTGGGTCAACATGTCAATTTTCTTCTTCATACAAGATATCTCAGGATGATAGCCCTTACTGTAGTATTTACCCTTTCCCATTTCTCCTTTGTTCTTCTTGTTCTGGGAGTTCTTCTTGGAACCTTGGGGATCCTCTTGAGACTTGTTCTTGTCTCTCTTTTGATTAGGTGGTTTTTTATCTTTTTTCTTGCTTTTTGAATCCACCCTTGAATCTCCAACAACCAAAGCTTGGTATTTGGAAGGTTTGATGGTGCCCATCATCACTAACTTATATTGCTCCTGTGTGAGGGATTCCATGAACTCTGCAAGCTTAGCCATCTTCCAGGCTCGAGCTGTCAACTTGGTGGCATGGAAGATAAAAAAAAACACTGAATAGTCAGGACCAAGCTTATAGAGTATGGCCAAAACTAGTTTCTCTTCCTTCTTTTCGATCCCACGCCATTTCAACTGCAAAACAAGGTCCTTAAACTTGGAAAAGTAGAGTTGCAATGATTCGAAGTTACTGGGACTCAAGGAGATCAACTCATTCTCAATTTGATGTCCTCTCATCTCATATCTCTTTCCAAAAATATATTCTATCTTCTCCCACACTTCATTAGGTGATTTCAATCCATCAAGATGGAAGAGGAGGTCTCTTGAAATGCTCAGACACAAAAGACCATAGGCCTCATACCTCCTATTGTGCCATTTAATTTTCTCTACAACTGCATTGGGCTCTACCTCAGTTTCCATAGTCACCCTGTAGAGTCCTTTCTCTCTCAACAAAATATCCATATCATCTTTCCACTCAAATATATTTAATGGATTCAAGATGATCTTCTAAGATTTGTCCATAGCTCAGAAAATGTGCCCTCAAGTCAGCAGAATGCGCCCCCAGTCAAGATGTCAAACCCGCAATAGAAATATGGAAGGAAAAAAATAGATCTACAAAGGCTCTGATACCATGTGGAAATTTAACCCAAGAGATAGAACAATTACACTCACAAAATTACTAATCAAACATGCAAAATCCACACCAAGGGAGACTGAAATTGGAGCATAACACTAATCTGTATTGAGTAAGTGTATAATAGAAAACATTATGAAGTAATACGCTGCTGTAATATATAATTACATGACAGAATTGAATGCATAAATATGCCATTCGAAATAGTAAAAAATCAGGCTTACCAAAACTAGTTAAATCCCCCATAGGTGCATAAAGCAGTTTCAAAATCTAGGTAGATGCTCATGAATTTTCTAAGGTAAGTGGGAAAGATAAAGAGATATGGAATGAAAACTCATAAATTCTTGTATTTGGTGAAAAGGAGGGAGGATGATGTGGGAAAAAAATAAGGCAACTACACCTAGTCTAGCTTTTCCTTTTTCCTTAAATAAAAAATAAAACAAGGCAACTTTTCAGAAAAATCAGATATGCGCTTTAGAGAATCTGGAATAAAGTAGACATGATAAATTGGGTTTCCAGGATGTTTCCCAAGTGCTCCATGACTCGGTTTTAGCATGTCTTGACTTCTAGGACATGTAGAAGGCAACTAGCATACAATGGAATCTAGGAAACTAGGTAATAAGACAAAAATAATTAAATTAATGTCTAATGTAGGTAACTATGGGTTTCTTATTATAACACTCCTCAAAGTGTATTCTGTTAGAACAAATATTTCCATATCTAAATATTATTTGTTGGAAAGTTAACATTCATAGATAACAAAGATTTATCCGGAGTATTTAGTGGCATTTTATTCATATAGTAAGACAACATGACTCTTTCCTTTGTTTTTTTTATATTGTTTGATAGGATGGTGGTATTAACAGTGTCCACACATTTCCAGTAAAAACCTATTTATATGTATATTTAATGTATTTATGTCTTAAACTTTAAAATTTGTGTGTTGTTTTCGTTTTAATACAATGGTTAAATAAATCTTGTTGAATACAAACACAAGTTTCCACATCAATGAGGCAACGGTATTGTAATATAGCATTTTAATGCAAGTTGATATTCTAGTGGAAAATGTGTGCTGGATAGATTGATTGTTGATTTCCTTTGCATGTCATGTGGAATGTGACTCCAGAGCCACATCTCTTGGTGGAATTACCCCAAGAACACACTTTCCAGACAACATTAGCTGATTTTTTTTTTTTGGTTAAGTGTCCAGTGACTTGTTGGGAGAACCTTGGTTATATTACAAGTGTATTATGATAGATTTCTTGGTTTCTCATGGGAATATTTGTTGGGTTTGAAACATATGTATATTTACATTCTATAGCATTTGTCTTGTAGTAATAATTTTTAGGAATAGCGATGACATTTCCACCTCGTGGCTCTTGTTTGACAAATATCTAATGTCTAGCTTGGGATTTTCCTATTGAATATTTTTGAAATGGATCTAGTTATTAAGGAGAATATTGGGTTTAAACCATTCAACCCTCTCTACTCTTTAATCACTAAAGCCTCCATGAGATCCTCAATTGACCCCATCTGCCTAACTTGGATTTGTTAGGCGCTAATCACAAATTTTATGCCATTTTAAATCTTAATTCATCTTTCATTCTTTTTTTTATAAGATCTGAAAATTTCTGTCATTTACATGTATTAACTCATACCTAAAACATCAAATCGCATGGTAGGTTTGCCCTAGTTTGTTGTTGGGAATTACCTTCTAGAAATATGCTCTGTAGCGCTGATTAAATATGGTCTAAAACATAATTAAAAGGTTGATTTGTAGGGTTGAAAACTTCAGATTAATGAGTGAAATTCCTAGATCTTCCCTACTTTTAGCCTCATGTGTACCTTATTTCAAATCTAACTAAAGGTTAAAACATTCTGTTGTCACAAATCTTAGTTGCTGGTTGGAAAAGACATATCATTTGCAAGTTTGTAGCAACATTTAATTTATTAATTCAGATATCAAATTTAAGGATATTTTCACATATACACTAATAAATTCAAAAACCATGATTCTTCACTACTAAAATCCCTTGTAGCATTAACTATTCCATTGATTGTATCAATCCATTTAACATTTTCTTCTGGAACTAAATCTTGTAATTGCAAATAATGCATCTCAATAGAAGCTAGAGCCTAGAACCTACTTCCTTTATAGGATAGATATGGTTTTAACACTTTCCATTGCATATAACATTGTAATACCTACAACATCTATGGTATAGCCCACTTGAATGGTGGTAGAGCAGTTTATTGTAATTTTTAGTTTATGTTATTTTATGCTTGGTTTGATAAGTGAATCCATACATACACTTCAAGAATCAGTAGTCGATAAATCAATACCTTGGATAACTTATCCCATTCAATTATTTCTAGTGGCATGATTATATGCCTAGAGTAAATTTTGTAAGCACTTATTCAGAACATAGCATCTATTGTATATTGGTCTGTTGTACACATTTCCATGTCGGTTTCTAATTACTTGCAATATTTCCATAATTATTCATCACAGCCAGATAGGGTCCTTACATAATGGTATTATTCACACCCTCTGTGCATATGAAAATTGTATGGTTTCATCTGGGTCCAATGTGCATGCTATGAACTTCCAAAGTTCTTATCAGGAAGATAGAAAGGTGATAGAAAAGAACAACGACAAAAAGAAAGGAAAAGGAAAAAAACTGAAATAGTATATCTTCAACATATCTTTATATTGTATTGAATGATCTGAATGAACTACTTGTGAATGAAACACTTGATGAAGAAATGATGAACTTCATGATCATGCGCTAGAGTGTAGAACCTGCAAGAAGGAAGAAGAGAGAATCTTGGTATCTCATCAACTGATGAGGTAGGAGAATTATCTGAATTCTTATTTTTTATGTCAAAAATAATATGAAATGTAAAATATACCCATCCATACTCCTTCCCAAAGAGTAAAAAAATTAAGACAATTTATTACACACTGAATTCCCCGAATAGCTGCAAAATTACGATGTGAATCACATGTCAATATTCCAATATGACGTAGAACCTTCCTAGATATGATATGAGTCTTATAAAACTATGAAATATAGAAACATTAGAATATGGAACAACAAATACAAAGGCTTCAGTGACTCCATGAGGATATAGGGCCAGACTAGGAAAACTATGAGAAACTGGGAAAAATTGATAGGTGTAAAAGTCTGAATGATGGATGGACATGAAATTTGAACCATAAGTATTTAGAACAGATATAATTATTTTTAATATCATTCCAAAGATGAATAATATCATGGATAACCAACCCCTAAAATATAGGAAAGACTTCAAACCATGTAAGATGAGTAACACTGCATAAGAGACCAATGAGGAATCGACTAGTGAACTTGCGATTTGTAAAGTCTTAGGATTATTCAGAGGTATGGTAGATGGTATGGATGGTGGTATTATTTGTTTCATTACATGCATATCATCCTGCAAATAGTATTCTAAACCATAGATATAATCTTGTGAATGAAATGAGGAAGAGCTCCTCAATGACAAGTGAGCATCTAGTGAAAAATCACAATTTTGGGGAGATGAATCTAGGAGACTGATAGGAGGATTATCAAAGAATGGATATGATGTTTCTGATTCTGATATATTAGTGACTAAATATATATCAGAGACATGATAAAATTACTTAACGCTTGCACTCAAAGCATAATTTCTATCACCTTGTAACGGTGCACTATGACAGTGTTCTGAGGAATCAACAGGTTTCTCTAGCTCATTCTTAACTTCAATCTTCTACTTCTCAAGAAGATGAGACATGATGTTCATGTTCTTGTTTAAACACTTCTTCTCTGAATGAAATCTGTTGCTGCAATAAAAACTCTTGGATGTGCTCCCTTTCTTCTTACCCTTCTTTACTGAATCTTCATTAGTAGGCTTTGAACATTCATATTCAATTTCTAACATTCGCTTCTTCTCTTTCACAATTTGCTTCTCCTTTGATTTGATATTATTGCTTCCTTGAAACAAGAGAGAATGATCCTTTCCCTTGGAGGAATTAAGGAAACCCATTTAGATCAATTTATCTTTCTCCTTTTTTAGTGAATCAAGAAAATTATTTAAAGAAGGAAGTTTCCACTTAGGAACAACAAGCCTAGTAGCATGAAAAGTAGACACAAAAATCAAGTAATCAGGACCCAATTTAGAAAGTATGGAAATGATTAGTTGATAATCTTCCTTCTCAATCCCATATTTCTTGAGCATTAGAACAAGTGACTTGAACTTGGTGTAGAAACCCTCAAGAGAATCAAAATTGCTTGGATTGAGTGAGAATAACTCAATCTCCAATGGATGCGCTCTTAGCTCATCTTGAACTCTAAAGGGAGACTCCACACTTGGTTTGGAGTGGTAAAACCATATAAATGAAAGAGTAGATTAGGATAAATATAGAGACAAAGAAATCCATAGGATTCATGCAACCTATTATGCTACTTAGATTTCTCGATCACAACATTGGGCTAATTCTCTAAAGCTAGAGTAACTATGTACAGTCCATTATTGCGCAATAGAATGTAAATTTTGGCTTTCCATTCATTGTAGTTGAACGGAGTAAGAATTATAGCTGAGGAAGAATCCATATTGCTCAGTTGATGCACTCAAGAATAAATTCTCCGCAACCTGCAAAACAAAACTAGGAGAAAATCTTGTAAGCTAGATAAGATGTTCTTCAGAGAGGGATAGTACGCTGGATGTGCTCCTCAACTCTGTATAACTTAATCAACGTTGCACTCTGATACTATGTAGAAATAATATATCAAAAAAAATGAGACAATATGCTAAGAAGAGGGACATGAAATAGATCTTTATACTAAGATAATTGTCAGACGCATACACATGAAAAATACAGAGAAGAAAAGAGACTAAATCACATGAATGAAGAGATGAATATTGGAGTGTACCCTTCCATTAATTAATGATGAATAATAGTGTACATAAATAGTACATCCCTCATAGTAAAATCGATTTCTATGGAGAAAAAACATAAATCTAAAAAAGGATGGCTTACCAAATATGATAAACCCCCATAGGTGGCTAAAGCACTTCCCAAATCAGTCAAGGACCTAAGGAGTTAGCAAAAGCATGAGTGGGTTGTCAAGAGTTATAGAAAATCATGATAATCTTGGAATATGGAGAGAAATTCATGAAGGATGGGTTGGAAACAAAAGATATCGGTTTCCCTGTTAACTAGCTTTACTTTATCCACAGAAAACCTGGATAAAGCATAATCTAGTGTAAAGCATAGTTACTAATTTTGGATGTCCATAAAGTGGTCAAGATCAACCCAAAATCATAAATAAAGAATTCCTGGGATATAGATGGCATGTGTTGACCTTAAGGTGCAAGTGGATGCCAACTAATTAGCTGGTGGGTAGGAATTTAATCAAATAATGATTAAATATTGTATCCTAAGTTATGAGTAGGTTTAATATATTCCAACAAAGGTAAATATCATGCATTTTAAAAAAATTTAATAATATTTTAATGCTATAAAATTAATACATATATCTTGCAAGTATTCAAACAAATGGTAAATTTGCATGTCCATTATGTGGTGCAAGGATAAAATCTCTCCGTTTAAAAAGTTTAGCAAAGGAGGTGTTTGATGAGTATAGGCACTTCCTCCCTAGGAACCACAGGTATCGAATTACCAAGAAAACAAAATTCAATGGTAAAGAAGAGAATGGGAAGAAAGCACAAATAATGACACCTCACCTTTGGAAGTTCAAATATAATAGAAATCATTGAGGTATGCAAATTGTTTATGTATCATATATAAACATGTAATATTATGAATTAATTTTATATTTTTACTGAGTTTTCTCTACCATGGGTACTTTCATGAATTATTGATAGTGTGTTTTCATTTATGTTTAATGAATGTATTTAAGGCATGAATGGGATTCCACAAGGAATGAAGAGTTATCTCATACAATTCAGTAGGTTTCCTTACTACAAGCACCTACAAACATCTCATTTGTTTGATACAATGAATATCAGGAAGAATGTAACAGAAATGATATGACAGATATTAGATGGAAGGATTGACAAAGATAAAATTGGAAAAAATTGTAGTGACATTGAAAAATCCAATCACTCATTGCAAAGTGTAATTATTTCCAATTCCAGAGTTGGTGACCGAAATATCATACTTTCAGGGTTATTGACAGAGCAACAAAGAAATGCTATAAAAGAGGTCATTCAGAAAATAAGGTTTTCGATGGGGTTTTCGTTGAACATACAAAATATTGTAACGAAAAAAGGTGATTTTGGTGGTGTTAAAACTCATGGCAAGCATACATTCATTAAGGTAATTATTTACCTATATAATTTCCATTTAGTACATCTTTTTAGTAATTGTTGTCTCCTTTTTGGAAACAAAAAATAATGATTTTCTTTTTTCTACAGTATGTTCTACCTCTATCTCTCCCAGATAGCTTTGACGGCAACACAAAATAAGTTATATATGATGTTGGGAAATACACGAGGTTAGTAACAATTTGTATGCATTAAAATGTTTTTTCTCTTTGTTCCATAGGTTATTGACATATTGTGTTTTACATATTGGAACTTTATTATATATGCCTCAATCTTGTTGATCACTATTATTTTCTTGCTTCAGTTTTAGGTGGATTCCATCTAAAGAAATCCATAAAGAAGATATTAGGTATTGGAAGAGAGAAAATCCTCATTTAATGTGTGAATTGTAGAAGTTTTTACCTCCAACATTTTTCAATTCCCAAGATCACTATCTAATACACCACGTTGATGAGATTGAATTGTGTGGACCTATAAACTCAAGGTCAATGTGGATGGTGGAAAGGCATTTGAAGTCATTAAAGGATTTTGTGAGACAAAGAGCACATCCTTAGGTTTATATGGTGCAGGTCTATATGGTATATAAATCCATGGAGTATATTAGTCAATATCTTCAAATTTAGCAAAAAAATCAATCCGCCTCGCATTTGGCATGCCAACTCCATCAACAAATTTGAAGGGGAGGTCTTCTTGGGGAAAGGTAGAATGAGGAAAATGAAAGGTAATTTAATTGTGTATATTTAATTTATTATACAATTAATTTTTAAATTTCATATATATATATATATATATATATATATATATCAGTAATTTAAGGTAAACTTGATTTCCTTTAATGATAGCTAATTTACAATTCTTAATTGTTAGTTTTTCATATAGTTGGTCGCGTGTAGGATGCACTACATTTATACATTGAAAACAATCTTGATTGGTTGGAGGAATGGATAGAATGATGCACATAATTCTATAGTACCTTATCATGGGAAGGGTTTAGTAAATTGATTAAAACAGTGCATCAAAACCGAGAAGAATATCCCAGTGAACTCACACAAAGGGAAATTGATTTAGCATGTGGTTTAAAAGATAAAAGGCAAGTATATAATTTACCATGTTCATTTTTTTCATTTTTTTCATTATATTGGTGTATTTCTTCTTATATATCTATTTACTGAGTTGGTCATGATGAAGTTGATACACCATAAGGCTGTGTGGTTCAATGGTCGTAAATTTTGCATCAAAACGTTGGATGATAGGAAGAAAACATCGGATTGTGGGATAACTGCATTTTTTTAAGTCACTAATGTTTCCTCTAGAAGTGACAAACATATAGAAGTATCTAAAAATAGGTACTATGGTTGTTTCGAAAATATAATTGAGTATGGATTTAATTCCATTAAAATAGTTCTGTTTGAGGTCAAATGGTACATGATACGAATGAATGAACGTGATCTCGAAAGAACTGTTATTGAGCATGCCAATGGATTTACCATGGTTAATACAAGGGCACTTGAACTGGGTATAGAGCCTTATGTTCTTCCAATTCAATGTGAGCAGGTCTTTTACTCAGAGGTGCTAGCTAAAGCAGGTAGTTCATACATTGTTAGATCTGATCCAAGAGGAATATCGATCAAGTATAATGCGGCAAAGAAGAATACAATGTTGAAGAATATAAGGTGATGCATATTAGGATCATTTGGTCATGTATGTAGATGTGTTAGATGAAGAATTCAATCAAGAGTATGATCATCCAAATGATGTAGTCAGTGATGATATTGATGATGACTATATAATGAAAAATTACATTGATGATGTGATTGTTGATATGAGTGATCCTTTCAACGATATAGATTCTGAAACAAATGATGATACAAACTTTGATTCAGATAAAGAAGAATATCAATGAAATTGTAGCAATGTTGAAATCTGGGAGCTGGTATGTGTATGATGGGACATATGATGATTATTCCATGCAATTGTTTATGCAACATCTCATTTGTCGTATTTTTTTCATATTGTCATATGTTTTTTCCATTTACTCATAGATATTCTTTATATATCCAAAATGGTTGTAATATTTATGTATTGTATATGTTTGATTCATTTAGGTAAGTTCCGAGTTAAAGATATGAATGCAATAATTATGTAAACCTGTATATATTCATTGCCACCATCATCATAGCAACACAATCATCATCAACATCAACATCGTCATCGTCATCATCGCCATTAGCATAATCATCATCATCATAGCCATCATCATCACCTTCATCATCATCGTCATCACCATCATCATAACCATCATCATTGTGGTCATCATCAACATCATCATCATCACCATACTCATCATCACCATCATCCTGATCATCATCATTGGCATATTCATCCTCGTCCTCAGCGTAATCATCTTCATCTTCATCCTCATCGTCATCATCATTAGCATCATCATCATCATCATCATCATCACCATCATCATCGACATCATCATTGTCATTATCATCATCATCGACATCATCATCTTAACCATCATCATCACCATCGCCATCATCATCACCATCATCATCATTTCCATCATCGTACTTGATGTATATTCAAAAGTATTGTATATTTGAGTGTAAGTTTTGGATCTATAAAATCTTGACATCTATCCTTCACAATTACATAGGTCTTACCAACTTACGATTTTCCATCAAAAGTGATGGTTATTACCCCAAAACTTGTTTCTTTTAGGGCATTTTAGCTGAATAAAAGGACTAAAATGTTGTCATTATTTATGAATTTCTTTTTAAATTGGAATAAAACACCCTTCTATATCTTTTCCAATGCCAAAGTGGCACTTGATTTGGACCTCTCAAGGCATGGGGATTTCTTTACAAAAACCACATGTTTAAGCATTGTTTTAGAAATAAACAAAGACACTAGTGTGCACAAACTATACATTTTAACATAAATGGATTTGGATTGTGAAATTTTTAATAGATATAAATTTATTTTTCTTCTTCCATCCCTACAATTTAGACACAACTAAAACATCACAAAAAATATAGTGTAGTGATAACCGGTTAATATGGCTAATTTTAATAAACTAGAAAATAACTATTATATAAATTAATAAAATATATATATATATATATATAACTAGACAACAAAATATAAAACAAAACATGAGTTGTAGGCTAGTAGGAAAGCTCGACAAACGCAAATCCAGTTATCAATCTAAAACGCTGCGCTGGCTCCTCCACGGAGATTTTCGAAACCCTGCGCTGGCTCTCCATGGACATTCAAAACCCTGTGATGGTTCTCCATGAACCTTAAACCTTATTTTCGCACATAATAATCTCAGCCCACATATGAGATCATGTCGATCCTACCGCTAGAGGAGGTGCAGAGGAGACCGACAAAGAACTCTGGTAGAGGATCAGACCAGCATAGGAGATATTCTTCTGTAGAGGTATGCATGTATTCAACATTATCTTCTTTTATAGTTAGATTCTTAATGATAAATGTTCTTCTAACAAAGGGAATAGAGCAAAGATATGAACATAGGGGTAAAATTAATTTTTAGCGTTGCACGAGCCCCTCTTATGACAAAAATTGAAACCACACATCACATGCCTTATTACTCAAATAAATCCAGAACAATTCAATCTGTTGCTCTGCAGAGCCCCGTAATATCCCTACCTCTTGATCTATAATGACTGAACCATCAACATAAGCTCTCCCATACGTCCAAATGACCTCCTCACAATATTGGTCTTGCCCAGTTTTACAAGAATTACAATGATGGCATCTCCCAACCAAACAACCCATCCCCACGATCTTGAAGGTAATGTCATGCAACCCCGTTTTCCTGTAACACAATTGAAAATGTCAATAAAATGGATTTTTTCATGCATACTTGGTACAAATGTCAATAATCAAATTGCACCTCTCATTATCTTTTAACTGTATAATACGATTAAGAAAAAATAGGAAAGGGTTTCTCTATGAGATGGGTAGATCAAATTCTATTGCAATGTAGATAAGACAAACCAAAATTGCAAAATCTTGCATCACAAATAGGAACAATTGGGCAAAACCAATTAACTAGACTATGATAAATCCAACAAGAACCCTCACACCATACTTCGATGCAATATCCTATTCTTATGTTTGAACCTATAAGGACTAGAAATACATATATGCTACTAACCCTTTCTTTGGTCTAATATTGGAATCCATACAACAAGGCACTAGACAATTCAAGAAACTTTGATTTACAAGATGGACTAGTTGTTCTCTAGTCAAATAAATATGTGCACATTTCAACCACATCAAAACTACCAACAAGAAGCTTTGGTTGTACCAACCACAACTTATTTCCCCATGGCCTTGGGAATCCATCTCATTGGATTACATTAATGATCTACCCACCACACAATGGAATAATGATTGCATTTTTCTATTGATATTTTCCAAGCTTGTTCTTTTTATACCAAGGAAATAACTTATTGATGCTCCTACCCTTGCTAGACTTTTCCTCCAACATATCAATTTTCTTTCCTAGATCCATCCACATCGCACCATCAAAAGGAATAAAGAAAAGCATCTTCCTTTGTACAAAATTTGGTCATTTTTAATTGCATTTGGATATGCATCAATTTAAAATTATGTAGCGCCACTACCTCAATCCCATTCAATATGTTCCTATTATCACATATACATTTTCAGCCAGGATTCCATGATGCAGCATGCAGACTTGTCTCTTTTTCGATTTCAGGATACTTTTAGATGGGGTGTCAGCATGGATCTCTACAACTTCATTCCACTTCAGAGCCTTGTGATATTTTCCTTGCCGGGACTAAAACTCAGGAGTCCATTGAGATGATTTTAGTGATGATCTAGTTCATTTCAGCAGAGGAGCAAATGAAGAGTTGGTACACACAGTTAGGGCCTTATCGGTTGGATACATGTATACATGGTGAGATCAGGTATATTTCCTTGGTTTAGTTTTTCTCTTTGATGTATCTCAGATACCTATGCTTGTCATGTTAGGATGATTGTGGTGACCTATGCTTATATGTTATGTATTTCTCTAACCTATGTTATGATTGGTCAAGGAATCAAATGTGAATATTGTTTCCAATGACATGTTCAAACAAAATGTAACCCTTAAAGCTAGGTTGGTTCCATTACACTTGTACCCATCCATCCAGTTCATCCATTTTATTTTTTACCCCATGACTAAGACTGATAGAGACTTATGAAATTGAAGACCCCTTCCCCATTCTGATCACTGCGTATGACATAATCCATGTTGATATGTGTCTCGGGCTATGAAGTATGTGTCTTGGCCAGTGTGGCTAGGTGCACAGGGTTGCCCTTCTTAAATCCTCAAAACAAGTGCTCCACCACAATAGTTTTGTTAAACATTAAAGCATAGAAACACATAAAATCTATATCTAAAGGATGAAAAAGTATATAATATTGAAAAAAGGTAGTTAATGGCCAAGAGATTGATCACCCATTCCTTGTATAATGTAAGGCTCAATTTTCGCTTTACAGAGGCACTAGGGAGAGGCAAACCCATCGGGGCTATGGACTGCTCGCAGGAAGTAGGTAGACTTATTCATTTACTAAATCCCAGAGGGATTTCCAGGGAACCTACTCTTGTAGGATGGCTACTATATTATAAAAAATGTGAAATATATTGAAAGGTTAATTGTCAAAGGATGAGCACTAACTCTTTGTATAGTGTTCGGCTCAATGGTCCCCACAGGGCCATAAGGTGAGACTAGTCTATAAAGACTGGGCCTTTGTCAGTACTGGAGACTAGAAGGATTGTAGGGCACCTGCCTTTGAAGGTTGACCTATACTTGCAAAAATTTTCAAAGGAAAACTTGCTAGATTCTGAGGGAAGCATACCCAAGTACTTCACCCATCTGTGAGACACCTCCATCTCCTATTGCTATCTATCATGCATATGTCACTTTGGTAGAGTTTATTAGTTATCGGCGGGATAGATCATCGATTCAAAGTCAATCAAAGTCATTCCCATTTGCCTTAGAATGGTTCTTCCATCATCTACCATCTATAGCACATTGGTTACACTTTGTAAGTATGGCATGAGCAAGCATATTTCTAGAAGACTATGAGATCTTTTTAGAAGAAAACGTATATTTTATTATTATTGTTGTTGGGCACTATGATTATGAATAACTGACTCAAGTTGGGTTCTAATATACAACATTCTATCATGGCTTACCTAGGAATGTTGTAGGATCATAATGGTACATTATCTCACCTTGATTTTGGGTACATTGACCTGGTCAAACCAGTTGACCAAGTCAATCACGTTTCCTAGGGCAGTTACTCAAAAATACAACATGGTCCAGATCTGTACGAAACATGCCCAAGAATAATACTGTAGTTTTAGTTTTGAGAGTTTGGCCCCGGTTCTCCAAAAAAGTGATTATTATCACTTAATTATTAGCCAAATGACCTATTTTTATTCCAGATGGTAGTATGTTTGGGTCTCCTAGAGCATAGAAGTGTTCCAAGCGGTATGAGTAGTAACTTATACCATTCTCCTATGTCTCCATATCATCTAGAGTAGTCATTTTTCCCCAGTTTTCATCCTGAAGTGAGTTATGATGGATTTATCAGTTTCTAGGGATTGTACGAGCAAAAAATGAACTAGAAATTCACTGAAAAAATTGATTTGGCCTAATGGGTCAAGGAAATGGTTTGGAACTTTGACAGATGATTTTTCTTGACATTGTGTACAGTCCTTTAGTAGCTTTTAGTCAGCATATGTCCTGATTATTTAGTTATGGCTCAGCCAAAGAGGAAAAAACACCCAAGGGGCACCCCCTTTAATTGGCTATTGATGTATTTCATTGTTATATATTATATTATGAAGTTGTAAAGGGTACTAGGGTGAATTAATACCCTAGTGACCCCCTCCTATGATGTATCATGTCATATCTTATGTTATTTTTGTGACATTTCACTTTAGAGGAGCGTCCTTGAGAAAAGTGCGACCCCTTTTTGACATAGTCACTTGATCCATGTATTAGTTGATATATTTTGATCTCCATCATTGATGATGTTATAATCTCAACCGTTGGATGATCAAATGAGTTAGGGTTTATGTCTCTCTCAAACTTTTTAAGAAAGGTGACCCCCCCCATTGTCATTCATGAGCTTTGGCACCGAAATATCAATAAAGAAATTTTTGCTTGGGATTACTTATCTGTGTATCTCGTGGATGCTCTTATTTGATGATTTCCATTTTTTTTCTTCCATATTGAGTTTCATTCGGGATAGATCTTGCCCTTTTTTCTTTACCCATTTCCTTTATAGGAGAGAGAGGGAGACTTTGTGGGGAAACTCACCTTCGTCTCGGCTCTTGGGTGTTTGGTTCGGGGAGTATTTTTGTATTTATGACTTTTTATTCTCTTTTCCTTTCCATATTTTGCATATCTCATTCATTTTCCTGATCGGTTGATGTTTCTCTAATATGGTAGGTTGAAGGGGGCGTAAGGGTGATTGACTGGGACATAGCTACACCAAGATCTAGCTCAGGAAGTTTCATTTTGATGAGAGGTCGACATTCCTCATCATTTCTCAATCCATTTATAGATTCTGGGTATGTCTCACAGGTGCGTTTCTCTTCTTTTATTTTCTGCACATGCATTGCTCATCACTCCATATCATTAAAAACCTTGTTTTTCAGATCTATGAGTCCTAGCTTGCGGCGAGCTACAAAATTAAAAAACCACTTTTGATTTAATATAAAAACTATGTGTCTAAATTTTTGGCTTGATCGGACTCCATTTACCCATCCAAAGCACTGGCCAGTTACTAGGGAAAAACACCCCCCTTGGGGAAAGTGGTCTTTTTAGCAAACTGCAAACTGGGGATTGTTGGTTTCTTCTCCAATCACCTAATATTGCACCTAAAAATCAATCTGAGTTTCCAGCTTTAATTAACTTCACCTATTTTCCCTAGATCCCAATTTTCCTGCATAAACCCTAGGGAAAATTTAAGGCTTTTCACCTGGATGCTCTGAATTTCTCAGTTTTCATTTTAAACTATAATTAATTAGTTAACTAAGAGATTCAACCAAGTTTCCCTCGCTTATATTTTCTGTATCTATAATTTTAGGGTTTCTTGGTCTTAGGGGTACCTTATTGAGCTTAGTCTTACTCGGTCCAAAGTGTCGCTATCCTTGACTTGTGTGACATCCGAGTTATTTTGGAAGTCCTAGATATCGTAGGTCAGAATTTTAGTTGCCTTCCCTCTACTGTCCTGAATAGGATCATCACATAGCGCATCTACAAGATTTGTGATAACATTTTTGGCGTCGTTTCTCGGGAGGCAGAGGCCTACCTTGGTTTGACAATTATCCTTAAGATCTACTCCCGTTGTCTTTGCCAACATTTTTGGTGCCATTGCCGGGGAGGTAGAGACTTACCTTGGTTCATCTATTTTACCTTCGGTGTCTATGAATGTACCTACATATTTGATCATTCATATCACATCCAGTCTAATTTCAGTGATTGCATTTTATATGTTTGGATATTTACAACCACTGCATGAATTTCACTTACCTCTCCCATGACATTATCCATTGGTGAACACGACAATTCATTCACCTGGTGACTTCAAAACATGACTCCACTAAGAAGTGAACCCATCCCATAAATCATAATGAATTCAGATGTATTTATCTGATGCATGAAAGAATTAAATGAAAGTATAAATGAAGCTAGAAGTCATGTAAATGAAAGGGATAGATGGAGGTTAGATTCTTGGTATGAGGATGATCTTCACCATGATTATGGGTATGAATATAATTATCATAATCCTTATGATACCCACCAATTCCCTCATCCACGCAATAAAGATTTCCCAACCATCCCAAGTGGACTAGTGAGTAATAATTAAGTGAATGATCCTTGTAATCCTATTAGGTACCCAGATCAAATAAACAGAGCTATTAGGAAACAAGCTAGAAAGCTTCTCCATTTGGCTTCTCTGAAATTCCTAGGGCACCTCATCCTATGCCAAAAGGATACAGTGAATTTTTTCCTTGTTTCTATTCAAATGAAATCGAATCAATTTAAAAACACTTGGATGTTGTTTGGTATTATATGGAATCATATGGGGCAGAGCATGAACACGTCTATATGCAAGCCCTTGGTAAATCCTTAGGAGGTAATGCCAATTTTTGGTTGTATACATTAGCACCGGGATCCATCACTTGATACAACATGTTCACCGAGTTATTAAGAAAATAATGGGTTAAAAACATTGATGAATACATGCAGAAAAGTAATGATTGTCTTGTTGAGGATCAGTCTGATGAACATGATCAAGATAACCATAGTGAAGTATCTCACGATTTTCTTTATCAAAATTATTCCTCCTCTCCCATTTCAATAATAGATATTCCTTTGAATGAATTTTCGATGCAAGATAATAATGATGAGAAAATATCGACCCTTTAGGACTATAAATTTGATATTGATATAGAGGGAGAACCTCCCAGAATATTGTCATCATTTCCTCATGACGACAAAGACAAAGAGGGAGAACAAAATCATCATTGATCCATAGTTGATTCACTCAGATGTAAATCCATTGAATATCCTTCTAGAGCACAACTCCATAATCATTGCCTGGTTGATAATAATTTAGGTTAATATTCAAGACATACATATTTTAATTAAGATCTTGGTCATATCCTTACAGAGGAAGAAAATGTTGAAAATAATATTACTTGTTTTTAAGATAAATCGCATGATAATTATGATATGATTGTAAGTGCACATCCTTGCCATAATGGTATTGATACAATTCCTTATCCAATACTTAATCAAGATGTGTTGGTTCAATGTATGGATACTGATCTTGTTTCAAATATTGCAATCATTCCTTGAATTCAAGTGAAAACTTTTCTCTCTCATCAAATTCCGAGATTAATTATTCCAAGTCATATGGGAGAAAATTTTCAATCCACCCTCCCGTCCCAACTTTTTCAGTCTTCTTGTATGGGTTTGTGTTCTGAGCAATCTTTTATGTTCAAAATATTCAGTCAAGAATCTAAACATGGTCACATAATTGGAGAAAATTTTCTTTATTTCCCTTCTCAGTCATCGTTGAGGAATAATATTTATTATGGGTGGTTGGAGAAGGTGTATAAAGATTAGTTTCATCTTTTCTCCATTTTTGAACAAGAAATGGTCTTGACCTCATTCAAAGTTTCATTACATTACAACTTGTCCCCATTTGATTCCCCCATTTTCTCTGGAGTGAATAGAATTGAATGTCCTAGTAGGGTAGAGGAGAAAACAAAAAACTGTTTGGAGTGGCTAAATCATGAATCATCTTGTTTTCTTCCATCAAGAATGAAATTGCATACCTTTTATGATCGTATCAGTATATTGATGGATGAGTTTCTAGAAAGTAAACTTCAACCTTGGCATGATTTCATTCCACATTGTCCAAATCTTTCTTTGAATTTCAAACAACAAGTTAGAATGGTTTCAATTTTCATTTACATTACTTTTAAACCATCTCTAGCTTGTTGGGTCATTAACTGTAAAGAAAGATCAATGGATTCATTCAGGAAGTGATTGCATTGGGTATATGATTTTACTTAACACTTGTCTAAATTGGTTAGAGTAGGGTAGCCAGTATTGAATAAGATCTTTTGAGCAATAGTTGAGTTTTTCTTTATGTCTGATTGATGCATGAGTCTTCTAGTTTATGATAATTTTCTGTATTTGTCATTTTCTACATTTAAATTGAGTATATTAGAATTTACATTTCAATCCTTTACTTCCAGCATTTACTTTCTGTCAGTTATTTTTACGCACATGTTTTTCCCATACATGCTTCTCTAGTTGTTCTTGCTTCCATGTGTGTAGACCATAAGTAAATGCTTGGAGAGGAAGCAGAACATTGGATGCACTAGGATGTGCTGAATTTATTGTTCCTGATGGTGCTGCAGAGTAGAGATCTCTAAGGTTCTCAAGCACTCTCTTCATTAGAGCACTTGTCCCAGCTATAGCCAGATGTTATCACATATACATTTTCAGCCAAGTTTCGATGATGAAGCATGTAGACTTGTCTCTTTTTCAATTGTAGGCTAATTTTACATGGGTATCAACATGGATCTCTATAGCTTCATTCCACTTTAGAGCCTTGTGATATTTTCCTTGCGGGGTCTGAGACTCAGGAGTCCATTGAGATGATTTTGGTGACGATCTAGTTCATTTTAGTAGAGCAATAGATCAAGAGTTGGTACACACAGTCATGGGCTTATAAGTTGTAGACATGCATAGATGGTGAGATCAATTATATTTCCTTGGTTTAGTTTTTCTCTATGATGTATCTCAGACAACTGTTCTTTTCATGTTAGGATGATTGTGGTGACCTATGCTTATATGTTCTATATTGCTCTAACCTGCATTATGATTTGTCAAGGAATCCAATGTGAATATTGTTTTCCATGTGATGCTTAAACAAAATGTAACCCTTAGTGCTAGGTTGGTTTCATTACAATTGTACCTATCCATCCAGTTCATCCATTTTGGTTTTTACCCCATGACTAAGTCTGATAGAGACTTGTGAAATTGAAGACCCCTTCCCCATTCTGACCACTATGTGTGACAGAATCCATGTTGTTATGTGTCTCGGGCTAAGAAGTATGTGTCTTGGCCATTGTGGCTAGGTGCACAAGGTTGTGTTCCTTAATTCCTAAAAACCAGTGCTCCACCATAACAATGTTGTTAAACACTAAAGCATTAGAACACATAAAAGATGTATCTAGAGGATGCAAAAGTATAGAATATTGAAAAAAGGTAGTCAGTGTCCAAGAGAATGAGCACCCATTCCCTGTATAATGTAAGGCTCAATTTCCCTTTACAGGGGCACCATGGAGAGGTGAACCCGTAGGGGCTATGGACTGCTCGAGGGAAACCAGTAGCCTTAGACATTTACTGAAGTCTAGAAGGCTTTCCAAGGCACCTGCTCTTGTAGCTTAGCTACCATCTTATAAAAATTATGAAATATATTGAAAGGTTAATGGTCAAAGGATGAGCACTCGCTCCTTGTATAGTGTTTGAATCAATGGTCCCCACAGGGCCATAGGGTGAGACTAGTCTAGAAAGACATGGTCTTTGTTAGTACTGGAGTTCAGAAGGATTTCATGGCACGTGCCTTTGAAGGTTGACCTATATTTGCAAAAGGTTGCAAAGGAAAAATTTCTAGGTTCTGAGGGAAGCATACCCAAGTACTTCACCCATCTGTGAGACACCTCCATCCCATATTGCTATCTGTCATGTATATGTCAATTTGGTAGAGTTTATTAGTTATCAGTCGGATAGATCACTGATTCAAAGTCAGTAAAATTCATTCCCCTTTGCCTTATCTTGGTTCTTCCATCATCACCCATCTATAGCACATTGGTTAGACTTTGTAAGTATGGCATGAGCAAACAGATTTCCAGAAGACCCCGAGATCTTTCAGAAGCAAAGGTATATTTTATTATTATTATTGTTGGTCACTATGATTATGAATAACTGACTCAATTTGGGTTTTGATATACACCATTAGAGCATGGATTACCTAGGAATGTTGCAGGATCATACTGGTACAATATCTCACGTTGATTTTGGGTACGTTGACCAAGTCAATCACATTTCCAAGGGCAGTGACTCAAAAATACAACATGGTCCAGATTTGTTCAAAACATGCCCAAGACAAATACTATAGTTTTAGTCTTGAGATTTTGGCCTCGGTTATCTAGAAAAGTTATTATTATCACTTAATTATTGGCTAAATGACCTATTTTGTTCCAGATGGAAGTATGTTTGGTTCTCCTAGAGTAGAACAGTGTTCCAAGGGGTATGACTAGTCACTTATACCATTCTCCTATGTCTCTGTATCAGCTAGAGAAATCATTTTTCCCCATTTTTCATCATGGAGTGAGTTATGATGGATTTATTAGTTCCTGGGGATTGTACCAGCAAAAAATCAAGTAGAAATTCACTGAAAAAATTGATTTGGCCTCCTGGGTCAAGGAAATGGTTTGGAGCTTTTATAGATGATGTTTTTTAGCGTCCTAGATAGTCCTTCAATAGCTTTCAGTCAGCATATGTCTAGATTATTTAGTTATGGATCAACCAATGAGGAAAAACCCCATGGGGCGCCCCCTCTAATTGGTTATTGATGTATTTAATTGTTATATCTTATATTATGAATTTATAATGGGGCCTAGGGTGAATTAATCCCCTATTGACCCCCTCCTATGATGTATCATGTCATATATTATGTTATGTTTGTGACATTTCACTTTAAAGGGGCATCCTTGAGCAAATTGTGCCCCCTCTTTGACTTAGTCAATTGATCCATGTATTAGTTGATTTATTTTGATATCCACCATTGATGATGTTATAATCTCAACTGTTGCATGATAAACTAAGTTAGGGTTTATGTCTCTCTCAAACTATTTAACATAGGAGACCCCCCCATTGTAATTCATGAGATTTGGCACCAGAATATCAATAAAGATATTTTTTCTTGGGATTATTTATCTATGTATCTTGTGGATATTTTGATTTGATGATTGGCATTGTTGTTCTTCCATATTGATTTTCATTCAGGATAGATCTTTCATTTTTTTCTTTACCCATTTCATTTGCAAGAGAGAGAGGGAGAATTTGTGGGGCAACTCACCTTCATCCTAGCTTTGAGGTGTTTGGTTTAGGCATTATTTTTGTATTTATGAATTTTTATTTTCTTTTCCTTTTCATATTTCGCAGATCTCATTTGTTTTCCTGATCGGTTAATGTTTCTCTGATCTGGCAGGTTGAAGGGGGCGCAAGGGTGATTGACTGGGACATATATACACCAAGATGTAGCTCGAGAAGGTTCATTTTCAAGGGATATCGACATACCTCATCATTTCTCAATCCATTTACAGATTCCAGGTATGTCTCACAGGTGTGTTTCTCTTCTTTTATTTTCTGTACATGCACTGCCCATCACTCCATATCATTAAAACCCTCGTTTCGCAAATCTATGAATCCTATCTTACAGTGAGCTAAAAAATTAAAAACCCCACTTTTGATTTAATATAAAACCCCTATATCTAAAGCTTCATCTTGATCGAACTCCATTTACCCATCCAAAGAACTAGCTAGTTACTAGGGAAAAACACCCGCCTTTGGGAAAGTAGTATTTTCAGCAAACCGCAAACTTGGTATTGTTGGTTTCTTCTCCAATCGCCTAATATTTCACCAAAAAAACAATCTGAGTGTCCAACTTTAATTAATTTCACCTATTTTCCCTAGATCCCAGTTTTCCTTCATAAATCCTAGGGAAAATTTAGGGCTTTTCAACTGGATGCTCCGAATTTCTCAGTTTTTGTTTTAAACTATAATTAATAAGTTAACTAAGAGATTCAGCCAAGTTTCCCTCGCTTATATTTTTCGTATCCATAATTTTAGGGTCTCTTGGTCTTAGGGACACCCCTTGGGCTTAGTCTTACTTGGTCCAAAGTGTCGGTATCATTGACTGGTGTGACATCCGAGTTCTTTCAGAAGTCCTGGATATCATAGATCACAACTTTAGTTTCCTTCCCTCTTCCATCCTGAATAGGATCATCACATAGGGAATCTACAAGATTTGTGATAAAAGTTTCTTGCATTATTGTACAACAAATGGGTCATAATTCCATCAAAGTTAAACTACCCAACATGAAATTGATAATTTCAACTAATTAAAGTTGTATGATCATCCCCACTCATAAGTTCCATGTCCACATCCAAAGGTTGGAGTTCTATATTTTCCTTCATGAATAAACTATTTTTGTTGTCCACCCCATTACCATTTTGCATCGTCAAATCACCACTTGCTTGAAAGGCCACAAAGACATTGTTCCAACTCAAGAAAACTAATTGTCCCAATCATCATTTATGCAGTAGTTTCCCATGTTAAATTTTAACATGTGTGTGATCTTTTCCCAAATTTCATATTGTGTTATAGATAGAACTTGAAATATTAACAACATTAAGATAAATACAGTAGTCAACCAAGCATCACAAAAATGAACAAACCATTTTTCACAGGGAGACCTTTTAAGGACAAAAACCCCAAAGCATTAGTAATTCATCCTCTAAATGAGATGACTGAGTTTGTACATAAGAAGATAAAAAAATTTCTCATAATTCTGAGATGAATGTATAGAAATTTCAACCGTGGTATTCCAACTACTACTGCTAGTAATCATGACCACCAGCAAGGGTTGTTGCAGCTTTCTAGTGCTACCCATGTCCACCACCAAGGACGTGGCATATTGTTGCTACTATCTGTGACCACTTCCAAGGTTGTTGATGCTTCCCTAGACCAACACTAAGGGTGGTGCTGCTGCCCTAGACCACCACAAAGGGTGATTCTACTTCCCTAGACCCCACAAAAAATGATGTAGAATCTTGTTGCTACTACCGATCCTATTGTAGCAGCCCTTATCACCACCGAGGGTGTTGTAGCAGCTTGTTGTTGGTTCCTTGTCTCCACCAATCCTGCTCTCTCCTCCATGAATTGTTTGTTCTGAAGAGAGATGCCCTAGCAGGCCTTTAATCATGAGTTGTTGCTACAAATATCCACCATCGAGACTTTATAAAGAATAAAGAAACCTCATGAAAGCTTAAGAGTTGCAAAATTTGAACAAGAAGGAAAAACACCAACTACCGAATTTATGATATTAAACCTCAGATGCGATTTTGTTGAAGATCTTAGTCAACGAGTTTAGGAGAATTGAAGTATGTTTTTGTGTCGAAATGAGTTGGAAATGTTCTTCATTTATATTTCATCACACATTTGAATTGGTTCCACATAATTAAGTGTTGACATTAGGGCCTAATTTCTTTTTCATCTTTGACCCTCTGAATTTTGATCTTTTGTGGTTCAAAGGTCTTTTTGGTGTTTGAATTGTGGCACTGATGGATCAAGACTAGGTTTACAAGGTCCTTCATGTATTTCTGTGACCACAAAAATTTTCCTCAATATTTCTCAAGGGTCCTTGTGGTTCATTCATGCTTACTCAAAGTACATTTGTATGCTTACCAATATTAGGTTATAGGTATCTCAACCAAGGGTAGCTATCCCGTGGAGAGGGTTGTATAGCCCATATATGAAGGAGAGGAGTGGATCACTTTCCCAAACTCGGTAACTGACCATGTACCTCAGCCCCAAGATCCATCAGATGACTCAATGTCAAATACTAGGTAACTGACCAAGTTCTTCCATTCTCCCAAAGAATGGCCCTCAGCCCTAGGAAGAGTCTCTAGTCCTGTACTAGGTTAAATTCCTGGTAACTGAACAGGTGCCTCCATTCAATGAATGTCCCTCAGCCCTAGGCTCATATCCCTAGTACCAGAATGGGTTAATTTCCTGGGTAACTGACCAGGTGCCTCCATTCTCCTAGAGATTACTGTACATGGCATTTGGTAAATCATCTCAAGGACCAAATTTAACGTAGTGACCATTGGAGTGGTAATGTTGAAAGAGAATAAAATTATACCCAAGTAAAATATATCATTTCTAATAACCATGATGAGTATCAGTGGGGGTGAGGACATCAAATATGGGGTGAGTATAAATGCATGTTGGGTTTTATAAGATGTTGTTCACAAAATCACAAAACATAGCACTTGAAGGGCCAAGCATAAATACAATGAGACATGGGTGCAATATATTAGGGGGATACCCATAGGTATTTTAAAAATAATTCATTACCTTATTCATCCAACACAACATATGTATCATGATCAAGCTCAGAATCGACATCGTTGAAAATATTTCTTATATCAGCATCATAATCAAAATTGGGCGCTGTCCTTTAAAATAGTGTGCAACCATTTTTTATTTTTTTCAATAATCAAAAGCTTATATGTACAAAGTCTCATCCATATTCACAATATCCACATAATACATATTTGTACATTTATACGACAATTAGAAAAGAGTTCTTGTACTTCCAAATAATAATAGAACCATCTCTAAAACTTTGTAGGTACCACCAAATAGGTACTTGTCATATCTATCTTCCTCGAGTGAGGAATATAGACTAGAAGAGTTTGAAAGTGAGACGTCTATTACAAGATCTAACAGGTCAAGATCAACTAGAGGTGAAAAGGTAAGGAGAAAATTTCTTAGATGCATGGAACTTTTTCTTTTTGAGGAGGATCATGTGATTATGATAATGATAGCATAGGTGACATTGAGTTTCCCTTTAGGTATAGAAATCTTGTTAAAAGATGGATACCCAATGAGCTACCCCAAGTGGACACATATTTCTTCCTTAATGGAAAGATTTATCGCATTGATCCATCGTCTTTAGATGGATTGGGGTAATTTTCCATGGATGGCATAATGGTAAAATATGGCACTGAAACTGAGTTGATGGCGTATTTCGGACCAAGATACAAATACAATGACTGGTTTTTGTTGGTATCATATACATAAAGTATTCGGAGATACAGAGTTGCAGCAAATTATATACAACTACTAGGAAAGAATCTGAACAAAGGAGTTACTATGCATATTGATGGAAGGAAAAAATATTTCATAAATATCGTAGGTTTTATAAACATTACACGACCAGGGAGAACATACAAGCTACCCAATTGTATGTTTGAGGGCATGAAGGAAATTGTGTATTCGTTTGTGAAAAAAAATCATTAGTTGCAGGTGAAGAGTTTTTTATCGATTACATTTTGAATCAAATATATGTGAGGATTTCTATTATGGGGGTAATTAGCTTATACAATGATTTAACTCAACCTTTGATCGATGAATTATTATTTTTCTCTTGCAATAATGTTAATAATATGTACTTTTCATTATTAATATTTCTTGATTCTTGTATTGTGGTAGGGTGATCATGGCCATATTCCATGAGCAAGTAGATATGATTTGGTAAACATCAATGCTGTAGTAACCACAATTCATGATTATAATACAACTATTAACATTTAACCCTTTTTGTGCTTATGAATTGAATATCTCAATATGATATAATGCTTATTATATTGTGGCAGGGAGGTACTCAGAACACACCTACAACTTCTGGTAAGGTAAACGTGACTGTCATATTAACACTAAATTTTTTCTTCATTAATCACATTTAGTATACATGGTTCAATTTTTACTTTTGAATATGAATATGTCTTGCTTATGAGGTTGTGGCAGGATGACCGTGGAAAGTCACCAATGGTGTCGCATAAGGTAAATGTTATCATAATAGTACCTAATAGCATCAATGTAATAGTAACCACAATTCATGATTATATTGCAGCTCATGGCATCTGGTGGAGAGTCTGTGGTGAATGAGGAATTGGAATCATCACCCGAACCATAAAACTTTGTGTTCTTAACACTCTAATCATTAGGGCCTTAAGGGTTTCTGATAAAAACCACATATAATCTGAGAAAGAATACCTACAAAAAGTCTTCGTAAGCAATGGTTTTATCCCAGCTCAAACCAACAAATCCCTTGCAATAACAAAGGCCCACGAGAATGGATCAAAGGATTCCTTCAAAGAAAAGGTGGGTGATAACAAGGTGTTTCTCCCTTACATTCAAGGGATCATAAAAAAAATAGAAAAAAACATGGAAAAGAAAATCATTGATTATGTGTCCACCTAATAACATCAAAAATCTCCTCTGGTTTGTGAAAGATTCGATAGACCCAAGTCCAAAAAAGGGGGTTTACTTGATTCTTTGGGAATGTGAGAAAACCTACATCGACGAAACAAGATAGTCTATTCGAACCAGGGTTAAATAACTCTGCACTGACATCCTCCTGCATAGAACTCATAAATTAGCATTAACAGAGCACTTTCATAACACAAAACACCCAATAAAAATAGAGGATATGCAAGTGCTAGTGCAAGTTAACAATTGGTCATGAAAAAGAATGAGGGAGGAAATCGAGATAGTTAAGAACCCGAGTTGCTTGAACATGGACAATGACCTCACCATTAGTAGATCCTCGTTACCTAACTTAACTAAACTTAATAAGAATTAAATTAAATCGAAAACTAAATTATTAAAATTATAATTATAATTAAAAATAAAAATAAAATTATAATTGAAAATAGAAAATTAAAATTAATTCACTAAACTAACTATTAATATCAAACCTAATATATTAACTAATAAACAAAATAATTTTTTTATTAATTAACTAAGTAAATTAAAAATCAAATTAACTAATTAATAGATTACTTAATTAATTAATCCAAAACTAATCAATGTTATTAAAATCATATTAAATTACTTAATTTACTAAGAAACTAATAAAACTCAAATTATAAACAAACCTAATTAATATTAATAATTTACTAAATCAAATTCTAAATCAAAATAAATTAATTACTAAATTAACTAATAAACTAAAAGTAATAAACTTCCTTAATAAATATTCAACTAATAAAAAGAACATTCAAATTAAAAGAATAATTAACAAAATTGTTAGTTAGGCCGGAATAATAAACAATTAATTAAACATTTTAATAAATTAAAATATGGTTATTGAAATGAACCTAGAAATTAGAAATTAAGAACAATTTAAAACCCTAAAAAACTAATAACCTAGTCGGCACCATATAAAGTAGGTTGTTATGTATTAATACATTAATGAAATATGAACAACTTCCCAGGCATCGCTACTGTCCTGAAGATTAGCCACGCATGGCTCGAAATGTCGACATCAACTCCTCACTCACTGCAGACTCTCCACCAGATGCCATGAATCTTTACTGCAGAATCTAAACAAACTTATATTATAGTTGTTAACATTTGGATTTTTTATGCTTATGAGCTCAATATTTCAAGATGATATCATGCGTATTGTATTGTGGCAGGGGGTACTCATAACACACCTACAACTTCTAGTCAGGTAAATGTGGCTGTCATATTAACAATAAATATTTTCTTCATTAATCACATTTCTTAGACATGGTTCAATTTTTACTTTTCAATATGAATATGTCTTGCTTTTTGTATTGTGGAAGGATAACTGTGGGAAGTCACTAATGGTGTCGCATCAAGTAAGTGAATATAGCATAATAGTAACTAAACATGATTAAAGTAATTATGTTTCTTATTATATGCATGTTATTTTTTTGATGTGAATTTTTGTAATGATAAAAATAAATTAACTACTTTTATTGATTTATGTTTGTAGAGCACACCACATCAAGATGATGAGGTGGTCGTTGAGGAGGATATATTTTATTTGATTGACCCAATGGAAACTGTGAAGAAGGATTTGAAAAATTCCAACCAAGAACTTCTTAGACAGATTGTAATTAGACCCGAGATTGAAGAAATCAAAGCAAGAATTGATGACTTCATGCAAACAATAGAATAGTACGGGGTAAGGAAATATATTCATTTAATTTTGTTTTAGCTCTTTTTTTTATATGATCTAATTAATTAAAGTTTTCGTTTTGTAGAATTGTTTGGGGATAACACCTGTGCATCGAGTACAGGTTGTAGAGGGTAGTATTGGTAGTAGCGATGGTTCAACACATCGTCAATCTACCATACAAAAGAGGCTATTGGCATAATCCTGACCAGAAATCCCATTTAGATGCTATGACCTTAATTGATGTTGGAGATCAACAGGGCCCTTCAACCACTACTACTTTAGAGGATGTTAGAGATGAGAGTAGCATCAAATGTGAATGTTGTTGTGTTGGAGCAGTATGTGTGGTTAGAAAGGGATAATTTTCTTTTACCTTCTTGGTGGACCATGATTTTGTTCCAGTCAAGATATCGAAGATTTTTGGTATTATTTAATTAATTCAATGTTTTTTCATATAATTCAAAGCCACATACCTTGAATTATTTTTAATTGATTATCATATTGTTTTTGCAAGAAATAATGTTTTTTATAAGAAACTGCATGAGAGGGCATGGGAGATTTTTGGGCCCACCTTCGTACACGGTGGAATGCCAAAAATGAAAAATTTAAAGATGATCTGATGAACCACATGGTCATCTTGTTTGGTGATATCTTCAACAAAAAAGGTGTCATATCAACAACTATATTAAATTTGAAATATGTCAAGGCAGATTATAGGGAAAATTTGCAAACTAACCCTAAGTATGAGCGTCCTCTGATGGTTACAAAGAAGGAGTTGAAGGTGCTCATAGATGATGCAAAGGATAAGGATTTGAGAAAATAAGGAAATAATCGGCTGCTCGGTTTAAGAAGGTATGACACATATCATTTTTTCAATGAAAAATTAATTTTGTTTTTACTTTCAAATATATTTAAGTTGCAATATCTAACATATTTGAAACCTTTCATAGGCTCCCCAAAACCTCTAAAGAAAAAAAGGAAAGAGTATAAAAACATGGGCAACACAAACTGTGACAGGGTGGATATCATAAACTAAGAGCATGAATTGTACGAATCAAACGATCATTATTTGTAGCCAAATTTTTTCTTAATGTAGCGAACAAATAATTGATTTATCACAAGAAATTTTCATGGTGTTATGCATTGTAGGGAAATTCTTTTCAAGAGGCATCCATTGAAGAAGACTTGAGTCTTGGCTTCAAGTATGGTTTTCAACATGTGCTAGAAGATCGAAAAATATTAGGGAAAACCCCAATTTCCCCACTGACATAGATAGGGGTAAATAAAACCAATCAAACCATAATTATAATGTACTTATGTAATCTATTCATGAATGATCACATCAAAAAATAAATGTCTTTTTTTGTTTTCAGGGTGAGAAAAACAAAAGCAACGAGGGTAGTAGTATCGAACAAGTACCACATGATGGTGGTGAGCTTCCTCATGATGGTGGCGAGGATCCTAGTCATTTAGGTATGTATGCTATAAATCATAAGTATTTAACATGATTTTAAATATATAGTTGATGACGTGTACTAATAAATTTAATTCTATGAATTGTAGAGTATGTACCTTTTCATGATCAAGTGGAAGATGAACAAATGGATGAACGAATGAACACTCCAATTGTCTCATCTAGTCAGCCAACAGGTAAATACCATTGTAATGATATCGAAAATAATGAAATATGTATCTCAATAATAACTAGTCATTTATTATATCTATATAAATGACTTGGTTTTTGTAGATGATGCCCCTCTCCAGCGACCTCCATGCCCTTCTATTCGACGTACTAGAAGTATGGTATGGGAGAGCATTCCTAGAAAATCAATAGAAAGAGAGCTATGGAGAACCTTCTGCAATGAACAATCAAAATGCATGATATAACAGAAATATTGGAGCACAAAAGAGACTTTATTGATCATGGGCCACTTCAAGGGGGCAACCTCCTTTGAGAAAGCTCAATACAAAATAACTCTTCGATGATTTCATTAGCCTCAACACATACTTATATACTAATTCTAATCTAAACAACTATTACCCCCCCATGAATTTGGGATAATGCAACATAATAACTAGACAACTTAACAACTATTACTTACTCCTCATGAATGTGGGATAATACATCATACTGATGGGACAACTTACAAAGCATATGCGTCCGATAAAATGTACTAACAAAATGAAGAGGAGGGTTGACACGGGTTCTTAACATCCCCTCCCTCTTAAAAAAAGGCTTTGTCCTCAAAGCTTTAGATGTGGAAACCGTTGTTGAATCTGAAGGAGTGGTTCCCATGTAGCATCCTCTGGTTACATGTTGTGCCACTGAATTAAGACCTCTGTGATGGATTGAGAGGGAATCTGACAAGTGCTCTTATTGAGGATGGCCACCAGATCTAAAATGATGGATCCTTCAGTATCTCGTCTTGGTAAAACAATTTGCGATCTGATGTTGGTGCCAATCACTTGTTGAATGCAAGAAGAAGGAGGAAGTGCCAATTTATAAGCAACAGACACAATCTTCTGAAGAACTGTATATGGAATAGAGATATTTGGAGTGAGCGTTTGATTCCCTTTGAGTTTCAAGGAGGATTTCTTGTAAGGCTACAAACGGAGAAAAACCATGTCACTGACTTGAAAAGTGCGCTCAGAATGGTGCTGATCAGCTTGGTGTTTCATGCGGGTTTTGGCCATGTGAATATTTTCCTATAGAAGGTGAATAATCTAGTGTCATTTTTGAAGAACCATGTCAACAGCCTGAACTAGTGAACTACTGGGGAGGTAGGGAAGGAGTACTAGAGGAGTGTGACCGTAAACTGCTTCATATGGAGGCATTTGAGATGCAATATGGTAGGAATTATTGTACCACCATTCAATGACAAGGATCCACTTTGTCCACAGATGTTGTTCGTTAGAGGTGAAACAACGAAGATAAGTTTCCCAATAGTTGTTGATGACTTCATTCAGACCATCTATTGGTGGGTGATAAACTAAACTGATATTCAGTTTGGTGTCAGTAAGGAGAAAATGACTTGTGAAAGGTGCGTTGCGGTCTGAGACAATGGAAGAAGGGATTCCATGAAGAAGGAATATCTTGTCCAGGAAAATTTGTGCGATTGAGGAGGTGGTATATGGAGGCCTGAGAGCACAAAAATGATGATATTTGGAGAGTTGATCAACCAAAACCAAGATTACGGTCTTCCCTCCATATTTAGGGATCCCTTGAATGAAATCCAATGAAATATATGTCCAAATCCTTGTAGAGATGGGAAAAGGTTCGAGCAATCTGGAAAGGAGTGTAGTTTCACCTTGGTGGCACTGATAAGGAGCACATTTGGAAACCATATGTTGAATTTCTCATTTCATTCCATTCCAAAAGAAGTGACATCGTTCCCTCTCATATTTTTTCATGAACCTAGAGTGCCCTGTCGATGGAGAAGCATGGAGTTCATAAAAGACTGCATGTGTAATATATGTGCTCCGAGGAAGCACCAGAGGCCCCTTGTATCTCAGAGAAGAGACATCCCAAGAGAAATGAGGTACCACAGAAGGGTTACTGGATAATGGTTGGATGGCTTCAGATAATGAGGAGTCATTGACATAGCCTTGCTGAACAAAGTGTAACCAAGTTGGAATAGGCATAGAAATAGCTGAAAGAGAGACAGGGGCATCAAATGTGCAGGAAATAGTATCCACCATAAGATTGTCCTTAGCCTTCTTTTAATTGATCTCATAGTCATAACCTCTGAGTTTGCTGACCCATTTCCATTGTGTTGGGGATGAGACCCATTGTTCCAGGAAATATTTCAGACTCTGGTGATTATTCTTGATGCAGCAAGGATTCCCAAAGAGGTATGGCCACCACTTCTGTACTGCGTGCAACATAGTCATCATGTCATTCTCATATGTGGAGGTAGATAAATTCTTTCCAAGAAGGTATTTACCAATGAATGCCATGGGATGTTCATCTTGAAAGAGGACAACACCAAGTCCATTGTTGCAAGCATCACTCTCAAGAGTGAAGGGCTTGGAAAAATCATGCATCTGAAGGGTGCATCGGAATGAAAGATCCAAGGGAGTATTTGAGGCTTCCGAAGGTTTCATCTGAATGAAATGGAGCTGAGTGATGACACCATGTGATTTATTCTTAAGGATCATTTCCATGCAATGTGAACTGATGATGATGAGAGACCTTGATTGTAATCCATTGAATGTGTGTTTTTTCCCATTGACTAAAAAATGCATCCACAATTCAGCAAAATCCCATAAGATGGGTCCAAGTGTGCATAACCATTGAGTTCCCGAAATCACAGAACAACCTCCTAGGGGTATGGAAAACATGTTGGAGCACAAGTTATAATCTCCAATAGAGGTACACACACTGCGACACTTTCCTTTTCAAGGTAAGGTGCTCCCATTGGCAACCATGACTTTAAAGCCGGAGAAAGGATGGACAAAACAATCAACTTGTTTAGCAATCTGAGGGTCAATAGGCGGCTTTGGAATGTCGACCTGGTCGTCTACTGGATCCTGAGCAGCATCACAAATTTCAAGTGCAAGCGGGGAAGGCACATCCAAGAAATAGGGCTTGTGTTCAGTACATTGATGTCCCTGGGTGAATTTATCATCACAATTATAACAAAGTCCTTTTTCCCTATGTGCGCGCATCTCGGCTTCAGAAAAATGCTTGATAGGAGTGGTTCTAGGAGTCAGAGGGATTGGATTGTTTTAATGGAACAAAAGTGGATTTGGGGCATTGCTGAGCCCTAATATTGTCCTCCACCAACTTAGCCAACCCTAGGATTTCCATCATTGTGTTGGGACAGAACATTGTAACATCAGATCGGATTGTATCCTTAAGACCACTGATAAGAAACTCCTGTAGAATGCATCAGAAAATCCTTCTATGAGCTTGACTAAGTTCTCAAATTCTGTCTGATACTCTCTCACAGTGCCAGTCTGGCAAATTTTAGAGAGTGCTCCTATGAATTCATCAAAACCACTAGGGCCAAATCGGTGCAAAAGGAGTTGGCAAAAATCTGTCCATTGGGGCTCTTCATGATCCTTGATGTACCAACAGAACCATTGAAGGGATTCATGTTCCAAATGAAATGATGCAAGTGGGACTTTGGTGACATCAAAATTGTTATGCATATTAAAGTATTGTTCTGCCTGGTGTATCCATCCACTTGGATCATCACCATTGAAGCGAGGGAATTCAATCTTTGGCCCACAAAAGTTGCTGGAAGTAGAGAACACAGTGCCTACAGAAGACTCAGGCTATTTTCGGTTGCTCATGGCTAAATACTGAAGATGGAGGTTAAGAAATATTTGATCTAGATCTTCGAGTTTGGTCTTGAGGGTGACAATTCTTCTGCCATTTTCCTATTTTCTCCTGCGCGGGGGACAACCATAAGCAAGTTTGTTTGTTCGTTTGTTTCGGAAATGGGTGGAAAAACAAAAACGAAGAGGGTTTCAGAAAAGAAAAAATTTGAGTTGGAAAAAATGCGAGTGAGTAACTAGGTTGTGGACACTTTCTGAGGGACAAGGAAACAAAAAAATGTGAATTTCAGAAGCAGGGTGAAAGAAGGAGATGAAATTTCAGGATTTGGGAAGTGGATTGGGGATAGGGTCCTCAATGAATGAAATATGTAGAATGGAATGACATGGGTTTGAATGAATTTTCAAGGGAAACAGAGCTAAATCAAGGAATATATGGCTAGAGTTTTTATTTTTATTTTAAGAAATGATATGTGGCAGTGCTAGAAAGTTGTGCTTTATCAACTTGAATTGGAGTAAATGATCTATGACAATTCTGGAATTCTACATGTTATCAACTATAAATAGATATGGACCCCAGGTATATTCAAACTCCTAATGGTTCAAAGGTAGTCACTCAGCCACCAAGGCTATCTCAATATTGAGTATTGGGACAGTACCCATCACTTCACGACACAAATAAAACTGCTGACCGCTTGGCCAAAAATGACAGCTCTTTGGTTTTCCTCATAGATGGGAATCTAGTCAATCTGGTGGGGTCGTTGCCCTTTTTGCTTGTAGGTCCTCTCAATGGCCAGCTACTTTGGGGTTCCTGTGGTACTCCTCACAATGAGTTTTATGGCTATGCCCAAGTACTTCCCACAGTTAAGCGAAGAGGGTTTATTCCCTGATCCGAAGGAAAAATACCGCTGTAAGAAGAAGAACTACTGTAATAATCACAATTCCAAAAAAAATGTGGTATAAATTCCACCCAATGCTCAAAAACCCGTAATTACAGCTAGGGTTTTGAGACGCAAAATTTTAAAATGAGCATAACCCGATATAATGAGTAACACTGCATAAGAGACCAATGAGGAATCGACTAGTGAACTTGTGATTTGTAAAGTCTTAGGATTATTTAGAGGTATGGTAGATGGTATGGATGGTGGTATTATTTGTTTCATTACATGCATATCATCCTGCAAACAGTCTTCTAAACCATAGATATAATCTTGTGAATGAAATGAGGAAGAGCTCCTCAATGACAAGTGAGCATCTAGTGAAAAATCACAATTTTGGGGAGATGAATCTAGGAGACTGATAGGAGGATTATCAAAGAATGGATATGATGTTTCTGATTCCGATATATTAGTGACTAAATATATATCAGAGACATGATAAAATTACTCAACGCTTGCACTCAAAGCATAAGTTCTATCACCTTGGAACGGTGCACTATGATAGTGTTCTGAGGAATCAACAGGTTTCTCTAGCTCATTCTTAACTTCGATCTTCTACTTCTCAAGAAGATGAGACATGATGTTCATGTTCTTGTTTAAACACTTCTTCTCTGAATGAAATATGTTGCTACAAAAAAAACACTTGGATGTGCTCCCTTTCTTCTTACCCTTCTTTACTAAATCTTCATTAGTAGGCTTTCACCATTCATATTCAATTTCTAACATTCGCTTCTTCTCTTTCACAATTTGCTTCTCTTTTGATTTGATATTCTTGCTTCCTTGAAACAAGAGAGAATGATCCTTTCCCTTGGAGAAATTAAGGAAACCCATTTAGATCAATTTATCTTTCTCCTTTGTTAGTGAATCAAGAAAATTATTTAAAGAAGGAAGTTTCCACTTAGGAACAACAAGCCTAGTAGCATGAAAAGTAGACACAAAAATCAAGTAATCAGGACCCAATTTAGAAAGAATGGAAATGATTAGTTGATCATCTTCCTTCTCAATCCCACATTTCTTGAGCATTAGAACAAGTGACTTGAACTTGGTGAAGAAACCCTCAAGAGAATCAAAATTCCTTGGATTGAGTGAGAATAACTCAATCTCCAATGGATGCGCTCTTAGCTCATCTTGAACTCTAAAGGGAGACTCCACACTTGGTTTGGAGTGGTAAAACCATATAAATGAAAGAGTAGATTAGGATAAATATAGAGACAAAGAAATCCATAGGATTCATCCAACCTATTATGCTACTTAGATTTCTCAATCACAACATTGGGCTAATTTTCTAAGGCTAGAGTAACTATGTACAGTCCATTATTGCACAATAGAATGTAAATTTTGGCTTTCCATTCATTGTAGTTGAACATAGTAAGAATTATAGCTGAGGAAGAATCCATATTGCTCAGTTGATGCACTCAAAAATAAATTCTCCGCAACCTGCAAAACAAAACTAGGAGAAAATCTTGTAAGCTAGATAAGATGTTCTTCAGAGAGGGATAGTAGGCTGGATGTGTTCCTCAACTCTGTATAACTTAATCAACCTTGCACTTTGATACTATGTAGAAATAATATATCCAAAAAAATGAGACAATATGCTAAGAAGAAGGACATCAAATAGATCTTTATACTAAGATAATTGTCAGACGCATACACATGAAAAATACAGAGAAGAAAAGAGACTAAATCACATGAATGCAGAGATGAATATTGGAGTGTATCCTTCCATTAATTAATGATGAATAATAGTGTACATAAATAGTACATCCCTCATAGTAAAATCGATTTCTATGGAGAAAAATCATAAATCTAAAAGAGGATGGCTTACCAAATATGATAAACCCCCATAGGTGGCTAAAGCACTTCCCAAATCAGTCAAGGACCTAAGGAGTTAGAAAAAGCATGAGTGGGTTGTCAAGAGTTATAGAAAATCATGATAATCTTGGAATATGGAGAGAAATTCATGAAGGATGGGTTGGAAACAAAAGATATCGGTTTCCCTGTTAACTAGCTCTACTTTATCCACAGAAAAGCTGGATAAAGCATAATCTACTGTAAAGCATAGTTACTAATTTTGGATGTCCATAAAGTGGTCAAGATCAACCCAAAATCATAAATAAATAATTCCTGGGATATAGATGGCATGTGTTGACCTTAAGGTGCAAGTGGATGCCAACTAATTAGCTGGTGGGTAGGAATTGAATCAAATAATGATTAAATATTGTATCCTAAGTTATGAGTAGGTTTAATATATTCCAAAAAAGGTAAATATCATGCATTTTAAAAAAAATTAATAATATTTTAATGCTATAACATTAATACATATATCTTGCAAGTATTCAAACAAATGGTAAATTTGCATGTCCATTATGTGGTGCAAGGATAAAATCTCTCCGTTTAAAAAGTTTAGCAAAGGAGGTGTTTGATGAGTATAGGCACTTCCTCCCTAGGAACCATAGGTATCGAATTACCGAGAAAACAAAATTCAATGGTAAAGAAGAGAATGGGAAGAAAGCACAAATAATGACACCTCACCTTTGGAAGTTCAAATATAATAGAAATCATTGAGGTATGCAAATTGTTTATGTATCATATATAAACATGTAATATTATGAATTAATTTTATATTTTTACTGAGTTTTTTCTACCATGGGTACTTTCATGAATTATTGATAGTGTGTTTTCATTTATGTTTAATGAATGTATTTAAGGCATGAATGGGATTCCACAAGGAATGAATAGTTATCCCATACAATTCAGTAGGTTTCCTTACTACAAGAACCTACAAACATCTCATTTGTTTGATACAATGAATATCAGGAAGAATGTAACAGAAATGATATGGCAGATATTAGATGGAAGGATTGACAAAGATAAAATTGGAAAAAATTGTAGTGACATTGAAAAATCCAATCACTCATTGCAAAGTGTAATTATTTCCAATTCCAGAGTTGGTGACCGAAATATCATACTTTCAGGGTTATTGACAGAGCAACAAAGAAATGCTATAAAAGAGGTCATTCGGAAAATAGGGTTTCCGATGGGGTTTTCGTTGAACATACAAAAAATTGTAATGAAAAAAGGTGATTTTGGTGGTGTTAAAACTCATGGCAAGCATACATTCATTAAGGTAATTATTTACCTATATAATTTCCATTTAGTACATCTTTTTAGTAATTGTTGTCTCCTTTTTGGAAACAAAAAATAATGATTTTCTTTTTTCTACAGTATGTTCTACCTCTATCTCTCCCAGATAGCTTTGACAACAACACAAAATAAGTTATATATGATCTTGGGAAATACACGAGGTTAGTAACAATTTGTATGCATTAAAATGTTTTTTCTATTTGTTCCATAGGTTATTGACATATTGTGTTTTACATCTTGGAACTTTATTATATATGCCTCAATCTTGTTGATCACTGTTATTTTCTTGCTTCATTTTTAGGTGGATTCCATCTAAAGAAATCCATAAAGAATATATTAGGTATTGGAAGAGAGAAAATCCTCATTTAATGTGTGAATTGTAGAAGTATTTACCTCCAACATTTTTCAATTCCCAAGATCACTATCTAATACACCACATTGATGAGATTGAATTGTGTGGACCTGTAAACTCAAGGTCAATGTGGATGGTGGAAAGGCATTTGAAGTCATTAAAGGATTTTGTGAGACAAAGAGCACATCCTTAGGTTTATATGGTGCAGGTCTATATGGTATATAAATCCATGGATTATATTAGTCAATATCTTCAAATTTAGCAAAAAAATCAATCCGCCTTGCATTTGGCATGCCAACTCCATCAACAAATTTGAAGGGGAGGTCTTGTTGGGGAAAGGTAGAATGAGGAAAATGAAAGGTAATTTAATTGTGTATATTTAATTTATTATACAATTAATTTTTTAATTTCATATATATATATATATATATAATTTAAGGTAAACTTAATTTCCTTTAATGATAGCTAATTTACAATTCTTAATTGTTAGTTTTTCATATAGTTGGTCACGTGTAGGATGCACTACATTTATACATTGAAAACAATCTTGATTGGATGGAGGAATGGATAGAATGATGCACATAATTCTATAGTACCTTATCATGGGAAGGGTTTAGTAAATTGATTAAAACAGTGCATCAAAACCGAGAAGAATATCCCAGTGAATTCACACAAAGGGAAATTGATTTAGCATGTGGTTTAAAAGATAAAAGGCAAGCATATAATTTACCATGTTCATTTTTTTCATTTTTTTTCATTATATCGGTGTATTTCTTCTTATATATCTATTTACTGAGTTGGTCATGATTATGTTGATACACCATAAGGCTGTGTGGTGCAATGGTCGTAAATTTTGTATCAAAACGTTGGATGATAGGAAGAAAACATCGGATTGTGGGATAACTGCATTTTTTTAAGTCACTAATGTTTCCTCTAGAAGTGACAAACATATAGAAGTATATGAAAATAGGTACTATGGTTATTTCGAAAATATAATTGAGTATGGATTTAATTCCATTAAAATAGTTCTGTTTGAGGTCAAATGGTACATGATACGAATGAATGAACGTGATCTCAAAAGAACTGTTATTGGGCATGCCAATGGATTTACCATGGTTAATACAAGGGCACTTGAACTGGGTATAGAGCATTATGTTCTTCCAATTCAATGTGAGCAGGTCTTTTACTCAGAGGTGCTAGCTAAAGCAGGTAGTTCATACATTGTTAGATCTGATCCAAGAGGAATATTGATCTAGTATAATGCGCCAAAGGAAGAATATAAGGTGATGCATACTAGGATCATTTGGTCACCTATTTCGATGTGTTAGATGAAGAATTCAATCAAGAGTATGATCATCCAAATGATGTAGTCAGTGATGATATTGATGATGACTATATAATGAAAAATTACATTGATGATGTGATTGTTGATATGAGTGATCCTTTCAACGATATAGATTCTGACCCAAATGATGATACAAACTTTGACTCAGATAAAGAATAATATCAATGAAATTGTAGCAATGTTGGAATCTTGGAGCTGTTATGTGTATGATGGGCCATATGATGATTATTCCAGGCAATTGTTTATGCAACATCTCATTTGTCGTATTTTTTTCATATTGTCATATGTTTTTTTCCATTTAATCATAGATATTCTTTATATATCCAAAATGGTTGTAATATTTATGTATTGTATATGTTTAATTCATTTAGGTAAGTTCCAAGTTAAAGATACGAATGCAATAATTACGTAAACCTGTATATATTCATTGCCACCATCATCATAATCATAAACATCATCATAGCAACACAATCATCATCAACATCAACATCGTCATAGTCATCATCGCCATTAGCATAATCATCATCATCATAGCCATCATCATCACCTTCATCATCATCGTCATCACCATCATCATCACTGTCATCATCACCATCATCATTGTGGTCATCATCAATATCATCATCATCACCATACTCATCATCACCATCATCGTCATCATCATCATTGGCATATTCATCCTTGTCGTCAGTGTAATCATCTTCATCTTCATCCTCATCGTCATCATCATTAGCATCATCATCATCATCATCATCACCATCATCATCATCATCATCGACATCATCATTGTCGTTATCATCATCATCGACATCATCATCTTAACCATCATCATCACCATCGCCATCATCATCACCATCATCATCATCGCCATCATCATCATCGCCATCATCATACTTGATGTATATTCAAAATTATTGTATATTTGAGTGTAAGTTTTGGATCTATAAAAATATTGACATCTATCCTTCACAATTACATAGGTCTTACCAACTTAGGATTTTCCATCAAAAGTGATGGTTATTACCCCAAAACTTGTTTCTTTTAGGGCATTTTAGCTGAATGAAAGGACTAAAATGTTGTCATTATTTATGAATTTCTTTTTAAATTGGAATAAAACACCCTTCTATATCTTTTCCAATGCCAAAGTGGCACTTGATTTGGACCTCTCAAGACATGGGGATTTCTTTACAAAAACCACATGTTTAAGCATTGTTTTAGAAATAAACAAAGACACTAGTGTGCACAAACTATACATTTTAAGATAAATGGATTTGGATTGTGAAATTTTTAATAGATATAAATTTATTTTTCTTCTTCCATCCCTACAATTTAGACACAACTAAAACATCACAAAAAATATAGTGTAGTGATAACCGGTTAATATGGCTAATTTTAATAAACTAGAAAATAACTATTATATAAATTAATAAAATATATATATATATATATATAACTAGACAACAAAATATAAAACAAAACATGAGTTGTAGGCTAGTAGGAAAGCTCGACAAACGCAAATCCAGTTATCAATCTAAAACGCTGCGCTGGCTCCTCCACGGAGATTTTCGAAACCCTGCGCTGGCTCTCCATGGACATTCAAAACCCTGTGATGGTTCTCCATGAACCTTAAACCTTATTTTCGCACATAATAATCTCAGCCCACATATGAGATCATGTCGATCCTACCGCTAGAGGAGGTGCAGAGGAGACCGACAAACAACTCTGGTAGAGGATCAAACCAGCATAGGAGATATTCTTCTGTAGAGGTATGCATGCATTTAGCATTATCTTCTTTTATAGTTAGATTCTTAATGATAAATGTTCTTCTAACAAAGGGAATAGAGCAAAGATATGAACATAGGGGTAAAATTCATTTTTAGCGTTGCACGAGCCCCTCTTATGACAAAAATTGAAACCGCACATCACATGCCTTATTACTCAAATAAATCCAGAACAACTCAATCTGTTGCTCTGCAGAGCCCCGTAATATCCCTACCTCTTGATCTATAATGACTGAACCATCAACATAAGTTCTCCCATACGTCCAAATGACCTCCTCACAATATTGGTCTTGCCCAGTTTTACAAGAATTACAATGATGGCATCTCCCAACCAAACAACCCATCCCCACGATCTTGAAGGTAATGTCATGCAACCCCGTTTTCCTGTAACACAATTGAAAATGTCAATAAAATGGATTTTTTCATGCATACTTGGTACAAATGTCAATAATCAAATTGCACCTCTCATTATCTTTTAATTGTATAATACGATTAAGAAAAAATAGGAAAGGGTTTCTCTATGAGATGGGTAGATCAAATTCTATTGCAATGCAGATAAGACAAACCAAAATTGCAAAATCTTGCATCACAAATAGGAACAATTGGGAAAAACCAATTAACTAGACTATGATAAATCCAACAAGAACCCTCACACCATACTTCGATGCAATATCCTATTCTTATGTTTGAACCTATAAGGACTAGAAATACATATATGCTACTAACCCTTTCTTTGGTCTAATATTGGAATCCATACAACAAGGCACTAGACAATTCAAGAAACTTTGATTTACAAGATGGACTAGTTGTTCTCTAGTCAAATAAATATGTGCACATTTCAACCACATCAAAACTACCAACAAGAAGCTTTGGTTGTACCAACCACAACTTATTTCCCCATGGCCTTGGGAATCCATCTCATTGGATTACATTAATGATCTACCCACCACACAATGGAATAATGATTGCATTTTTCTATTGATATTTTCCAAGCTTGTTCTTTTTATACCAAGGAAATAACTTATTGATGCTCCTACCCTTGCTAGACTTTTCCTCCAACATATCAATTTTCTTTCCTAGATCCATCCACATCGCACCATCAAAAGGAATAAAGAAAAGCATCTTCCTTTGTACAAAATTTGGTCATGTTTAATTGCATTTGGATATGCATCACTTTAAAATTATGTAGCGCCACTACCTCAATCCCATTCAATATGTTCCTATTATCACATATACATTTTCAGCCAGGATTCCATGATGCAGCATGCATACTTGTCTCTTTTTCAATTTCAGGATACTTTTAGATGGGGTGTCAGCATGGATCTCTACAGCTTCATTCCACTTCAGAGCCTTGTGATATTTTCCTTGCCGGGACTAAAACTCAGGAGTCCATTGAGATGATTTTGGTGATGATCTAGTTCATTTCAGCAGAGCAGCAAATGAAGAGTTGGTACACACAGTTAGGGCCTTATCGGTTGGATACAGGTATACATGGTGAGATCAGGTATATTTCCTTGGTTTAGTTTTTCTCTGTGATGTATCTCAGATACCTATGCTTGTCATGTTAGGATGATTGTGGTGACCTATGCTTATATGTTATGTATTTCTCTAACCTATGTTATGATTGGTCAAGGAATCAAATGTGAATATTGTTTCCAATGCCATGTTCAAACAAAATGTAACCCTTAAAGCTAGGTTGGTTCCATTACACTTGTACCCATCCATCCAGTTCATCCATTTTGTTTTTTACCCCATGACTAAGACTGATAGAGACTTATGAAATTGAAGACCCCTTCCCCATTCTGATCACTGCGTATGACATAATCCATGTTGATATGTGTCTCGGGCTATGAAGTATGTGTCTTGGCCAGTGTGGCTAGGTGCACAGGGTTGCCCTTCTTAAATCCTCAAAACAAGTGCTCCACCACAATAGTTTTGTTAAACATTAAAGCATAGAAACACATAAAATCTATATCTAAAGGATGAAAAAGTATATAATATTGAAAAAAGGTAGTTAATGGCCAAGAGATTGATCACCCATTCCTTGTATAATGTAAGGCTCAATTTTCGCTTTACAAAGGCACTAGGGAGAGGCAAACCCATCGGGGCTATGGACTGCTCGCAGAAAGTAGGTAGACTTAGTCATTTAATAAATCCCAGAGGGATTTCTAGGGAACCTACTCTTGTAGGCTGGCTACTATATTATAAAAAATGTGAAATATATTGAAAGGTTAATTGTCAAAGGATGAGAACTAACTCTTTGTATAGTGTTCGGCTCAATGGTCCCCACAGGGCCATAAGGTGAGACTAGTCTATAAAGACTGGGCCTTTGTCAGTACTGGAGACCAGAAGGATTGTAGGGCACCTGCCTTTGAAGTTTGACCTATACTTACAAAAATTTTCAAAGGAAAACTTGCTAGATTCTGAGGGAAGCATACCCAAGTACTTCACCCATCTGTGAGACACCTCCATCTCCTATTGCTATCTGTCATGCATATGTCACTTTGGCAGAGTTTATTAGTTATCGGTGGGATAGATCATCGATTCAAAGTTAGTCAAAGTCATTCCCATTTGCCTTAGAATGGTTCTTCCATCATCTACCATCTATAGCACATTGGTTACACTTTGTAAGTATGGCATGAGCAAGCATATTTCTAGAAGGCTATGAGATCTTTTTAGAAGCAAACGTATATTTTATTATTATTGTTGTTGGGCACTATGATTATGAATAACTGACTCAAGTTGGGTTCTAATATACAACATTGTATCATGGCTTACCTAGGAATGTTGTAGGATCATAATGGTACATTATCTCACCTTGATTTTGGGTACATTGACCTGGTCAAACCAGTTGACCAAGTCAATCACGTTTCCTAGGGCAGTTACTCAAAAATACAACATGGTCCAGATCTGTACGAAACATGCCCAAGAATAATACTGTAGTTTTAGTTTTGAGAGTTTGGCCCCGGTTCTCCAAAAAAGTGATTATTATCACTTAATTTTTAGCCAAATGACCTATTTTTATTCCAGATGGTAGTATGTTTGGTTCTCCTAGAGCATAGAAGTGTTCCAAGCGGTATGAGTAGTAACTTATACCATTCTCCTATGTCTCCATATCATCTAGAGTAGTCATTTTTCCCCAGTTTTCATCCTGAAGTGAGTTATGATGGATTTATCAGTTTCTAGGGATTGTACGAGCAAAAAATGAACTAGAAATTCACTGAAAAAATTGATTTGGCCTCATGGGTCAAGGAAATGGTTTGGAAATTTGACAGATGATTTTTCTTGACATCATGTACAGTCCTTTAGTAGCTTTTAATCAGCGTGTGTCCTGATTATTTAGTTATGGCTCAGCCAAAGAGGAAAAAACACCCAAGGGGCGCCCCCTTTAATTGGCTATTGATGTATTTCATTGTTATATATTATATTATGAAGTTGTAAAGGGTACTAGGGTGAATTAATACCGTAGTGACCCCCTCCTATGATGTATCATGTCATATCTTATGTTATTTTTGTGACATTTCACTTTAGAGGAGCGTCCTTGAGAAAAGTGCGACCCCTCTTTGACATAGTCACTTGATCCATGTATTAGTTGATATATTTTGATCTCCATCATTGATGATGTTATAATCTCAACCGTTGGATGATAAAATGAGTTAGGGTTTATGTCTCTCTCAAACTTTTTAAGAAAGGTGACCCCCCCATTGTCATTCATGAGCTTTGGCACCGAAATATCAATAAAGAAATTTTTGCTTGGGATTATTTATCTGTGTATCTTGTGGATGCTCTTATTTGATGATTGCCATTTTTTTCTTCCATATTGAGTTTCATTCGGGATAGATCTTGCACTTTTTTCTTTACCCATTTCCTTTATAGGAGAGAGAGGGAGACTTTGTGGGGAAACTCACCTTCATCTTGGCTCTGGGGTGTTTGGTTCAGGGAGTATTTTTGTATTTATGAATTCTTATTCTCTTTTCCTTTCCATATTTTTCATATCTCATTCATTTTCCTGATCGGTTGATGTTTCTCTAATATGGTAGGTTGAAGGGGGCGCAAGGGTGATTGACTGGGACATAGCTACACCAAGATCTAGCTCAGGAAGTTTCATTTTGATGAGAGGTCGACATTCCTCATCATTTCTCAATCCATTTATAGATTCTGGGTATGTCTCACAGGTGCGTTTCTCTTCTTTTATTTTCTGTACATGCACTGCTCATCACTCCATATCATTAAAAACCTTGTTTTTCAAATCTATGAGTCCTAGCTTGCGGCGAGCTACAAAATTAAAAAACCACTTTTGATTTAATATAAAAACTATATGTCTAAATTTTTGGCTTGATCGGACTCCATTTACCCATCCAAAGCACTGGCCAGTTACTAGGGAAAAACACCCCCCTTGGGGAGAGTGGTCTTTTTAGCAAACTGCAAACTGGGTATTGTTGGTTTCTTCTCCAATCACCTAATATTGCACCTAAAAATCAATCTGATTTTCCAGCTTTAATTAACTTCACCTATTTTCCCTAGATCCCAATTTTCCTGCATAAACCCTAGGGAAAATTTAAGGCTTTTCACCTGGATGCTCTGAATTTCTCAATTTTCATTTTAAACTATAATTAATTAGTTAACTAAGAGATTCAACCAAGTTTCCCTCGCTTATATTTTCTATATCTATAATTTTAGGGTTTCTTGGTCTTAGGGGTACCCCATTGAGCTTAGTCTTACTCGATCCAAAGTGTCGCTATCCTTTACTTGTGTGACATCCGAGTTATTTTGGAAGTCTTAGATATTGTAGGTCAGAATTTTAGTTGGCTTCCCTCTACCGTCCTGAATAGGATCATCACATAGCGCATCTACAAGATTTGTGATAACATTTTTAGCGTCATTTCTCGGGAGGCAGAGGCCTACCTTGGTTTGACAATTATCCTTAAGCTCTACTCCCATTGTCTTTGCCAACATTTTTGGTGCCATTGCCGAGGAGGTAGAGACTTACCTTGGTTCATCTATTTTACCTTCGGTGTCTATGAATGTACCTACATATTTGATCATTCATATCACATCCAGTCTAATTTCAGTGATTGCATTTTATATGTTTGGATATTTACAACCACTGCATGAATTTCACTTACCTCTCCCACAACATTATCCGTTGGTGAACACAACAATTTATTCATCTGGTGACTTCAAAACATGACTCCACTAAGAAGTGAACCCATCCCATAAATCATAATGAATTCAGATGTATTTATCTGATGCATGAAAGAATTAAATGAAAGTATAAATGAAGCTAGAATTCATGTAAATTAAAGGGATAGATGGAGGTTAGATTCTTGGTATGAGGATGATATTGACCATGATTATGGGTATGAATATAATTATCATAATCCTTATGATACCCACCAATTCCCTCATCCACGAAATAAAGATTTCCCAACCATCCCAAGCGGACTAGTGAGTAAGAATTAAGTGAATGATCCTTGTAATCCTATTAGGTACCTGGATCAAATAAACATAGCTATTAGGAAACAAGCTAGAAAGCTTCTCCATTTGGCTTCTCTGAAATTCCTAGGGCGCCTCATCCTATGCCAAAAGGATACAGTGAAGGTTTTCCTTGTTTCTATGCAAATGAAATCAAATCAATTTAAAAACACTTGGATGTTGTTTGGTATTATATGGAATCATATGGGGCAGAGCATGGACACGTCTATATGCAAGCCCTTGGTAAATCCTTAGGAGGTAATTCCAATTTTTGGTTGTATATGTTAGCACCGAGATCCATCACTTGATACAACATGTTCACCGAGTTATTAAGAAAATAAGGGTTAAAAACATTGATGAATACATGCAGAAAAGTAATGATTGTCTTGTTGAGGATCAATCTGATGAACATGATCAAGATAACCATAGTGAAGTATCTCACGGTTTTCTTTATCAAAATTATTCCTCCTCTCCCATTTCAACAATAGATGTTCCTTTGAATCACTTTTCGATGCAAGATAATAATGATGAGAAAATATCGACCCTTTAGGACTATAAATTTGATATTGATATAGAGGGGGAACCTCCCAAAATCTTGTCATCATTTCCTCATGACGACATAGACAAAGAGGGAGAACAAAATCATCATTGATCCATAGTTGATTTGCTCAGATGTAAATCCACTGAATATCCTTCTAGAGCACAACTCCATAATCATTTCCTGGTTGATAATAATTTAGGTTAATATTCAAGACATACATATTTTAATTAAGATCTTGGTCATATCCTTACAGAGGAAGAAAATGTTGAAAATAATATTACTTGTTTTTAAGATAAATTGCATGATAATTATGATATGATTGTAAGTGCACATCCTTGCCATAATGGTATTGATACAATTCCTTATCCAATACTTAATCAAGATGTGTTGGTTCAATGTATGGATACTGATCTTGTTTCAAATATTGCAATCATTCCTTGAATTCAATCATATGGGAGAAAATTTTCAATCCACCCTCCCGTCCCAACTTTTTGAGTCTTATTGTATGGGTTTGTGTTCTGAGCAATCTTTTATGTTCAAAATCTTCAGTCAAGAATCTAAACATGGTCACATAATTGGAGAAAATTTTCTTTATTTCCCTTCTCAGTCGTCGCTGATGAATAATATTTCTTATGGGTGGTTGGAGAAGGTGTATAAAGATTAGTTTCATCTTTTCTCCATTTTTGAACAAGAAATGGTCTTGACCTCATTCGAAGTTTCATTACATTACAACTTGTCCCCATTTGATTCTCCCATTTTCTCTGGAGTGAATAGAATTGAATGTCCTAGTAGGGTAGAGGAGAAAACAAAAAACTGTTTGGAGTGGCTAAATCATGAATCATATTGTCTTCTTCCATCAAGAATGAAATTGCATACCTTTTATGATCGTATCAGTATATTGATGGATGAGTTTCTAGAAAGTAAACTTCAACCTTGGCATGATTTCATTCCACATTGTCTAGATCTTTCTTTGAATTTCAAACAACAAGTTAGAATGGTTTCAATTTTCATTTACATTACTTTTAAACCATCTCTAGCTTGTTGGGTCATTAACTGTAAAGAAAGATCAATGTATTCATTCAGCAAGTGATTGCATTGGATATATGATTTTACTTAACACTTGTCTAAATTGGTTAGAGTAGGGTAGCCAGTATTGAATAAGATCTTTTGAGCAATAGTTGAGTTTTTCTTTATGTCTGATTGATGCATGAGTCTTCTAGTTTCTGATAATTTTCTGTATTTGTCATTTTCTACATTGAAATTGAGTATATTAGAATTTACATTTCAATCCTTTACTTCCAGCATTTACTTTCTGTCAGTTATTTTTACGCACATGTTTTTCCCATACATGCTTCTCTAGTTGTTCTTGCTTCCATGTGTGTAGACCATAGGTAAATGCTTGGAGAGGAAGCAGAACAATGGATGCGCTAGGATGTGTTGAATTTATTGTTCCTGATGGTCCTGCAGAGTAGAGATCTCTAACGTTCTCAAGCACTCTCTTCATTGGAGCACTTGTCCCAGCTGGAGCTAGATGTTATCACATATACATTTTCAGCCAAGTTTCCATGATGAAGCATGTAGACTTGTCTCTTTTTCGATGGTAGGCTACTTTTACATGGGTATCAACATGGATCTCTACAGCTTCATTCCACTTTAGAGCCTTGTGATATTTTCCTTGCGGGGTCTGAGACTCAGGAGTCCATTGAGATGATTTTGGTGACGATCTAGTTCATTTTAGTAGAGCAATAGATCAAGAGTTGGTACACACAGTCAGGGGCTTATAAGTTGCAGACAGGCATACATGGTGAGATCGAGTATATTTCCTTGGTTTAGTTTTTCTCTATGATGTATCTCAAACACCTGTTCTTGTCATGTTAGGATGATTGTGGTGACCTATGCTTATATGTTCTATATTGCTCTAACCTGCATTATGATTTGTCAAGGAATCCAATGTGAATATTGTTTCCCATGTGATGCTTAAACAAAATGTAACCCTTAGTGCTAGGTTGGTTCCATTACAATTGTACCTATCCATCTAGTTCATCCATTTTGATTTTTACCCCATGACTAAGTCTGATAGAGACTTGTGAAATTGAAGACCCCTTCCCCATTCTGACCACTATGTGTGACAAAATCCATGTTGTTATGTGTCTCGGGCTAAGAAGTATGTGTCTTGGCCATTGTGGCTAGGTGCATAGGGTTGTGTTCCTTAATTCCTAAAAACCAGTGCTCCACCATAACAATGTTGTTAAACACTAAAGCATTAGAACACATAAAAGCTGTATCTAAAGGATGCAAAATTTTGAATATTGAAAAAAGTTAGTTAGTGGCCAAGAGATTGAGCACCCATTCCCTGTATAATGTAAGGCTCAATTTCCCTTTACAGGGGCACCATGGAGAGGTGAACCTGTAGGGGCTATGGACTGCTCGAGGGAAAACAGTAGCCTTAGACATTTACTGAAGTCTAGAAGGCTTTCCAAGGCACCTGCTCTTGTAGCTTAGCTACTATCTTATAAAAATTGTGAAATATATTGAAAGGTTAATGGTCAAAGGATGAGCACTCGCTCCTTGTATAGTGTTTGACTCAATGGTCCCCACGGGGCCATAGGGTGAGACTAGTCTAGAAAGACATGGTCTTTGTCAGTACTGGAGCTCAGAAGGATTCCAGGGAACATGCCTTTGAAGGTTGACCTATATTTGCAAAAGGTTGCAAAGGAAAACTTTCTAGGTTCTGAGGGAAGCATACCCAAGTACTTCACCCATCTGTGAGACACCTCCATCCCATATTGCTATCTGTCATGCATATGTCAATTTGGTAGAGTTTATTAGTTATCAGTCGGATAGATCACCGATTCAAAGTCAGTAAAATCCATTCCCCCTTGCCTTATCTTGGTTCTTCCATCATCACCCATCTATAGCACATTTGTTAGACTTTGTAAGTATGGCATGAGCAAACAGATTTCCAGAAGACCCGGAGATCTTTCAGAAGCAAAGGTATATTTTATTATTATTATTGTTGGTCACTATGATTATGAATAATTGAATCAAGTTGGGTTTTGATATACACCATTAGAGCATGGATTACCTAGGAATGTTGCAGGATCATACTGGTACAATATCTCACGTTGATTTTGGGTACGTTGACCAAGTCAATCACATTTCCAAGGGCAGTGACTCAAAAATACAACATGGTCCAGATTTGTTCAAAACATGCCCAAGACGAATACTATAGTTTTATTTTTTTCGCCTCGGTTTTCTAGAAAAGTTATTATTATCACTTAATTATTGGCTAAATGACCTATTTTCTTCCAGATGGAAGTATGTTTGGTTCTCCTAGAGTACAACAGTGTTCCAAGGGGTATGACTAGTCACTTATACCATTCTCCTATGTCTCCATATCATCTAGAGAAATCATTTTTCCCCATTTTTCATCATGGAGTGAGTTATGATGGATTTATTAGTTCTTGGGGATTGTACCAGCAAAAAATCAAGTAGAAATTCACTGAAAAAATTTATTTGGCCTCTTGGGTCAAGGAAATGGTTTGGAGCTTTGAAAGATGATGTTTTTCAGCATCCTGGATAGTCCTTCAACAGCTTTCAGTCAGCATATGTCTAGATTATTTAGTTATGGATCAACCAATGAGGAAAAACCCCATGGGGCGCCCCCTCTAATTGGTTATTGATGTATTTAATTGTTATATCTTATATTATGAATTTATAATGGGGGCTAGGGTGAATTAATCCCCTATTGACCCCCTCCTGTGATGTATCATGTCATATCTTATGTTATGTTTGTGACATTTCACTTTATAGGGTCATCCTTGAGCAAATTGTGCCCCCCCTTTGACTTAGTCAATTGATCCATGTATTAGTTGATGTATTTTGATATCCACCATTGATGATGTTATAATCTCAACTGTTGCATGATAAACTAAGTTAGGGTTTATGTCTCTCTCAAACTATTTAACATAGGAGACCCCCCCATTGTAATTCATGAGAATTGGCACCAGAATATCAATAAAGATATTTTTTCTTGGGATTATTTATCTATGTATCTTGTGGATATTTTGATTTGATGATTGGCATTGTTGTTCTTCCATATTGATTTTCATTCAGGATAGATCTTTCATTTTTTTTCTTTACCCATTTCATTTGCAAGAGAGAGAGGGAGAATTTGTGGGGCAACTCACCTTCATCCTGGCTTTGAGGTGTTTGGTTCAGGGATTATTTTTGTATTTATGAATTTTTATTCTCTTTTCCTTTTCGCATTTCACAGATCTCATTTGTTTTCCTGATCGGTTAATGTTTCTCTGATCTGGCAGGTTGAAGGGGGCGCAAGGGTGATTGAATGGGACATATATACACCAATATTTAGCTCGAGAAGGTTCATTTTGAAGGGATATCGACATACATCATCATTTCTCAATCCATTTACAGATTCCAGGTATGTCTCACAGGTGAGTTTCTCTTCTTTTATTTTCTGTACATGCACTGCCCATCGCTCCATATCATTAAAACCCTCGTTTCGCAAATCTATGAATCCTATCTTACGGTGAGCTACAAAATTAAAAAACCCACTTTCGATTTAATATAAAACCCCTATATCTAAAGCTTTGTCTTGATCGAACTCCATTTACCCATCCAAAGAACTAGCTAGTTACTAGGGAAAAACACCCGCCTTTGGGAAAGTAGTATTTTCAGCAAACCGCAAACTTGGTATTGTTGGTTTCTTCTCCAATCGCCTAATATTTCACCCAAAAAACAATCTGAGTGTCCAACTTTAATTAATTTCACCTATTTTCCCTAGATCCCAGTTTTCCTTCATAAATCCTAGGGAAAATTTAGGGCTTTTCAACTGGATGCTCCGAATTTCTCAGTTTTTGTTTTAAACTATAATTAATCAGTTAACTAAGAGATTCAGCCAAGTTTCCCTCGCTTATCATTTTTGTATCCATAATTTTAGGGTTTCTTGGTCTTAGGGACGCCCCTTGGGCTTAGTCTTACTTGGTCCAAAGTGTCGGTATCATTGACTGGTGTGACATCTGTGTTCTTTCAGAAGTCCTCGATATCATAGATCACAACTTTAGTTTCCTTCCCTCTTCCATCCTGAATAGGATCATCACATAGGGAATCTACAAGATTTGTGATAAAAGTTTCTTGCACTATTGTACAACAAATGGGTCATAATTCCATCAAAGTTAAACTACCCAACATGAAATTGATAATTTCAACTAATTAAAGTTGTATGATCATCCCCACTCATAAGTTCCATGTCCACATCCAAAGGTTGGAGTTCTATATTTTCCTTCATGAATAAACTCTTTTTGTTGTCCACCCCATAACCATTTTGCATCATCAAATCACCACTTGCTTGAAAGGCCACAAAGACATTGTTCCAACTCAAGAAAACTAATTGTCCCAATCATCATTTATGCAGCAGTTTCCCATGTTAAATTTTAACATGTGTGTGATCTTTTCCCAAATTTCATATTGTGTTATAGATAGAACTTGAAATATTAACAACATTAAGATAAATACAGTAGTCAACCAAGCATCACAAAAATGAACAAACCATTTTTCACAGGGAGACCTTTTAAGGACAAAAACCCCAAAGCATTAGTAATTCATCCTCTAAATGAGATGACTGAGTTTGTACATAAGAAGATAAATTTTTTCTCATAATTCTGAGATGAATGTATAAAAATTTCAACCGTGGTATTCCAACTACTGCTGCTAGTAATCATGACCACCAGCAAGGGTTGTTGCAGCTTGCTAGTGCTACCCATGTCCACCATCAAGGACGTGGCATATTGTTGCTACTATCTGTGACCACTTCCAAGGTTGTTGATGCTTCCCTAGACCAACACTAAGGGTGGTGCTGCTGCCCTAGACCACCACAAAGGGTGGTTCTACTTGCCTAGACCCCAGGAAAAATGATGTAGAAGCTTGTTGCTACTACCGATCCTATTGAAGCAGCCCTTATCACCACCGAGGGTGTTGTAGCAGCTTGTTGTTGGTTCCTTGTCTCCACCAATCCTGCTCTCTCCTCCATGAATTGTTTGTTCTGAAGAGAGATGCCCTAGCAGGCCTATAATCATGAGTTGTTGCTACAAATATCCACCATCGAGACTTTATAAAGAATAAAGAAACCTCATGAAAGCTTAAGAGTTGCAAAATTTGAACAAGAAGGAAAAACACCAACTACCGAATTTATGATATTAAACCTCAGATGCGATTTTGTTGAAGATCTTAGTCAATGAGTTTAGGAGAATTGAAGTATGTTTTTGTGTCAAAATGAGTTGGAAATGTTCTTCATTTATATTTCATCACACATTTGAATTGGTTCCACATAATTAAGTGTTGACATTAGGGCCTAATTTCTTTTTCATCTTTGACCCTCTGAATTTTGATGTTTTGTGGTTCAAAGGTCTTTTTGGTGTTTGAATTGTGGCACTGATGGATCAAGACTAGGTTTACAAGGTCCTTCATGTATTTTTGTGACCACAAAAAGTTTCCTCAATATTTCTCAAGGGTCCTTGTGGTTCATTCATGCTTACTCAAAGTACATTTGTATGCTTACCAATATTAGGTTCTAGGTCTCTCAACCAAGGGTAGCTATCCCGTGGAGAGGGTTGTATAGCCCATATATCAAGGAGAGGAGTGGATCACTTTCCCAAACTCGGTAACTGACCATGTACCTCAGACCCAAGATCCATCAGATGACTCAATGTCAAATACTAGGTAACTGACCAAGTTCTTCCATTCTCCCAAAGAATGGCCCTCAGCCCCAAGAAGAGTCTCTAGTCCTGTACTAGGATAAATTCCTGGTAACTGAACAGGTGCCTCCATTCAATGAATGTCCCTCAGCCCTAGGCTCATATCCCTAGTACCAGAATGGGTTAATTTCCTGGTAACTGACCAGGTGCCTCCATTCTCCTAGAGATTACTGTACATGGCATTTGGTAAATCATCTCAAGGACCAAATTTAACGCAGTGACCATTGGAGTGGTAATGTTGAAAGAGAATAAAATTATACCCAACTAAAATATATCATATCTAATAACCATGATGAGTATCAGTGGGGGTGAGGACATCAAATATGGGGTGAGTATAAATGCATGTTGGGTTTTATAAGATGTTCTTCACAAAATCACAAAACATAGCACTTGAAGGGCCAAGCATAAATACAATGAGACATGGATGAAACATATTAGGGGGATACCCATAGGTATTTTAAATATAATTCATTACCTTATTCATCCAACACAACATATGTATCATGATCAAGCTCAGAATCGACATCGTTGAAAAGATTGCTTATATCAGCATCATAATCAAAATTGGGCACTGTCCTTTAAAATAGTGTGCAGCCATTTTTAATGTTTTTCAATAATCAAAAGCTTATCTGTACAAAGTCTCATCCATATTCACAATATCCACATAATACATATTTGTACATTTATACGACAATTAGAAAAGAGTTCTTGTACTTACAAATAATAATAGAACCAACTCTAAGACTTTGTAGGTACCACCAAATAGGTACTTGTCATATCTATCTTCCTCGAGTGAGGAATATAGACTAGAAGAGATTGAAAGTGAGACGTCTATTACAAGATCTAACATGTCAAGATCAACTAGAGGTGAAAAGGTAAGGAGAAAATTTCTTAGATGCATGGAACTTTTTCTTTTTGAGGAGGATCATGTGATTATGATAATGATAGCATAGGTGACATTGAGTTTCCCTTTAGGTATAGAAATCTTGTTAAAATATGGATACCCAATGAGCTACCCTAAGTGGACACATATTTCTTCCTTAATGGAAAGATTTATCGCATTGATCCATCGTCTTTAGATGGATTGGGGTAATTTTCCATGGATGGCATAATGGTAAAATATGGCACTGAAACTGAGTTGATGGCATATTTCGGACCAAGATACAAATACAATGACTGGTTTTTGTTGGTATCATATACATAAAGTATTCAGAGATACAGAGTTGCAGCAAATTATATACAACTACTAGGAAAGAATCTGAACAAAGGAGTTACTATGTATATTGATGGAAGGCAAAAATATTTCATAAATATCGTAGGGTTTATAAATATTACACGACCAGGGAGAACATACAAGCTACCCAATTGTATATTTGAGGGCATGAAGGAAATTGTGTATTTGTTTGTGAAAAAAAATCATTAGTTGCAGGTGAAGAGTTTTTTATCGATTACATTTTGAATCAAATATATGTGAGGCTTTCTATTATGGGGGTAATTATATTATACAATGATTTAACTCAACCTTTGATCGATGAATTATTATTTTTCTCTTGCAATAATGTTAATAATATGTACTTTTAATTATTAATATTTCTTTATTCTTGTATTGTGGTAGGGTGATCATGGCCATATTCCACGAGCAAGTAGATATGATTTGGTAAACATCAATGCTGTAGTAACCACAATTCATGATTATAATACAACTATTAACATTTAACCCTTTTGTGCTTATGACTTGAATATCTCAATATGATATAATGCTTATTATATTGTGGCAGGGAGGTACTCAGAACACACCTATAGCTTCTGGTAAGGTAAACGTGACTGTCATATTAACACTAAATTTTTTCTTCATTAATCACATTTAGTATACATGGTTCAATTTTTACTTTTGAATATGAATATGTCTTGCTTATGAGGTTGTGGCAGGATGACCGTGGAAAGTCACCAATGGTGTCGCATCAGGTAAATGTTATCATAATAGTACCTAATAGCATCAATGTAATAGTAACCACAATTCATGATTATATTGTAGCTCATGGCATCTGGTGGAGAGTCTGTGGTGAGTGAGGAATTGGAATCATCACCCGAACCATAAAACTTTGTGTTCTTAACACTCTAATCACTAGGGCCTTAAGGGTTTCTGATAAAAACCACATATAGTCTGAGAAAGAATACCTACAAAAAGTCTTCTTAAGAAATGGTTTTATCCCAGCTCAAACCAACAAATCCCTCGCAATAACAAAGGCCCGCGAGAATGGATCGAAGGATTCCTTCAAAGAAAAGGTGGGTGATCACAAGGTGTTTCTCCCTTACATTCAAGGGATCATAAACAAAATAGAAAAAAACATGGAAAATAAAATCATTGATTATGTGTCCACCTAATAACATCAAAAATCTCCTCTGGTTTGTGAAAGATCCGATAGACCCAAGTCCAAAAAAGGGGGTTTACTTGATTCTTTGTGAATGCGAGAAAACCTACATCGACGAAACAAGACAGTCTATTCGAACCAGGGTTAAATAACACTGCACTGACATCCTCCTGCATAGAACTCATAAATTAGCGTTAACGAAGAACTTTCATAACACAAAACACCCAATAAAAATAGAGGATATGCAGGTGTTAGTGCAAGTTAACAATTGGTCATGAAAAAGAATGAGGGAGGCAATCGAGATAGTTAAGAACCCGAGTTGCTTGAACATGGACAATGACCTCACCATTAGTAGATCCTCGTTACCTAACCTAACTAAACTTAATAAGAATTAAATTAAATCGAAAACTAAATTATTAAAATTAAAATTAGAATTAAAAATAAAAATAAAATTATAATTGAAAATAAAAAATTAAAATTAATTCACTAAACTAACTATTAATATCAAACCTAATATATTAACTAATAAACAAAATAATTTTTTTATTAATTAACTAAGTAAATTAAAAATCAAATTAACTAATTAATAGATTATTTAATTAATTAATCCAAAACTAATCAATGTTATTAAAATCCTATTAAATTACTTAATTTACTAAGAAATTAATAAAACTCAAATTATAAACAAACCTAATTAATATTAATAATTTACTAAATCAAATTATAAATCAAAATAAATTAATTACTAAATTAACTAATAAACTAAAAGTAATAAACTTCCTTAATAAATATTCAACTAATAAAAAGAACATTCAAATTAAAAGAATAATTAACAAAATTGTTAATTAGGTCGGAATAATGAACAATTAATTAAACATTTTAATAAATTAAAATATGGTTATTGAAATGAACCTAGAAATTAGAAATTAAGAACAATTTAAAACCCTAAAAAAACTAATAACCTAGTCGGCACCATATAAAGTAGGTTGTTATGTATTAATACATTAATGAAATATGAACAAATTCCCAGGCATCGCTACTGTCTTGAAGATGAGCCACGCATGGCTCGAAATGTCGACATCAACTCCTCACTCACTGCAGACTCTCCACCAGATGCCATGAATCTTTACTACAGAATCTCAACAAACTTATATTATAGTTGTTAACATTTGGCTTTTTTTATGCTTATGAGCTCAATATTTCAAGATGATATCATGCGTATTGTATTGTGGTAGGGGGTACTCATAACACACCTACAACTTCTAGTCAGGTAAATGTGGCTGTCATATTAACACTAAATATTTTCTTCATTAATCACATTTATTAGACATGGTTCAATTTTTACTTTTCAATATGAATATGTCTTGCTTTTTGTATTGTGGAAGGATAATCGTGGGAAGTCACTAATGGTGTCGCATCAAGTAAGTGAATATAGCATAATAGTAACTAAACATGATTAAAGTAATTATGTTTCTTATTATATGCATGTTATTTTTTTGATGTGAATTTTTGTAATGATAAAAATAAATTAACTACTTTTATTGATTTATGTTTGTAGAGCACACCACATCAAGATGATGAGGTGGTCGTTGAGGAGGATATATTTTATTTAATTGACCCAATGAAAACTGTGAAGAAGGATTTGAAAAATTCCAACCAAGAACTTCTTAGACTGATTGTAATTAGACCCACGATTGAAGAAATCAAAGCAAGAATTGATGACTTGATGCAAACAATAGAATAGTACGGGGTAAGTGGCATCTTTGAAATATTTTACGAACTGGGAAATATATTCATTTATTTTTGTTTTAGCTCTTTTTTTTGTATGATCTAATTAATTAAAGTTTTCTTTTTGTAGAATTGTTTGGGGATAACACCTGTGCATCGAGTACAGGTTGTAGAGGGTAGTATTGGTAGTAGCGATGGTTCAACACATCGTCAATCTACCATACCAAAGAGGCTATTTCATAATCCTGACTAGAAATCCCATTTAGATGCTACGACCTTAACTGATGTTGGAGATCAACAGGGCCCTTCACCCACTACTACTTCAGAGGATTTTAGAGATGAGAGTAGCATCAAATGTGAATGTTGCTATGTTGGAGCAGTATGTGTGGTTAGAAAGGGATCATTTTCTTTTACCTTCTTGGTGGACCATGATTTTGTTCCAGTCATGATATCGAAGATTTTTGGTATTATTTAATTAATTCAATGTTTTTTCATATAATTCAAAGCCACATACCTTGAATTATTTTTAATTGATTATCATATTGTTTTTGCAAGAAATAATGTTTTTTATAAGAAACTGCATGAGAGGGAATGGGAGATTTTTGGGCCCACCTTCGCACACGGTGGAATGCCAAAAATGACAAATTTAAAGATGATCTGATGAACCACATGGTCATCTTGTTTGGTGATATCTTCAACAAAAAATGTGTCATATCAACAACTATATTAAATTTGAAATATGTCAAGGCAGATTATAGGGAAAATTTGCAAACTAACCCTAAGTATGAGTGTCCTCTGATGGTTACAAAGAAGGAGTTGAAGGCGCTCATAGATGATGCAAAGGATAAGGATTTGAGAAAATAAGGAAAGAATCAGCTGCTCGATTCAAGAAGGTATGACACATATCATTTTTTCAATGAAAAAATAATTTTGTTTTTACTTTTAAATATATTTAAGTTGCAATATCTAACATATTTGAAACCTTTCATAGGCTCCCCAAAACCTCTAAAGAAAAAAAGGAAAGAGTATAAAAACATGGGCAACACAAACTGTGACAGGGTGGATATCATAAACTAAGAGCATGAATTGTACGAATCAAACGATCATTATTTGTAGCCAAATTTTTTCTTAATGTAGAGAACAAATAATTGATTTATCACAAGAAATTTGCATGGTGTTATGCATTGTAGGGAAATTATTTTCAAGAGGCATCCACTGAAGAAGACTTGAGTCTTGACTTCAAGTATGGTTTTCAACATGTGCTAGAAGCTCGAAAAATATTGGGGAAAACCCCAATTTCCCCACTGACGTAGATAGGGGTAAATAAAACCAATCAAACCATAATTATAATGTACTTATGTAATCTATTCATGAATGATCACATCAACAAATAAATGTCTTTTTTTGTTTTCAGGGTGAGAAAAACAAAAGCAACGAGGGTAGCAGTATCAAACAAGTACCACATGATGGTGGTGAGCTTCCTCATGATGGTGGCGAGGATCCTAGTCATTTAGGTATGTATGCTATAAATCATAAGTATTTAACATGATTTTAAATATATAGTTGATGACGTGTACTAATAAATTTAATTGTATGAATTGTAGAGTATGTACCTTTTCATGATCAAGTGGAAGATGAACAAATGGATGAACGAATGAACACTCCAATTGTCTCATCTAGTCAGCCAACATGTAAATACCATTGTAATGATATCGAAAATAATGAAATACGTATCTCAATAATAACTAGTCATTTATTATATCTATATAAATGACTTGGTTTTTGTAGATGATGCCCCTCTCCAGCGACCTCCATGCCCTTCTATTCAATGTACTAAAAGTATGGTATGGGAGAGCATGCCTAGACAATCAATAGAAAGAGATTTGTGGAGAACCTCCTGCAATGAACAATCAAAATGCACGATATAACAGAAATATTGGAGCACAAAAGAGACTTTATTGATCACGGGCCACTTCGAGGGGGCAACCTCCTTTGAGAAATCTCAATACAAAATAACTCTTCGATGATTTCATTAGCCTCAACACATACTTATATACTAAGTCTAATCTAAACAACTATTACTCCCCCATGAATTTGGGATAACGCAACATATTAACTAGACAACTTAACAACTATTACTTACTCCTCATGAATGTGGGATAATACATCATACTGATGGGACAAATTACAAAGCATATGCGTCCGATAAAATATACTAACAAAATGAAGAGGAGGGTTGACACGGGTTCTTAACATCCCCTCCCTCTTAAAAAAAGGCTTTGTCCTCAAAGCTTTAGATGTGGAAACCGTTGCTGAATCTGAAGGAGTTGTTCCCATGTAGCATCCTCTGGTTACATGTTGTGCCACTGAATTAAGACCTCTGCGATGGATCGAGAGCGAAGCTAACAAGTGCTCTTATTGAGGATGGCCACCAGATCTAAAATGATGGATCCTTCAGTATCTCGTCTTGGTAAAGCAATTTGTGCTCTGATGTTGGTGCCAATCACTTGTTGAATGCGAGAAGAAGGAGGAAGTGCCAATTTATAAGCAACAGACCCAATCTTCTGAAGAACTGTATATGGAATAGAGATATTTGGAGCGAGCGTTTGATTCCCTTTGAGTTTCAAGGAGGATTGCTTGTAAGGCTGCAAACAGAGAAAAACCATGTCACTGACTTGAAAAGTGCGTTCAGAACGGTGCTGATCAGCTTAGTGTTTCATGCGGGTTCTGGCCATGTGAATATTTTCCTACAGAAGGTGAAGAATCTAGTGTCATTTTCGAAGAACCATGTCAACAGCCTGAACTAGTGAACTACTGGGGAGGTAGGGAAGGAGTACTAGAGGTGTGTGACCATAAACTGCTTCATATGGAGGCATTTGAGATGCAATATGGTAGGAATTATTGTACCACCATTCAACGACAAGGATCCACTTTGTCCACAGATGTTGTTCGTGAGAGGTGAAACAACGAAGATAAGTTTCCCAATAGTTGTTGATGACTTCATTCAGACCATCTATTGGTGGGTGATAAAATGAACTCATATTTAGTTTGGTGTCAGTAAGGAGAAAATGACTTGTGAAAGGTGCATTGCGGTCTGAGACAATGGAAGAAGGGATTCCATGAAGAAGGAATATCTTGTCCAGGAAAATTTGTGCGATTGCGGAGGTGGTATATGGAGGCCCGAGAGCACAAAAATGATGAGATTTGGAGAGTTGATCAACCAAAACCAAGATTAGGGTCTTCCCTCCATATTTAGGGATCCCTTGAATGAAATCCAACGAAATATATGTCCAAATCCTTGTAGATATGGGAAAAGGTTTGAGCAATATGGAAAGGAATGTAGTTTCACCTTGGTGGCACTGACAAGGAGCACATTTGGAAACCATATGTTGAATTTCTCATTTCATTCCCTTCCAAAAGAAGTGACATCGTTCCCTCTCATATTTTTTCATGAACCTAGAGTGCCCTGTCGATGGATAAGCATGGAGTTCATAAAAGACCGCATGTGTAATATATGTGCTCCGGGGAAGCACCAGAGGCCCCTTGTATCTCAGAGAAGAGACATCCCAAGAGAAATGAGGTACCACAGAAGGGTTACTGGATAATGGTTGGATGGCTTCAGATAATGAGGAGTCATTGACATAGCCTTGCTGAACAAAGTGTAACCAAGTTGGAATAGGCATAGAAATAGCTGAAAGAGAGACAGGGGCATCAAATGTGCAGGAAAGAGTATCCACCATAAGATTGTCCTTAGCCTTCTTTTAATTGATCTCATAGTCATAACCTCTGAGTTTGCTGACCCATTTCCGTTGTGTTGGGGATGAGACCCATTGTTCCAGGAAATATTTTAGACTCTGGTGATTATTCTTGATGCAGCAAGGATTCCCAAAGAGGTATGGCCACCACTTCTGTACTGCGTGCAAAATATTCATCATGTCCTTCTCATATGTGGAGGTAGATAAATTCTTTCCAGGAAGGGATTTACCAATGAATGCCATGGGATGTTCATCTTGAAAGAGGACAACACCAAGTCCATTGTTGCAAGCATCACTCTCAAGACTGAAGGGCTTGGAAAAATCATGCATCTTAAGGGTGCATCGGAATGAAAGATCCAAGGGAGTATTTGAGGCTTCCGAAGGTTTCATCTGAATGAAATGGAGATGAGTGATGACACCATGTGAATTATTCTTAAGGATCGTTTCCATGCAATGTGAACTGATGATGATGAGAGAACCTGATTGTAATCCATTGAATGTGTGTTTTTTCCCATTGACTAAAAAATGCATCCACAATTCAGCAAAATCCCATAAGATGGGTCCAAGTGTGCGTAACCATTGAGTGCCCAAAATCACAGAACAACCTCCTAGGGGTATGGCAAACATGTTAGAGCACAAGTTATAATCTCCAATAGAAGTACACACACTGCGACACTTTCCTTTTCAAGGTAAGGTGCTCCCATTGGCAACCATGACTTTAAAGCTAGAGAAAGGATGGACAAAACAATCAACTTGTTTAGCAATCTGAGGGTCAATAGGTGGCTTTGGAATGTCGACTTGGTCATCTACTGGATCCTGAGCAGCATCACAAATTTCAAGTGCAAGCGGAGAAGGAACATCCAAGAAATAGGGCTTGTGTTCACTACATTGATGTCCCCGGGTGAATTTATCATCACAATTATAACAAATTCCTTTTTCCCTATGTGCGCGCATCTCGGCTTCAGACAAATGCTTGATAGGAGTGGTTCTAGGAGTCAGAGGGATTGGATTGTTTTAATGGAACAAAAGTGGATTTGGGGCGTTGCAGAGCCCTAATCTTGTCCTCCACCAACTTAGCCAACACTAGAATTTCCATCATTGTGTTGGGACATAACATTGTAACGTCAGATCGGATTGTATCCTTAAGACCACTGATAAGAAACTCCTGTAGAATACATCATAAAATCCTTCTATGAGCTTGACTAAGTTCTCAAATTATGTCTGATACTCTCTCACAGTGCCAGTCTGGCAAATTTTAGTGAGTGCTCCTATGAATTCATCAAAACCACTAGGGCCAAATTGGTGCAAAAGGAGTTGGCAAAAATCTGTTCATTGGGGCTCTTCATGATCCTTGATGTACCAACAGAACCATTGAAGGGCTTCATGTTCCAAATGAAATGATGCAAGTGGGACTTTGGTGACATCAAAATTGTTATGCATATTAAAGTATTGTTCTACCTGGTGTATCCATCCACTTGGATCATCACCATTGAAGCGAGGGAATTCAATCTTCGGCCCACAAAAGTTGCTGGAAGTAGAGAACGTAGTGCCTACAGAAGACTCAGGCTATTTTCGGTTGCTCATGGCTAAATACTGAAGATGGAGGTTAAGAAATATTTGATCTAGATCTTCGAGTTTGATCTTGAGGGTGACAATTCTTCTGCCATTTGCCTATTTTCTCCTGCGCGGGGGACAACCATAAGCAAGTTTGTTTGTTTGTTTGTTTCAGAAATAGGTGGAAAAACAAAAACGAAGAGGGTTTCAGAAAAGAAAAATTTTGAGTTGGAAAAAATGCGAGTGAGTAACTAGGTTGTGGACACTTTCTGAGGGACAAGGAAACAAAAAAATGTGAATTTCGGAAGCGGGGTGAAAGAAGGAGATGAAATTTCAGGATTTGGGAAGTGGATTGGGGATAGGGTCCTCAATGAATGAAATATGTAGAATGGAATGACATGGGTTTGAATGAATTTTCAAGGGAAACAGAGCTAAATCAAGGAATATATGGCTAGAGATTTTTTTTTTAAGAAATGATATGTGGCGGTGCTAGAAAGTTGTGCTTTATCAACTTGAATTGGAGTAAATGATCTATGACAATTCTGGAATTCTACATGTTATCAACTGTAAATAGATATGGACCCCAGGTATATTTGACCTCCTAATGGTTCAAAGGTAGTCACTCAGCCACCAAGGCTATCTCAGGCTTGAGTATTGGGGCAGTACCCATCACTTCACGACGCAAATAAAACTGCTAACCGCTTGGCAAAAAATGACAGCTCTTTGGTTTTCCTCATAGATGGGAATCTAGTCAATCTGGTGGGGGTCGCTGCCCTTTTTGCTTGTAGGTCCTCTCAATGGCCAGCTACTTTGGGGCTCCTATGGTACTCCTCACAATGAGTTTGAGGGATATGCCCAAGTACTTCCCACAGTTAAGAGAAGATGGTTTATTCCCTAATCCGAAGGAAAAATACCACTGCAAGAAGAAGAACTACTGTAATAATCATAGTTCCAAAAAAAATGTGGTAGAAATTCCACCCAATGCTCAAAAACCCGTAATTACAGCTAGGGTTTTGAGACGCAAACTTTTAAAATGAGCATAACCCGATATATATTGCTAAGAATTGCTATTATAACCTATTTCTGGAACTGGAACAACCACTCTACTTCTACCCACAAAATCAAAATAGAAATCTGGGTACCCTGTCAAAAGATTTCCGCGCTGCAATTTCCACGGTCGTCACCGAAATTCTGAAAAATTACTTATTTTAAATCGACGATATCTACACTTTTAGAACTCCAAATGAGATGATTTATTTTTTGAAATTGTGTATTTTTGAAAGAGGAATTCAGATATGAAACCCGTTTCTTCTGATTTTGTGCAGAAAGTTTCAGAAATTGATCTGAAAGTTGCCACCCAATTTTTCCCTCTTCTTTTTAAAAAGAAAAAAAAAATCCCACTTGTGCCAAGGAAAGTGCTCTGATACCAGATGTGGAGAACCTCCTGCAATGAATAATCAAAATGCACAATATAATATAAATATTGAAGCACAAAAGAGATTTTATTGATCACGGGCCACTTCAAGGGGGAAACCTCCTTTGAGCAAGCTTAATACAAAATAACTCTTCGATGCTTTCATTAGCCTCAACACATACTTATATACTAAGTCTAATCTAAACAACTATTACCCCCCTATGAATGTGGGATAATGCAACATAATAACTAGACAACTTAACAACTATTATTTACTCCCCATGAATGTGGGATAATACAAGATACTTATGGGACGACTTACAAAGCATATGCGTCCGATAAAATATACTAACAAAATAAAGAGGAAGATTGACACGAGTTCTTAACAAGAGCGCGCAACAACTAAAAAGGGTCACCACAATGAAAATGATGTTCCCATCTTGGAATTTTTAAAAAAAAATGTAGTTGCATACATTTTCACTTTGGCATTGTAGTGTTTTACATTGAATTGATGAAAGAGTTTTTTACTTGATCCTTAATTTTCACTTTGGCATTGTAGTGTTTTACATTGAATTGATGAAAGAGTTTTTTACTTCATCCTTAATTTTCACTTTGGCATTGTATTGTAGTGATACATTGTATTGTTTTACATTGAATTGAAGAAAGAGCTTTTTGCTTGATCCTTGATTTTGGAAAACTTAAATCTTGACCAACACTCTACTATTTGGGAGTGACTCAATCCAATAGCCTCTTTGCTCATAAGGAAGAGACTCATGAACATAGAATGGGCCTCAACCTTGTGCTGTTAGCTTCTTCCCACAAGTATTCCCCAGAAGTCTACTATTCATTGCAATAGTATCCCATGGGACATCAAGTGTCATGCAACAAGAAAACTTGTTAGAAAACAATTTTTGTATTTTATTTGGAAAAAACTAATTGATTTTGTTTTAAATAAATCTAAGCACTGATCCATATTTCCCTAGATTGATGGGCAATCCATATTCACAAACCTAGATAAGTGAATACAAAGGAAAGTAAGGTGGAGCTTAAGCAAGGACATCTTCATAGGATAGATCGTTACAGTATGTCAAGTCCCTTCACATGATCAAAGTGTCCTTAGTTCAATTCATTTCCATGGGGTTTGATAATCGATCATGCAATAATGATATCCATTTGGATCAACAATGTAGAGATAATGAAATTCATTAACACCATCATTGGCCACCATTAACAATGGCAAGTTCTCTTGACTCAAGTTATCCATTCCCATAATGTAGTCAAAGTAGGAAAATGAGGGATGTGAACTTGCACCCACCCTAGTTGATGAGCTTGTGATTAGTGAGTGGGGGGGCAGATCCAAACAATAAGGATCCTTTTGGCATGTGGATTGGGGGATTATGCCTATTATTGGTCGACACTTATCTTGGTTTTTTCTAGCTATATTTTTTGTTTTGTTTTTATGATAACAATATTCCACGAAGTTTATGAGACATGGGAATGAAAAAAATATTTGAAAAACATATAGAAGCACCTTAATTGATACTTCTGTGTGGTATCCTAAAAATGATATTTTAGGGCTTCCCTTTACAGTTAGTAGTTTGCATAGTTAACACTTAGTTGTAGTGTTAAAGAGTCGTGACTTTACATTGGAAAGTCACATATAGACTTATATAAGTCCAACCCTTATAAATGTAAATGATCATCGCATATTTATCAAATTTATTATTATTATCCATTCAGGGAGTTTGAATGTGTTTGGTTAGAAATTACATTACCTTTTTTAGGGTTGACATGTTTTATTAAAAGACTTAGTTGATGCTAAGATAATAGGAGCTTGGTATTGGAATCTCAATGGATAAAGAAAAAAATGAAGGATAATGCGAGGGAAACTCTTATAGTGAATAAAGTTGGATCAATGGGAGGGGAAACAAAATTATTTTCTTGATAAAGAGAGAAAGTGATGGGATCTCACCAACAAAGTGATCAAAATATAGCATAGTAGTTATATTGAAGTACCCCGCTCCCTAAGGAATGATTGCTCAAGCTAAGAATGCTTGGATGGGTTTGGATTTGAAAACTATTTTTTGGCAGAGAACTAAGAAAACTTGGACAATGAGCGAGAGAGGAAGAAGGGTATACTTGTAAATTAAGTGGAGGTTGATTACTTAATGATATACAGTGGGGAATTAGCACCAGTATGACAAAATTAATTAGTTCATTTGTATAATAGATAGATCAAATAGTTATGGAAGTAACAAGATAAAAATGCTAAAAAGTAAAATTAATTTATTCACCAGTTTTCTTTCATGTGTTTATTTAATTGCACCAAGAGAAGTGATCGGGTCCATTCTACAACCTAATATTGAACAGTATGTAATGTGTATCCCATTTTTTGATCCCACCATATAATGATTGAATAGAATATATCAACCATTGAAAGAACATAAATCTAAAGCAATTTTTGCTAAAAGGCATATAATATACAACACCTAAGAAATATACCAAACACACACACACACACACATACACACAAATATATAATCACAAGCACGCCATTGTTGGTTGATCTTCCCCTTATAGAATCAAGAAAAGATAATCTATGTCTAGTGTGATGAAAGATAAACACAAATGCTACACATACAAGCCTATGTTTAAGCTTTGATTATTTTTATTTTTATTATATGTAGTTTACATTTATTACATTACCTACCCTTCAAAGACATTTTTTCCTCAAAGCATAAACTAGAAAAACTGTTTTTATTCTTATAATTCTTTGATGTGATACTATTCTCATGATGTTGTCATAGTTGAAGAAATTAAACATTCAGATGTGAACAAAATTGCTACATTGTATATGAATCAATCTATCATAAGTTTATCTTGATTGGAAATTTTTGTTAGTTTGTTATTTGGACTAAGCCTCTAATTTTGTGTTTTCAAGTAAGATTTTGATTTCATCCCCATCTTTTTTGGATATGTGTTTTTTTGAAAGAAAGAATTATTTCTTTTAAAATTTTTATTCATGTTGGTTTTGGTTTTCATCAATTTGTTTAGTAATAATGATGGATCTTATAATTTGTATGCCCTGAGGATTTAGCATGCAAAAATACAGATACAAGCATACAAAACAAGGTGACAAGCACTCTGTATAACACATGTATGGTTTACACAATGTAAGGAGAACAAAAAATCTTCCATACACTTCCATCTTCAACACATTTATGTCTAAGACCCATTACTTCAGGAATTGCTATAGGATTCATAAGAACTTAATTGTTTGATGAATGATATAGGTAAACCAAAATATCCACCAACACCTATAAAAATACAACATGCAAGCAAAAGGATAATAATGGATTAAGGTAGCCATTCCACATTTTAATTCTACCAACCACACTATATTATGTGTACTAGATTAAAAGAATGAGATAAAACACCCCACTTTAGCATGAGGGGAGTCATGTCTCATCACGGGAGAGGGTAACCGCTACTTATGGTGGGATATCTTTTTTAAATACTTAAAACTCGTCGCTATAGCGACATAAATGACTTGGTAATTCAATGGTAATCTGTCACTTTAGCGACAAAAAAACCATCACTTGTATAGCATTCTCGTCTGTATGTGTATGGTGTTTTGTCGCTATATAGACACCTACCCGTCAATATAGTGATGGATATGTTGTCGCTTTTATGGCATCTTCATCGATAAGTTCATGAAGAGTTGTTTCCCAAGGAAGTATGGCCCGTCACGCTAGTGACGAACAGGTCATCACTATAGCAACGTAAGTTGATTTGCAAGCATCATCTAGGCATGCCAGTCGGCATCTATTTTGTTACACCATATCCGAGTGTAATATGCCATCCCATATCTGGTTTAAGGAGGAAGATGTTCCATCTTCAGAATAATAATGTATAAATGTATAATAATTGAATGGGTGATGATTACAATGGATATGGCCACCATAAGTATGGCTTGTCCATCAAATATTTGAAGAGACATTTCTCTTCATAACTATATTTAATAATTAATTCTTATTACTATTGGTCTAACCTAATTATTTACTATTTTATTGTTGTAACATTTCCTTCCCCTTAGGAAAGCTTTGTCCTCAAAGCATAGATTATTGTTGTGGTATTTTCATTCTCCTTTTGTGTTGAAACAACGTCATTACTTCCTTTATGTCTTTTTTTTAGAACTTGAATTAGGTCTGTACTTGGTATTTACGCAATATTTTTTCAATTTCCCTTCATTTGTAACTTGAATTTGTACTCCATTATGTTTATTATTGTTGTCTCGTTTTCCATGTACATGAATACGAGGAATATTTTTGTGACTCACCATATCAAACTTTGTTTTAAAAATTTCTTGTCCCATGATAGTGAGGATGCAATCACATAATGTTTCCCTTTTATTATCCTTACGAGCTGTCTCGAGAAGTGGTGTCTCTTGAGGCTTCTCACACTCGAAGTCACTAGATACTTTTATATTTAGGTTTCTCCATAATGGTAGAACAATTAAGGTAGAAGATGAATCTACGATATCTGATTTCTTTTTCTTGGATTCCTTTGCATACTGTAGGATCCATATTTTGTCATTGTATGGTTCGTACTTATTGTCAATGACACTAGCTTGACTCTCATTATTATCTTGGTCAAGCTCATTTTTATTTTTATCAAATATATTATTGGTATTTTGGTCATCCCTAAGATATTTTGTCTCCTTGTCTTGTTTATTGTCTTGATTGACTTTGTTGATCTCATTTTCGTTGACATATTGGTCCAACATACCTGAGTTTCTGATATGGTTTGTACTAGACCTTAGTTTTTGTAACAATTTCATTATTGTATTCTCGTTATGTGTCATGATGCTCAGGTTCTATGCCATGGTGTTTATGTTCTGTGTCATTGCACTCATCTTGTCATCTAACTCATTTTTTTTCTTGTTCATGATGTCTATTTTGTTATCAAGTTTTCTTTATAGTACTACAACAACTTCGTCTTTCTTAAGTGCCTTTCTATTTTTAGTTTCTTCATTCCAACTTTTTTGGTTAGAGATAAGGGCATTGATGTATTTCCCCAATTTCTCAAGTTTGTCTTTTAATTCCATCATGTTTTGGGTCCTGACTCCTATATATAGAGAGAATAATTTATTATTTCAAAAGATAATTATAATAATAATATTATTATAAACTTGAATAATAAAATTATAATAAAAAAAATATTTTTTAACAAAATTTATTATTACAATTTTGATATTATGTAATGCTAAAAAAATTATTATAATTTTTTTTATTATTAAAATTGTTTTTTTTTTTTACCTACAACAACATCGTGGAGCGGTCGTGATGCAGCAGCGGAAGCGGTCATGAGAGGTGGGGAAACAGGCGGGCTGTAGCGGAGGAAGATGACACATGGTTGTAGGGAGGAGTAGACTACGATGAAGGGTAACGTAGCGGAGGACAGGGAGCAGGCGCGATGGAGGTGGGAGAGCGGGAAACTGAACGCTTGAGGGAGAGGCAGCGTGGAACAATGTGCAGGAAGAGGGAGAGTGCGGGAGGATGTGATGTGTAGATAGATGAAGGGGGGTAGTGGAGTGGGGAGAACTGGTGGTCAACGTGCAATGAGGTGGGAGTAGGGGTTTTGTAGATGGATTGCACACAGATTGGAGGGATAAATGCACGGTGGAAATGGAGCAGCGGGAAAGGGGAGCAGCAAATAGCTGGGAAGGTTTGTCATGGTGGGTGGAAGGGAGAAGGGATCTGCAAGTAGATTGCACTCATGCGTAGGGCACTGAGAGATGATGACAAGCAACAAGGAAGAGGTGAATGTATGCGAGAGATAAGAGAGATTCAGTCGAATTGGGGCATGAAGGAAGGAGGAAGCATGATGCAAGTGGAGGTGATCACTGTAGAGGAGCGCAATACGATGAGAGGAGAAGCATGTTGGCAGGGATAGTGGGCTGCGTACGCATGGGAGTTGGAGACATGAATGGGAGGATTGGGTGAATAAATACGAGTGTGATGGAATGTGCAGCAATGGGAAGGAATGTATGGATGCGTGGCAATGAATGGAGTGAAAGGGAGGGAGAAGAATGGCAAAAATATTTTACATGCAGTAGAGTAATAAATGCTGCGACGGCTGCACTGTGGATGGTTGGATTTCAATCTCTTTGAGATCCAACTACTCACAGTGCAGCCATCATAGCATTTATTACTATACTGCATGTTGAATATTGTTCATCGAGAAGAACTATGGAGAATGGATAAGTGAAGCTGCAAAGAAGAAAGCGTGATTTTCGATGCTGCAGGTGTGGATGGGTGAGGGAGCAGGATAAGCGTTCACCAAATCGCCCCCGACTCGCCGGAATCCGGCAGATCAATTTTGGTGTAAATCATACTTTCGAGGAATTAAATCTTAATTTTAATCATTTGGGTAGTTTTAAAATGCCCGATTTAGTATAGAAAGAGCTAATAAAATTAGTAGAATTCCAAAATAATGAAATAAACAATTTCACAGCAAACATTTGACTGATTTTAATCAAAAATCGACCGGAAAAACGGGGCGATTTGGTGAACGCTTATCCCACGCGATGGGGGAGGCGAAATCGATCTCAAAAGTGGTAGATTGCATACAACACTAGCAATAAGTTCTCCAAGTACTCAAGGACAACCTGACTTTTGCCAAGAGGTATTATCTGGGCGATAGCGCCAAGATGTATCATCATTGTTCTTAGATTCAATTTATCATAGAAAAACTTTGGAATGCTACTATGAACGAGGAAAGTATTTAAAGCACCTTGATGATTAAACATTTATTTAGTTTTCAAAATTCAGTAGGTCCTCTTTTGCCCCCACAATTTAGAAATTCAAGTTTGATGTTGAACATTTGTGGGATTCAAATCCTCGAGCACAAGTTTATCCTAAAAGGAAAATAGTATATTAACCCAAACACAAATGATCGTAAGAATTTGAGCAACAAACATTTACAAAATAAATTCAAATTTGATGTTGAACATTTGCGGGATTCAAGTCCTCGAGCACAAGTTTATCCTAAAAGGAAAATAGGATATTAACCCAAACACAAATGATGGTAAGCATTTGAGCAACAAGTGACATATGGAAAATATGAATGGTTTTAACAAAACCAACATATTATCACTTCAAACAAGGTGACCAATGGTTATCTAGAAGTATAGGTTGAGGCATGTCTTCCCTCTATGTTGGGTAGAGAAGAATACTAGAGTAACTTGATGGTGGTGGTTTCTATTAAAGCCCCATCCAAGAGAATAAAGAGACTTCCTAATATGATTTCTTTGGTTTTGATAAGGATTTCACATACAATTCAAATTTTAAACATCCAATTTGTCACACAAATCCTCACATCAAACCTCTAAACCATGGTTAGTCACTATGGAAGCTTCTCTAGGGGAGTGGCATGAGGTTAAAAAGAAAGGGGTAAAGTTTGTTTAAGGGTTCGTTTTCAAATGGATAGAAATGACAAGTACATTAATAGGTCATATTAAATTTGTCACTACAATATGCACATGAAGACTATAATTTCCATTCAATCTTTAAATAGAAATTATGATTATTTCCTTGAGAAAAGTATAGAATAATCTTATGAGAATAAAATCACAAAAATAAACATACTTAAAAGAAGACACACACACATATGGAGGGTGCACAAAGTTGAGTTCACTTTTTTTATGCCACCATGTATCTCATAAATGCATCTTCGTTATAGTTTTATAGAAGATAAGTTAATTTCATAAGTTAGGTTTCCTAAATCTCGATCCTTAATCGAACCTTACGAACTCTAAAATGCATATGCTTTTCAAAGCATATATGCATGTTGGTTATAATGTATTGGAGAAAAAATGCATATGCATTATAACACATGTTTTTAGCTTATACATGTGTATGCAGCACAAACACATAAGGTGTGGGTGTAATGCATTATGTGGTTATCCCTAATACTCTAATGTTGTTCATTGGATAATGGCTAGGTCCCTCTTACCAATTGTTAGCATGCAAAACTTACAAGATATATATTCATTTTCCAGGGCTTGAGTGGTGGTTTCAAACATTATGGATGGTCCATGAACCATAAAAGCATATTTTACTATGTAATAAATTGGTCTTTATATTCTTTGGAACATGGGTAGTCTATTAAGAACCATCTAGTATCAAAAACCTTGTAATAGTTCACATGTGACCACAAACAAATCCTTGAGACCCATCCCTTGTGAAAAAATAACCTAATGGTGTATGTACCCCACTTGGTGGATAATGCTCCACTCTAAAAGGTACATGTAATGGTTTGATACTTCCTTTTGTCCCATGATCCGTGTTTTTTATTTGTCTACTTAAACATGGTTAAAACTTTAACTCCTTCCCCATATTGAAAAACCTCTTATAGGAACCCAAATACGCTACAAGGAAAAGTCCCTGTAGTAGAGATTTTTAGTGTTATAAGATTGGTCTAAATCATAGAAAAAACCTTTGCTACAACCTCTGCCAATGGTACCATATGTTTTGGCAAGTATTTTTTACATAATTTTATCATAACTAAAAAAACTCAACAGCCATAGGCATTATCACACATTATTTCCATTGATGTTCATTTTTGTTATATAACCACATTGGTGCTAACAAATACGAAATGCAATGGTTCCTTTAAATAACAACATGAATCAAGGTGTTTCAAAAAATTTAAACGCACTGGTTCTTTATAACAATATATGCATCGACAAGGAAAATTTTAAGTATCCATAATTTTCTCAAAGTGTAGAAACATTGGTTAATTTTACTAAATCTTAAATTTGCAACCATAAAATATTTGGTGATTCTTATGTAAAAATATTCAAATTTCTAAGGACTTTATAGAGTTTTTGGATAATTTAGGCGATTTTTAAAGTGAAAAAAATATCCCATGGAATTTAGGTGAATCTTTCTTGAAAAAGGGAATTTGGAGAATAATTTTTAACAAAATATCAAAAAATACCAAAAATTTTAATGGTACCAATGCTTTATAAAATATATCCATTTGTGTGGTAAACTAAATAATATAACATCAGTGCTTATGTACCATCTGAAAGCACTGACGTGCTAAGTGAAGGAAAATGCACCCATGGAGTTGAATGGGATGTTGACTTTTGTTGCATTTTTAAAATTCAATGGTGTGGTCATGATATAGTGGTGCATCAATTTGTTTATGGAGAAATCAACAAGGTGTAATAATAACAAAGCACTAGGGCATGTAAAAAGTAGTTTGTTGCATCGATGCACATTTAGTTTAAATGCTTCGGTGCTACATTTACTTGAATGCACGAGTGTGATTAAAAAAATCAAAACCATTGGTGTTCATTCTCTTCGTTAATAATCACCAATGGCATCGCATTGGAATAACTATATTTTATGTTTGTTTTTTTTAATTCCATTATTCATAAAAAATTGAAATATTTTTTATTATTAATAGTATTCATATAATTTTAATTTTAATTATTGCATTTGGATATAATGTTTGGATTAATTTCTTATGTCATAATTTTTTGAATTTTTTCATTTATAGTAATATTTACGGTAATCCATATATTTAATTACTGATGTAACATTTCACAATGGCATTAGATAATGTAGTAGAATAAGAAACATTGTTTTATTTTATATGAATAATAGGCCCTTTGTCATACAAAATGAGACAATATAAAGTCCACAATAATTACATGTCAACATGCATGCAATTGTTACTATTATTGGTAACCCATTGTCCTTCAAATGGAACACAATGTCCAGTACATTATACAAAATGTCATATTTTTACAGACAATTATTTCAAAATATACAATAGCTTACATTAACATCCCAAATATATTGATAATCATTCTTCGTTGCAATTGTTGTCAATGCTCGAGCGACTTTCATGACTTGGGTTATTTGGCTGAATGTTTTGATGATTGCCTCGATTGTTATACTCGTCTTTATCTTTCATCGAGAAACATAAAAATTAAGTGTAATGAGTATATTTCTATGGTGGAAATAATGAAAATTAAAATAGATAACATACATGAATGCAAATTTAAAAGCAATGTACCATAGAAATAATTGAGTCTTGGATTATACACATTCTTTCAAAACCAAATCTCATGCATTTTCTAAATAAACCTATTGTTTTCTCCACTCCAAATTTTGTTTCTTGCAAGTTTTATACCCCATAACAAATCGTATATTTAATATAAGAGATTTTTTTGTTACATTAATTATAAAATGACAAAAGTAAAACAACATAGATAGTTACAAACTCCGAAATTAATTTTTGACACCCCAACACATACCCACAACCCATACTTAAACCAATATCAATCAATTCTTCTAATGGCTCCTTTTTGTATGTTATCACATGTTTGAAGGCATCGAAGGATGGCCGGTGTCAATTAAACAATTTAAATATGAAGATCACAATCAATATGAAATCTTAAATTGTTATAAGAAAAATCACAACTACTCGCAAACTTTGGTATCAACCCGATTTTTCCTTGTTGTCATGTTTTATGTGCTGAATGGGTTCCATTTTTTTTCTTTTTTGCAACAAAACAATTGAAAATAAATATTTAATGTCAAATTAATTAATTTTATGTACATGCAATAAAAATTTCAATGATTTCATATATTTGAAGCATGTTGTTATTGAGATGGCTCCTCTCGAGATGTGATTATGTCCATTTCCTTGACCATATCCTCATACACATTTTTAGACATCCCTACTGGCATATTTCAGATATCACCTCGTTCATCCTTTGAGATTTTCATAATCTTCCTAAAAGTTTAAAATGACATTAAACTATTTTTATATTGAATTGAAAACTAAATATAGCAAAATTAATATTAATAAAGGAATGGTTTGTAGTAGTAGATGCATATTGTATAAAAACATGTTTAGTATTATTACTTTTGAATGATTCTTTATTATTGATGTATGTTTTTTCTATTGCAAGTCGGACAATTCTCATTGATCATTTCCCTAGAAATGCCTCTATAGTTTACATATAACCTTAATCTTGGAATCATTGGATTGATTTGCGTACTATAAGTAGAATGAGTCTATAGGTTCTTTCCACTATATTCCTCGTAGTTTTAGAAGAAGAAAAATCCCCTTTCATTAACTACGAGCATGACTCCAAACGATATATAAATGAATTCATCATCCTTTACATCTTCCATAATTTGTTAGGTTCTTTATATGATGACAATCCCTTTTGTTGTTGTCAATCTATATATAACATTCATTATATGTGAATTTGATTATTTGAAACATGTTAGAGGATATTATGAAGTACATTATTACTAAAAATTCAATAAAAAATACCATAATTATTACTTTTTGATTCACATGATTCATCCTTCTACAACTTTTAGTCAAGATCTTACGCTCTTCGACACTTAAATTACAAATAATATTATTGATCTTCCTCATATTTTGGCTATGCTTGTCACACATTAGACAATACTAATTAATTAAATTTACATATAATTAAAACATATTAATTTAATACAAAAATTACAAACAACATGCCTTTTTCACAATTTTGGATGTGCTCCCATCATGTCAACGAGAATTGTTATGCATTGAACTCTTATCACTCATTTTCTATGAATAAAAAACCTAGACCATTGAAAAAAGAATATATTAAATATATTATACAAATAAATTACATAACATCCAAATAAAAAAGTATTATGTCATTTTTGTGTGCTTGAATAATAAAAAGGCTTATTGTTTCATATGGGAATGCATGAGTTCATTCATACTCGAATGCATCGCTAATGAAAACTAAATAAATAATTTCAGACACACCTTTCTTAGCGCAATTTCTTTAATATAAAGCAATGGTAAAGAAACAATGCTCCTTTACTACAAGCACTCCGTTAATTTAAACAAAATGTTTGCATTGAAAACTATGAAAGCATTTTTTACAAAAAAAATTGACAAGGGTTACATGGTTTTGGATCCATCATAATAAGTTGTCCCCTTTCACCCAACGCATTGTATATAGAACCATAAACCCTTTAAATCTAAAATTCTTAAAAAGAAAAATCCTAATTGGGAAACAATAGAGGAAGCTAAACCCAAATTTAAAAATTTGTAGCCACATAAAATGAAAAGAAGCAAAAACAAAACAAGCATTCCAATGTTGAAGGTAACTATGATTTTTTTAAAATTTATTTAAAAACTAATTAAGAAAATAAATAAATCAAGCAATGTTATCAATAATAATAATTTAAATACTTCAAATTTGTATTATGCAGGGTTTTGTGTGATTCACCATACTCTACAAATTTCAATCTTCAGAATAATCCAGTTGTTCCAAAATCCTCCTTGGTAAGTTTCTTTCCAAAACTACCCCCTTGATATTTCAACAAAATAATGAAATAATGGTTAGCTGTTTTTTTAAACACTATAGAATTTGTTTTAGAAAAAGAAATTCCCTCTTCTTTTTTATGGGATAAAAAATTTATCCATTTTTTAAAATTTTCTAGATATCAATGTGCTATAGATATAGGTGCATCAATGTATCATAACAGACAGTGCATGATTAATATATACTTAAAAAATAAAAATAAAAATGGTGCGCTAGAAAGATATGCATGCACCCCTGTGTTATGGTTTTCAAAATGCACTGTGTTGGCATAAAAAGAAAAAAGAAAATAAAAATTATTTATCATACGATGTTGTGTCACTCGTGCACTTACATATACTAAGAGGATCCATGCCAATAATAATGAAAATTTCATAGATAACTATTGACTATTAAATATAGTGGATATTTTATTTTGTGGATGTTCGAACACAGTGTGTACATGGTTTAGCTGCACCAGTGCATATAGTTACTTAGGATGCACCAATGTGGTTTATTATTATGGCACATCATAATAATTAAAAAACTAAATGAATGTCTATTTCAACTTGAAATGATATATGTATCTCAAATGTTCTTTTAAGATTCAATCACATCAATTACAATACTTCATAGTATACATCTGTTGCTTAAACTCACCTTATTCTTAAAAATGGTTTTGAAACTATATTGGAAGTTAGATTTTGATGTAGTTCTCAAAATTTATTTTAGGATTGTAGACACATATCGATTGATGATTTGGCTCAAATGCCAACAGAAAAGGTTTTAATATAAAATGGTTAATTCTTCAAACTCTAGCTCATTCAACATTACTCAAAGTTTGAGAATTTCTTTCTCTCCATGATTAGTAAGTTCATATTTTATTTATATTATGATTATCTAATTGAATTTATGTTATTTATCCATGTTAATAAGAATTACAATGTATTCAATTTTGCATGATCCTATTTAGGGATCGATTTTGGATGTACAAAAGTAGTTGAAAAACATCACAAGCTCTTATCCAAATCAAGATACCACAAGAAATTGCTAGATGAAAATGGACAACCACTTTACCATGCCAATTGTAACATGCCATCTTCCAACCACAATCTTGGGTCATCAATGGTAATTCATCATGAATTGGATCTCTTTTATGACACCAAAGTAGTATGTGGTTGTTCAAATAGTCAAGGGTTAAAGACGAACCATTGACATGTTACACTCACCCATTATACTAATGATTGAATCCCCAATGTTGATGGTATAATACCCTCTACTGTAGAAACAAAATCCAATAGGTGATATATAAAAGACACGCATGAACATTTCCCTATGCTCCTTTTTTGAAATCTTGGAAGCCAAAACAACTATGTTTCATCCTAAAATGACCAACCCCTCTAATTTTTCTCAATCAATTGAAAGTTCTAGGCAACCAAACACTAGAACAATAATGTCATTGATGAGGGTCATGCTTGTGATAGAACTTTAAGTTTCTTCACGAATGTTTCATATGGTGATAGTCCTTAAAACACCATTTTTGTAATTGCATATGGTGATGGTCCTTTAAGGTTTATCACCAAATCCCTTTTCAATGACACTTTTGGTGAGGTTTGTTAAAGGGCCACCACTAATTCTTTCTTTGGTGACACTTCTAGTGATGAGTTTTTATTGTCCTGTAGCAATTCTTTTTTTTGTTTAATTTATGGTGCGGTCCTTTAAGGTTTGTCACCAAATCCCTTTCAAATGACAATTTTGGTAAGGGTTGTTAAAGGCCCATCACCAATTCTCTCTTTGGTGACACTTCTTGTGATGATGTTTTATTGTCCCTCACCAATGTTCTTTTTGGGTATTTTTGGTGAGTGTAAAAAATCATTCATCATCATTGGTCATTCCAATGAGTTTTTGATGACACAATGTGACCTCTTCTATAGATTTTGACAAAAGACAACAATTTAAGACTGTTGCTATGGAATATTTGTCATTATGTGTCCAAGGCCATAGTGGTTAGAGTAAATCAAATTTTTAAGAAGTAATTAGTGTGTATAATTTCCCTGAAGTAACAAGAACATAGTTTTCCTATGAGTCAACACATGATTCATGTCTCTTAGGTTTATCATCTAGCAATTTCCCTTTAGATGAAGTTCCATTAGTATGTGTAGGAACCATAATATTTAAGACATAATCAAGCTTGGTTAATTCTAATAATGAGTGAGATCTAGAACTCCTTGGCACTCTTGGCATGGATTGGAACACACTAACATTCCTTGGAACATACTTGCACCTAGAGAACCTTGCCATGCTTAGGATTCCCGAGTATGTCGTGTCGTTCCCTAGCACAACGTAGCACTCCCTCGCATGTGTTGGCACTCCCTGGAACACCCTAGTCATTCCTAGTAATGGTCTAGAACATGGAATTGGAATGCATTAGCATAGATTAGCACTTGGAATGTATTGGAAATTATTAATGGTGTTCCTAGCATGCCACTTTTGAAAAACATAAAGTCCTGACTTATTAACCCTATTATTTGTTCATTTCCTTTAATTTATACTTGGTGCTCCCTTTTGTTTCTTCGACACTTCTTAACACCTCTTAACACTTCTCAACACTTATTGGCACTCCTTAATACACATTGGCACACCTTGGTACCTGACACATCTTGGAATGCCTTAGCACCTTGCATGTGTTGGAATGCCTAACATGCATTGGCATTATCTGGAAAATGTTAGCACACCCTAGAACCCCCTAGCACACTCTAGAATTTCTTGACATGCTCTATAATTACCTATCATTCCTTACCACTTCCTATCATGCATTGTCCCTCCGACATTAGCATTCCTGACACTCGTTAATAATCCCTAGCACACCCTCTTATTTTCTTATTTCCGTGCATTTTTACCTAGAGCTTCATTGTGTTTACATACCACTCCATAACACTTTTTGGCATGCATTGATACTATTTATAACATCTTGGAACTCCTCAACATGAACTACCACTCCAAATCATACCTTAGCACTCCCTAACACTCATTAGCACTTGGCACGTCTTGTAACCTGGAAAGACTTAGCATTCCTTGCATGGGTTGAGATTCCATGGTATGCTTTGTCATGTACTGTAATGCTTTGGCATGGTTTAATAATAAAGTTATTTGATATCAATTATTCATAACTAGGAGAGAAGTAATAGAGTAAGTTTTGACAGTTGGAATGCATTGGCACTTGTCACATGGCGCGTATTGGCACCTAGTGATGGTGTGCTTAGCATGCCCCTCTTGAAAAAAGTTAAAGTCGTGAACTATTAACCCTATTATCTGTTCATTTTGATTCATTTTAACTTTTTTATCCCTTTTTCTCTCTTGACACTCCCTCGCACATGTTGGCACACCTTAGCACATATTAGCATGCCTTAGCACTTGGAACATCTTTCAATGTTTGACATGTCTTGGCATTGTATGGAATGTGTTAGAATTCCCTATCATTCCCGTGCACACCCCACCAATCATTCCCTCATAGCTATCCTTACATTTATCGTGACTTCAGAACCAACCAAGTCCTTGGATAATGTCGTTCATTTTCCATTAGCTTGATTTTGACCCAACGACTTGACCAATTGTTCCTACAACAACCACACTATGCCTTGTTTACATAATAACTACCTATAAATCATATTAGGCTACTCATGTAAAAGCTCAAATCATCCCATTTAATAAGTTACCAAGACAAAGCTCACATCCAACCATGGTTTTAAAAAATCTAAGCAACACAGTTTACACTTAGCAAATATTTCACATGTATGTATAGTTAATATAAATAGTATAGCATTAACTGACAGTATGCAAGAACCACAAGATGCACAAGGCACACAAGATATACGTAGGAATAAGTCGAGTTCCCTAAAACTAGTACACAATAATGAACAATATGTAATAGTCTGGAATAGTTTACAATATGAGCATACAACAAGGTGTGCCACGGCTTGTGCAAAAACAATTTCCAAAGGAAAAATAGTGTTGCACCTAGAGAAAATTCTCCGTTTGTATAAATTGTTGTCTCCATCCCCCTATCACAACCATAGGATTTCCTCTTGTAGGTCCTATATTGAACTTCTCCTAACACACTCAGTACTTGGAACACCTAGACATTGCTAACACTCCTTGGAAGAACACATTCTTATTCATTCAATTACATGCATTTTGACCTGGTGTTGCCTTATGTTTCCCTAGCACTCCCTAACACTCCTTATCATGCATTGACCTTGTTTACCACATGTTAACACACCCGAACATTCCCTGGCATGCCTTGAAACTCCTTATATGTCATTCCCTTCAGTCTATTAAATTGTGTGTAATAATAATTATTTTATCAAATATAGAATTTGTCATAACCCATATTGTACTTTCCCTAATCCTTTGTTAGGACCTTTGATAAATAAAACTCAATTACCTTTTCTTTACCATTTCTTTACTATCTACTTCCACACACCCTTGGTTTTTAATACTCGCCGTAGACTTAATATGAGTTCCCTACGAATGACCCTAGGCCAATTTTTTAGTGGAATTGAAAAATGCATGCCTACCAACCCACTCTTCACATGAAATGACACTTGAATCTTAGGGAGAAGTGCACTCTTTTGCAAATTCCCAAAGTTTTTGAAATGGAACTTAACTAGCGTCTCCGCACCAACTTGTCATTCAAATTCCACAATGTGTCAAAATAGTAGACCACCATCAAAGCCACAAGAAATGTGCCTTCCCACAATGCACACTAGCCACACTAAAACTCATGTGTTACTGAGTTAAGTTGCTAATAAAACTTAATCTGGCTGCCCTACAAATGACCCAAGGTAAATGTTCAAGTAGACCCGATAAACACATGCTTACCAGCCTACGCTTCTCATGAAATCATAGGACAAGCACGACGCACACTACAACTCACGTGTTACCGAGTTAAGTTGGTAGAAAAACTTATTATGACCACCCTATGAATGACCCAAGGCCAATTTTTGTGCGGACTTGACAAAAGCATGTTTACCAATTCACCTTTCGCATGAAATGGAACTTGAATCTTGGGGGGAGTGCCCTATTTTTTTGTTTCCCTACGTATTAGGAAGATAACAGAACTACCATATCTACACCAACTTGCCATTCATGTTCTGCAATTCTTTCAAATGGATGGCCACCATGAGAGCCATAATAAATGTGCCTTCCCACACTACAACGTATGTTCTATCAAGTTAAGTTAGTGATAAAACTTTAGTTGATCTCCCTATGAATGAACAAAGGACAATTTTCAAGCGGGCCCAACAAACACATTCTTACCAACCCACCCTTTTCCTAAAATGACAATTGAATCTTGCGTAGAAGTGCCCTCTTTTGTTGATTTCCAATGTTTACAAAAGCCAACTTAACTATTGTCTTCGCATGAAATTTCCATTCAAGTTCTACAAGATGTTGAAATGGCAGGCCATTATGAGAGACATAAGAAACGTGCCTTCATTTAGTGCACATTGTCCACACTACAACTCATGTGTTATCGACCTATTTGGTAGAATAAATCTAGACGAATTCTCTATGAATGAACCAAGGCTAATTTTTTAGCGGACCTGACAAAGGAATTCTTACCAACCCACCCTTTTCATGAAATGCACACTTGAATCATGGGAAGAAGTTCCCTCTTTTCATGATTCCCAACGTTTTTAAAATCCAACATAAATATCGTCTCCTCACCGACTTACGATTCAATTTCCATAAAGCGTTGAAATGGCAGGACACCGTGAGAGCTACAAGAAATGTGCCTTCCCATGACACGTACTTCATGTTTTACCAAGTCAAGTTGGCTTTCCCTATCTTCAGGAGAAATTCCCTATTTACCAATTCGCAACGTTCTCAAAATCCAACTAGGCACACCTAGACAAATTCACATGTTCATGTGCACCTTTACTTGCCCATTGTTTGAACAAACCTAGCTGATTACTCCATTCATGCAGGAGCCTAACATGTCCAAGTCTAGGCACCCCAAGTAGTCTAAAGCAAATGACAAAAATTAAATTTAAATAAAACAAAAATAAATAAATAAAACACAAAATTTAAAAATAAAAATAAAACTGGTAAAACCTTGTGTTCAAATGAGTTTATCAAACCCCGATTAAACAAAATCATTTGCATGATATTTTTATAACCCCTATAGTCGGCTCCCCTTTGTCTCGTGTGTGCACTAGAGGAATTGGGAGTGCCATCCCCAATTTGTCGCCTACAGACTGTCAGTTTTAGAAGTTGGTGATCAACCACTACAACAGTAAGTACCCCTCATTCAACATTCCTTGCGAACTAGTTTTAGCATATGGATTGGTTAAAAGAGTATAGAGGTGGAATTTTAAAAAATGTTGAATCAATGCAATCCTTATGTGTATCAATGATTTTCTATCTAACTTATATGTGTATTTTGGATAGCATAGAAAAATGGAGAGCTTGGTAATGGCAAGCATAACTTCTTTACTCATAGCCAGATTCAAATTTAGGTATCCTAGTGTTGCTCTTAAGATTGGAGACCTACTTTTATCCAAACAATTTTTGGATATCTACTCTACTCCAAACAACAATTCATCCAAGGTCATACCCTATAGAGAATTAGTACGTGCAAAATGGTTTGGGTCAGTTTCCATAGAAATTATTTTTGTGATAGTAATTTATTGTGTGTTGCAAGTCCCCTTACTATAATGGGTGTGTTTCAGTTAGCTAATATTGAGATTAGTTTTGTTCCCTACTCTCTAGAATACTCATATTAGTTACTATATTCTTAAGAAATGAGAAGAAAAAGGAATCATGTGATACTCACCTAATCCATCTATCAATTTTCTTGCAATTTCATATTTGTTTGAAGAACTTTTTCTTTCCATCTAAAAAATAAATACTAAGCAGTATGTGATCCTCTAGACTTACTTTACAAGATGGTTGATGACATAAAGAATGGCATTTTTTTGTAAAAATCCATAATGTAATCCCATCCCAATATTCACTTTTTTAATATTTTATTTGTGTTCTCCATGCCAAAAAAAATGATTCAATGTTTGGTTTCGATTTTCTATTCCCTGGAATCTACTATATGAATATCTCTAGCAAGAGCATGACCTGCAAATTTCATGCCCTACTAGTTGATATAGAGGTTTAATATGTTTATTTTATAGCATTAAATTGAAAGTGCACACTTTGCTTCAGGACATCCAAAAATTGTCATTTGTATTCTTGAGAGGAAAGATTTAGGGTTGTCATGTCTCTACTGCAATGGTTGGGGATAAATATTCTATCCAAGGAACAACTCAAGCTTGGAAACTTCCACAATTCACATCAAGGAATGATATCATTAGGGAATTTTACTATTGGTTTGAAATTGGTTACAGAGTCTAGTTTACTTAATGTATATGCAATTCCTCTCATTTGGCCTTAACACCTTTCACGAAGAGAATTTAACCCAAAGGTTTTTCAAAGTGCTAAATTTACCCTTAAAAATGTTAATCAATCCATGAACATTGTCCCAACTTGTTACCAACGATCTGCTATCATAAATATTATTCCTTTAACATTTCATTCTCCATAAAATATACCTCCATTGTATGTTGATTATGTTCCTTAGGATACAATAGAAAAAATATAGCTTCCAAGATGTCGTATGACCATTGTTTATTCCAATGTTTCCATGTCTAAGGTTCCCTCAACATGGTGAACGTTGTATGTGGTTTCCCTAATTGCTAAAATAATCATCGTTATTACTATCTTAACTTTGAAAAGCCCTCGACCTAATATCCATCCTANTATGTATATGTATATGTATATGTATATGTATATGTATATGTATATGTATATATATATGTATGTATGTATATATATGTATATATGTATATATACATACATATGTATATATACATACATACATATATATATGTGTGTGTGTGTGTGTGTACACACACACACACACACACACACACACACACACACACACACACACACATATATATATGTATGTGTGTGTGAGTTGGAGTTGATTAAAAGGCTTCCCCTCATGCTGCTGTAAAAGACAAGGGTTCCTCAAAGCTGAAAATCATCTTACTACTGGAAATATGTCACATTGAAGTTGTTATAGGACCTTCCAACAACTCATAATGAATGGTGTTTTTACAAGCTAGGAGGAGGTGAAGTTGTTGCCTCGGACATGTCCATATGTACCTCAAAGTACAATTATAGAAAATAAGTGTTGATAAACATCATCCACTAAAGGTAGAATCTTCTCTTATCCTTTTCCAACATGTTTCTAAATTATTTTGAAAACAAGCACTTGGATCAACCCTTAATTCCATCTCCATTGGTGACTCCAGATTATGTCGATAACCTCACATTTCATTGGACTTCTCTTCACAATTTTGGCATCATTCCTATGTAAAAATTCACAATCTCTAAATGTCCCAAAGTTTTCTTCATTTTAGGATTCTTAAAAAAGCTACATGACTGCCAATTTGTGAAAGACCTATGACTAGATTTCTGCATGATAACGATGATTTAATTTCTAGAAACATCCATAAGAGAACCTATAGGACTATCACAGATATGTTCCAAATTTGCAATAAAAACTCTACCAAAATCGATGACATCACTGTCTTGGGAATCCAAGGTCAAATTCCATCATCAATCCAATATTTCACCAAGGTTTCAATGATTTCTTGAAAATTGGTGGGCACCCCAAAATGTGAGACATTTTTTGAGTTAACACTAGAAATAGATGATGAGACAAAGAATACAAGGTCAATGCCATTGCATTCATATACTAGTGGAGAAATTGGGGGAAGTGGCCAAGGGATGATTGAAACAGATACAAATACACTTTTTGTACAAAATTGTACAATAATGTACAATTTTAAAGTGTATCAATGCATAAAATTGTAGAGGATTGATGTTTGGAAATGTATTGTTATTATTATCCTATAATTTTAAAGCATCATTTTCCATCTAGCTATTGTACTAAACAAGTCGGGACTAGTTATTTATATAATTATTGAAAGGAAAACGCTAAAACAAAAGGAAACAAACCAAAACAACACCTTAGAAGTAGGGGGTGGCATGTCTTGTGTCAGAATGGGGTCGCTTCAAAACAATCACAATGAATCCAAAAAATATGCCAAGACATCAACCCCACATATATGTTAAGTGTAGAAAACTAATATTTACCCTTATATAGTATGTTGGCAAAATTATATATTTTTAAATTTCCAACTGCTTTATTGTCAACCAGAGGTTCATTAACTTATGAAGCATGAGCACAATTTATGCAAAATTGATTAAGTGTTTGAAATCCTTCAATGAATTCTATTCTAAAGATCAAACTTTAACTAACAGATCTTAGTTTTAATCCGTAGTCTTTCTGAAATACAAACTAAAAGAAACGGTTGTAATAAAACAAAAGAAAATACTGCTTCACAAATAGGCATCCAGTATTCAAGCACAGAGGATAAGTAAAATTGTAGGTGAACAAATTTTCATGTCACTAAGACATGTGTTAACAATACTTTGTTCGTTGTCTAACTTGTTGTTATAGTAATTTGTGTAACCAATCACCTAACTTGGAATTGGTAATAAATTCACACACACTTAATACCTATCAAAACCACACCTAAATAAACGCTATGTAATGATGTTTATCTATCTTATGATAAAATTAGCCTAAGGAACTATGTTCCTGCAAACAAGATCTTGTTTAAATACAAAATGCCCACACTATAAAACAAGTGTACTTATAATGGAAGAAGAATTAAGGACATTCATACACAGGAAATAGTAAACCATAGAAGGGTCCCTTCCTCCTTAGGTATAACCACGCTCTACAAATGACTAAAAATTCATAACTTCATAAGCATAATAGATTTATATTAAAAGTGAGGAATAGTGATTACAGATTTACAATGAGTTTTGATCAAGTATTGTTTGTTTCCCAATTAACCTTTTCAAGATAACATATTACAAAATATATAGTATTCTCATGATTACAAAAATAGAAAAGACTAGAGACAATTGCTTGACATCCAATACATTGAAATGGAAAAAATAGAGGAAAATGGTCTTAATCCAACTAAAGATAAGAATAGAATCGGTATTCTTTGATCTTTTTCATATTAAAATAGAAATTACATCTTAACAAATAGAGGAGGATCTATCAAGATTCAAAGAATCTATAGATCCTCTAACCTAGGAAAAAATCGTGCTTCTTTTATTATGCGACCAATCTGCAATAAATTCGCTCATCGGGTAACATCATAATGAACTCAAAGGAACCACTAGGAGGATGAGTTGGGTGACATGATTCCAAATAAGACCCATGTGTATGATTTACATTTGTGCATTTATAAGTATAAAAGACAACTCTACTTACATGCTTAGGCCAAGCTGGTTGTAGATATATGTTATTAAACTGTTTTAAGGATAAAAATCAATTTGTTTTAACATAATAATGACAATAATAGCATAGGGGTGGCGGGTGCGGGGGGATCCTTCTGGATCCCAGAGGACAAACTGAACAAACCTGTGCTTGGGGTTTAGGCCATAGGACAAACAATGAGGCTGAGTGGATGGCTCTCTTGTAGGGAATGGAAATTCTAGCTAATATTGATCACTCCAGGATAGCGATATTTGGAGACTCGAGACATGTCATATATAAATTGATCAATGGATACACCTCAGGATCCATAAAGTGTAGATGACAGTATGATAAAATCATCCCTCTCCTATCAAAAAATTATGAATTCTATCACATTCTTCGTGCAAATAATGCCTCAGCAGATGCCTTGGCCAATATAGGGGCCTCCTTCCCTCAGGATCACTATATTCTCAATGGTTTAGGCACAACCATTAAAACCATTCCCTAATGAACTTATGGTATCACCCCCCTTTATCTACCCATCCCATCGCTTTTTGTGAAGGCTCAAAGGTTTTATTGTATCGCTCCCTATCTCCCCTCCTCGTTGAGGCATGGTCTCAACTCCTCACCAGCCTTACCTCGATCCTTGCCACCTTAATGAGCCATCTGGTTCTCTGGTATCACCCCCCCCTTATCTACCCATACCATCACTCTTTGTGAAGGCCCAAAGGTTCTAATGTTTCGCTCCCACGCTCCCCTCCTCGTCGATGTATGTTCCTCACTCCTCATTGGCCTTGCCTCGATCCTTGCCACCTTAATGAGCCATCTCCCTTAGCGTTATTACTCTCCCAGCTCGCACGCTCCAGGTCTCTTCATCCTATGCAATATGGATTCTTCCAGAAATTTCCCCTCCCTCCATGCTCCCTTTGTAAATGTTATGCTTCCTCCTCGCTCTGTTAATTCTCTGAAGAAGACTTTGTTGGCTATCATTTCTGGTGTCGATGAAGGCATTGTTCAGGGGATCCCATGTGAGTCCTTGCCTATGATCAAGGTCTTCATCAAGGAAAGGTTGGCTCTTTTTGCGTTCTTAACCTATTACTGCTCTTCTCAAGCCGGTGGTCCTTTGTGGCGCTTAAACAAAGGAACTGTGTTCATCATTCCCGTTGAAGGTCAGCCTCTCATTGCAGGTAACAGCTCAATTTTTGGTTGTAAGTGTTCTGGTTGGAAGGAAGGAGCGGTGGCCACTCTCTCTTGTCATAGCAAGAAAGAAAGAAACTCTCTCCAGCAGGAATTTATCACCCTCAACTCTGTCCTTGGCATTCTTTTTTGTGGTGAGGAGATTCAAGAGCTCACAGGTTCAGAAAGGGACCTCCTCAGTATTTTCTCTAAGCTAATTCTTGCCAACCCCAATTCTAGACAAGACAAAATGGACCATGCATATGAAAATGTCAATCTCATAGATTTGAAGAAAAATATAAGGCACCTGTATGAAATGGTGGCTATTGGAATCATGGACAGTAAAGAGACTGCTAAATAAATCAAGAATCTGGTGGAGGTGGTTAGTTACACCTCCTATCAGATCAGCAATCATGACTCCGGGATTGACGATACAGAGATGAATCTCAAAGAAATAATGGGGAAGGTGGACCGGATTCAGGAGGACATACAACATTTGGTGAACATGAATCAAGGCAGTCAAGTAAATGAAAATCCCCCAGGGGCAGACCATCTTATGGAGGAGGAATTAGTATTTCAGCCAATGAAGCACCCATGAAACTTTTAATGATTTTGACAGTCCATGTTTTTTGTTTGTTTCTTAACCAACAATTTATTAGGGTATATACTACCTCTTTTTATACTAGTAGCTATGTAAAAACTATGTTTGGCTTTTTATGGGCATCTCTTTGGCCCTGTTTTGTCTTTTCATTTTCAAAATAGCATGAACTCTCCAAGAAAGCTTTTTTTGTAATGTATGGCTGTGCACAGCCTGTTAATATTAAATCCTTCCCATGTCACATATGAATATATTTGATGTCAAAATAAAGGTAAATAAGGATCTAGGAGGTAAAATAACATTCTAGAGGACACAAAAAGGGTCAAAATAGGGGTTAAAACATATACAATTCAATTCGCAACACTTGTTTCCTTCCAACATGAAATGGGACAATGTTTAGTAAATTTAGAAATGGTTATGATGGTTCAAAATGTCTTGTGGGATCATGCATTTTAGTTAAACATAATTTTCTTATTAAGCAAACATTATTAACAAACTAAAATAAGCATTATTTTATTTACTCTTCCTTGAAAAATGTGAAGTGGAAGTTAGAAAACTGAAAATGAAAGGTAGTACTTCTCCTAAAGGTGATGGTGAAGGTACCAACATTGTAGAAAGCATATAAATATTTAAGCATTCTTTGTATAATTCTCATGCTATCCAAATATGTGATGTAGTTGAAATGACCCTTCCTTCATATAAAAATATAGTCTCTAAACCTTCATGAATGTATAGAAAAACAATGTAATAGTGGTAAATTGTTGGCCCTTGTGGAGTCCCATCATGTTTTTTAGACCATGGGAAAGCAATGTTTGAAGGGGGTGGGAACTTTAATGTCCCATTCTATAACACTTTATGAAACATAATAAGTGTCTTCTTTTTTAATTGAATACCCATATAAAAATAATTTATCACTGAAATAGTCCTAATGTTAGAGGTGTGGAATGGCCTTTATCACTAGTAGAAAAGTGGGTGATAAATGACGAGGTTACCGAAATAGTTGTTCACCATGTGAAATAAATGACTAAACAACCAAAACTTTGGTCACCACACTTTTTTTAAGTGAAATATGACCAAATTTAAGTAATTGTAAGTGATCACAACAAAAAATTACTAATTTAGTCATGAGATAAAAAAAAATGGTTGATTTAATCATGGGATAAAAATACGAATAGAAAGTTAAGTTAATAATTATATTAGATGTCTTAATAAAATATTTATTTATACGTCACACAAATAGAATTAAAATTTTACGAAATTGTAGAAAAGATTACATTTTCATAAACTTTGATGTTGTAGATGGATTTAGAGATCCCATTAAGGAGGCATTAACTTGGGGTCTTTGAATCCATCTACAACATTAAAATTTATGAAATTGTAAAATTTTACTATCAAAATTGTAATTATATATATCGAATTCCGAATTTCATCAATTAACTTACCAAAAAGGGAAGAATGATCCATGATTTTTAGCTTGCTCCATATACTTGATTGTAAAGTGCCTTGGTACTCTCAGTGCACACTTTAGTAGTCTTGATTCCAGGGTAATTTTTAGTGGTGAAATTTTGCCAATTGGCTATTTTTTGGGTTTTTTTCAAAAAATAAATTCGCTTTTTAGTCTCTAATATCGCCTATATTTACATAAAATATGGTTTTTTTATCATAATATTTGCCAAAATTTACACATTTCAGTGTTAATTGTATGTTTCATATTTAATATTAGCCTACCTATCTATAAACATGTTTTTTTCAATCCAAAACAATAGCCTAGAATACAATACTTAAGTATAATATTAGAATCCTTAAAAATACCCTGCTTGGTGCAATAGCTAGACTAATAAGAACTTGAAGCCTCAACAAACACACACACACACATGTGTGTGTGTGTTAATATATAGTATTATAGTGATATATGTTAATATAGATAGATATCATATAGTTAATAAATTAATATATAATATAATTTTAATATATTAATATGTTATATACTATATAATTAATAATATGTTAATACATAATATTAATAATGTTTTTTGTAAGTAAGTCATATGATATTAATAGATTATACAGAAAAAGGTACAACATCCACTAGTCTAATTATCTTTAATGGCTGTCTGATCCATCCTTTGTCATAGTCTATTTTTTTTCCCTGACGACCTTTATATCTCCCACTGCCTACTCTCTAAGACTCCCGTGCTACATGCCCTTAAGAATCCTCACCCCATAAAATAGAGAACCCTACGCCCCCTCTTCTGGAGGTGAAATAGGGACTAAAATCGAGAAATTTATTAACATTTCTCAACCCCTTATCATAATAGAGTTTCAATAAACATAAATCTACACACTTTAATCTAACTGTCCAACTACCCCCATCTAACATACTAAGGCTTATACATCCCATGTAGCACTAACTGATAACAATAAACCAAACAAAATGAAACAAAACAAGAGCCCGCTAGCATGGAAGTCCAATGCATAACCATTAAGGCGCATAGAAATTTGTCGACGGAAGAGTTGACCCCATACTGTTGGAACCATCAACTTAGACCAAGTTCTTTGCCTACGATGTGCCCATCGAATGTGTCACCTCTCCCAATTGTGAAAGTAAAGGAATGCCCATTTGTTTACCCACAACATCAATCTTCATGTGCAACATCCATGTTTTTTCATACATCTCCTTTCAAAAAACTGTCGTGATCTCATATGCCCATTGTTTTTCCTACCACTCTAGTAACACACTACCGATGAGCCCTTTTATAACCTAGTACAACATGGTTGTATAATCGTATAATCCCTTACGAGAATGTGATGATCGCGGGTCCTAGATCTAATTTTCAAGTGCAACTTCCTCCATGGAAGGGGTGTTCTCCTCCACCTCCCTCCAAATACCCATGTCTAGTATTTCTAGGTCCACACAAATCCATGGAGAAATGGAACCCCAATATTTCCAGGATACTTGAGAAGAACATAGTTGCTCCTAACTTACCCTGCATCTTCCCTTGCATTAGATCCACCCATCACCCCCTATGGATACATTCCATTTTTGTCAAACCCCTAAGACTTTCCCAAACAACCATCATCTCTCCACCAACTCACTCCACCACCTTTGATCACGATTCTAGAACCCAACACTCCACAATAATTAAATGGAAAGAAGAAAGGACTAGAAGAAACGAACAAACCCTAGTAGGAAAATTCCCAAAATAAGGACTTTCCTATGCTCGTAAAACCCAAAAAACTGACACCCTTCACACCAGTTTCCATCATGAGCTCTAACATCTCTTACCAACATATTGTATCGTCAATCCTCTCAACAACTAGAATTTGTCTTCCATATGTACATCTTCTTCATGCAAATATCACCCACTTAACCTCTTCCCTTCCCTTCTAAACTCCCTACATGCCATCATCAATGCCTATGATCGGTGCACATCAGGATGGGAGAACCACATGTCGTGCCCATTACCTCATACCTTCACCTGTCCTCACCCGCATAAAAAGTTTTTTTTTAATTTTTTTTTGTGTGTAAGTACTCACAGGGGATTTGAACTTGTGACCTTCCATCTACAACTTCACATGTCAATTACTCATTACAAATTTCTTTAACATAGTGGGTTTAATATTAATATGATATAGTTATTATATAATTAGTTATTAACTTATTATATTATATATATATAATACATATTGATTTATTATTAGTTATTATATATTATATAGTTAATATATGCAAAATATTAATATTGAAAAGAATACAAATAATTACAAAAATAATAAGGAAAAAAGAATGAGTAGTAAAATGGGTAAATAAAAAAAATAAATTGGTTAATGATACCAGAGCTCATGCAAAGTTTGAATCTCTCTTATCAAGAAAAATTGGTTAATAATGCCAGAGCTCATGATGCCACTTGGCCATATATTCTTGAAAAGCTCCCCTTAGAGATCCTTAGTTTCGAATGGAATAGGGAGATGATCCCACCAACCATATCATGTCCTTCCACATATGGTGTTCCTCAAACAACATAGTGATAGATTCAATACATATTTGTCTCTTCCAAAGAACCCTTATTGGTATCAATACAAAGTGGTATGTGAATTTGACCGAAGAATCTCATACCACATTTGAGACATTCTCCACAACATTTTTCTTCTACTTTCGGTCACCAATAAGACATGACCTAGGACTTGAAATTACCACCAAATTTTGATAGAGGAATGAAACCCACATTGTGAACCATATCCATGAATGGCATCATCAAATCACTTTGTGAAAAATCGACATTCAACCTCCCTTCCTTTTGTATTGGTTCCTCAAGTATCTCCAACCATCTATTGCAAAGTATGTATCCACATCAATGCCACAAAATCATCAAGAAGCGATTTTAAAATCACAACACCTTGGCCTCTTCTAAGCCCAATCAGGGTATTTGTATAATGCACTACCATATGCCCCTTGACATCGGTCATTAGATCCTCTCATTGCGGGGATGCTACATTCTGTGGGTGGGATTATTGGGTCCATTTCCTCCCATGGAAAAAGTTTCGTACAAACAACTCTTGCAACACCCCTTTTGTTTCCTCCCCATAATACTCATTTCTCCCCATTGTGTCATCTCCCCCTACTACTATTCCAAATCCTTCATTTGTATAAAATAAAATTGGATCATACAACCCTTTCTACCTGAGTACAATCCAAGTATAATAGTTTCTCAACTAAAAATGGCACAACCTACACCTACATCCACAGCATATGTAGTGAAACCATCCTATATCCTACCTCTGAGGTATAACCCTTATTATCCATTCCCATGTCCCACTAGAAAAAACCTCATGCCCCATATGAGAGTCAAATTTTTCCAACCTTTTATGCAACCTAAATATCAACAATTTTAGCAATTTAACATTGCCAATCCATCGATTCCTCAAAATAAGGGGAAGAAGAAGGGAAAGAACAAACAACCCAAACAACAAGGGTAAGGGGGAAACAAAGTTCCCAAATAGAATCTAAACCAAGGAAACCAACTATCACAATAGGGAAACCCCCCAATAAAGGAAATAATTCAAACCTGTGGACTAACTACCCTTAATCAATCTATGGAAATTATGGCCATTACACCCACCATTGTCCACTTATCGACTGCCAATAGTTGGTGGGAGCAAAGAAACAAACACCAAAAAACCATCCTTAGGAGCCTCTTGCACCGCAACCTCAACAAGTTGTTTTTCAATAACCATTTTCCAATCAGGGAGTGATTAATTGGTATCCATATCCCCATCTCCTAGGTGACAGATCCTATGAAAACATTTTATGAACATGACACCCATCAACCTCCGAACTTGTTCCAAAGGATATGCTAGTGCTGACACATCACTAGTCTTAGAAGAGACTTTAGGACCTTTGGGATGCCCTTTGTAGATTTCATGCCCTAGCATGGAGAAAATTATGAGGATACCTAAAGTATCACTTAGGCATACCCCTCATAATTCTCACATGAAGGCCACACATAAATACAATATTGTCGACCAGTTGTCACAATCCCCAATTGCCATGTCAACATTAGAAGTATTTCAATATTGCCCCTTGCAATGCAAGGAATTATTGAATACACTTCGTGTCATCAACCCTTCTGACTCACACCTTATGAATTTCAACCTTGACAAAGGAGAACCAAGAATACCATAATCTATCACTTTTCAAGTCCGAAAGACTGTGACGAATATAATCACTCATTGGTGTATCATTAATGAAGCCACATCCACATGCATCATGTCCTCCAATATTTGGAAATGATAAGGTTCACCTAAATTAGTCCCATCGTCTATCGCCCTCTGTGCATATGATGGATGACTATCTCAACTGCAAATATTATACTAGAATGTCCCCATTGAGATCGGGGAAAATATGTTAGTGATCAATGTTAGTGAGGGTTTTGTGAGTGCTAGGGTATCTATGTATTCTTATACATAGTTATGTCACCATGTCTGATCCTCTAGTTCATCAGCCGACAGAGGCTATCTCCTTTGAAGAGAATTTCATGTCCTCCATCTTTTCAACTATTGCTACGAACTCAAAGTCGGATGCAGACTCAGATGCAAGTTTTTCAAGCTTGTTGCGTACCTTGAGGTTGCTCTTTCCTCGACTACAAAAAAAACTAAAATTGTGGATTTGAATCAGAAAATACTAATTGGTCACTTTACAAGTCTCTAGGATTCCCCTAAATCCATTGAAGTTTGGCTGAATAAAAATGGGAGGCCTCTCATCAAAGGTGAGGTGGTTCAAAACTTTTGTGGAAAGGTTTTTTTCATGTTTTTGTTTGATTTTAAAGAAGACACGAATCTCATATTCCACAATAGAACATATTTCATAGGGATGGGAGGAAATTAGCTCAATAGATGAAATGATTCCTTTGATATAGAAAAATATATACCCTCTACAACTCCAGTTTGGGTAAGACTTTCCCATCTATCGTTGCACTATTTTTGAGATAATAATTTGAGTTCCATAGGGAATGTGTTGGGAAAATAAATTGATAGGGGTAGATCCAAAACCTCCATTGTTTTCTTGCGCAATAATTTTTGTAGAAGTATATTTTGACAAAGGTTTGATATCATGTCCCTAATTAAATAATTTCCAAATAAGGCTACTTGTAAATCATGTTTCACCAACCTAATAGTTCCCTAGGTTTAGATGGAGACATAAATTTTGTAATAAGGGGATATGGGACCCAAAAGGACTTTATTTTATAATATTCACATTTAATGGTTGACATAAATGATAAATTATAATAAAATAAGGTGTCATGGATTGATGGAGACACTTGGAAGCGTGTGGAGCCTTTGGGTAACTAGATTTCCTGCATACTTGGCATGATATTCATCCAAATTAGAAAAAATGGGTAAACGGTAACTGTATTGGATAGTGATGTGGTGTTAAATATCATATAATGAGCCAAGGAATTCAAATTGGTAAAGGATAGTAACTCCCATGGAAGATTAAGAGACTAGAAGACAATGTGTACCACTTGGGAGGAGATTACATGCACTCTATGACAACAAATGATGGAATATTATATGAAAAGTATGAAAAATTCAGACATGATTGATAACATATGAAAAATATGACATGACAGGGATAAAACTAGCCACCAAGATATCTAATTCGGGAGTTCTAGGAAGCCATTCGAATTGGGGAAAGAATTGGCACATGAAGAGGAAGACAAGTGTCATATGAGTTACTAATCCACTAAGATGAGTTGGAGGAAGCCCATGGAGGGGAATTCAAACTTAAGTGGCATGATGAAGTTAATAAAATGATTTCATGACAAAGGATAGGATATTTTGATCATTTTTTAATTGTCCTTTGGCATTTTGGAGAGCTTTTGCTTGTCAATTGCGCAGTGAGTGTTCATTCTCCCTGCTTGTGAACCAATTTCGAGGGAGTTGGATTCATTTACAAGTTTGCTGATGGAGAGGAAAGTAAGACCTCTCATTGGAGATTAATAAATCAGTTTTATTTTCATTTTTAAGTTCCATACATTCTAATTCTCATCTCTCCCCCTATTCTCGCATTCCTTCTTCTCCATTCTCCCACATTCATATTTGATGGTGCACTTATTGGATTGATTCTTGCGCCTTTCTCAGGATAGTTGATTCCAAAAATTTGATTTATGATGTATGAATCTGTAATATCATTTCAATATTCTATGTAATTCTAAATATTAAGAATAAACATGTTAGAGACTTGCATTCCCATGTTCATGAATAACTAGGTTTCATGGATTTGGCTTCAATATTGAACTAGATTTATATCATATTTGTATGAGGACATTTATATGAGTTTTATTATGATGGGGAATAAATATATGATTTATGGCTCTGTATTATTATTTCCACATTCTCTATAATTCGAAACATCATAAATACATGTATGAAAATATAGCATATGCCCTTGTATCACTAGTCTTCATGGATTTTGGCTTCAATCTTGAAGTAGTTTTATACCAGATTTGTATGAGATATATTCTATGAGTTTTATGATTTTGTGACAGACATATATGATGTATTATTTGGTAATTTAATTTCCATATCGTCTGTGTATTTAAATCCAAGAAACTCATGTGTGGAAAGCTTGCATTTCCATGCCATTGAATCACCAATTTCCATGACTTTGGCTTCAATCTTGGAGGAGTATTGTATCAGATTTGTGGCAGTGTTTTACTTTGAGTTTTATGCTTTTGTGGAATACATTTGGATTCCATATATTACCACCATGTTTCATATTACTCTCAGAACCATATATTCTACCTTTCTTATGTCAAAGTCCAGCTAGTAATGCAATTTCCCTTAGGCAATTTCTATGAAAGTTACCCTACAAATGTTGCATATCATAATCCATTTGAAGAACTTAATAAACATGATTAATGACATTAATTTTTTTATGTTACTCATTCCCATACTCGTTTCTTATATTTTGTAGGTTCGTACTTTATTTGGAGAGTTATTTTGGCTATCACTCTTGGGGGGATTTGAACACAATTTCCTAGTAAAATTGCATTCTTTCACCTTAACCCAACAAACGTTTTCAGAGGTTTAAATTATGATAAAGAGTGTCCATATACCATTTTTTGATGTTATAATAGTCACCATATCCTTACATTTCAAATTCGGTACCATTTGGAGAAAGTTGGAACCCTCTAGAGTCATGACTAGTTAAGCTCGAATTTTGCCCGAATTGCACTTTTCTCCAAAATTCCAAAAAAAGGACATTACAGTGGTATAAGAGAATTGTATTGGAACATATTGAATTTATGGATGATAAGGATGATTTTAATAAACTTATCAAGTCATATTTTTATGATATGACAAACCAACTCATGCAAGGATTTGAATTGATGGCTAGCCAACTTAGGGGTAAGCTGGCAAGACAGGGTAGTAGAAGTTTCCATCATGGATAGACACATAAGACCATTCCTTTTGAATACTTTGATGATTGGTTGAATTTATATAGGAACAAGAATTCAAATGTGAACTCATTAAGTAACAATCTGCAATACACAAGTAGGGAGGATACCAAGGACCCACCAAGTTCTGTGGGTGGTGAAACAGAAAAAAGAATTACATTATGAGGATCAAAAGTCACTCCCAAGTGACTTTGAAAAAGATGAGTAAACATTAGATGAGAATTAAGAATATTCCCCTGAAACTATAGATTATAATTCCAATACACACTCTACTATGGACATGGACCAAAGGGCATATTGATGGATGATTGAACTATGAAGGAGTACCTATTGATGGGTGCTCACAAATATATGTTGGTGACAAAGAGATCATATTGGAAAATGTTTCTGCAATAAAAATTTCTCACAATAATGAATATTAATACCTTGTGAATGATAATGAATAACCAATATCAACTTCTCCATCACCACTTGATCTTTAAGAAGTTGATCAATTCAAGTAGAAAGAAGAAGAGGATGTTCGTTCTCATGAACCATCCTTCATTGAAGGGTATTTGAGTATGATTGAAAGGGATATACATGAGGCCCTTAGCCTACTCCATGAAACTCAAGCATTGGTATCAAATTCTTGTTGGAAAGTTTCTGCATTAGAGGAGTCATCTTTCCTTGAAGTCATGGAGAAGATTCAAAGAGCAATGTGCAACATCAAAGGTAATTTAATTTATTTTATTTTTGATAGAAACAATGTGATTGAGATTAGTGAATGGTTACATGAATCCTACTTAAAGCACAATGAAGATAATTATAACCCGAAAATTAAAAATGAACAACTTATTGAGAGGTTGCAAGATACTTGTTCTTCCTCCTATGTTTCATATTGTCATATGGTAGATTGCTTGGAGGATTCTCATGATGTGATGGATCATGAGAAACATGAAAAATTGTAGGTTCTTGATGTGTTTTAACATGATATTGATGAGATACAATCACTTGTTGTGGTGGAAGAGGAACTTGAGTTTCCTCTTGAAAAGGGTTACACACTTTTTGAAGAAGTGCATGATTCCACCACCTTGGAACCAACCAATGAGTAAAGTTTTGAATTTTAAGGGAAGTGCATAATTATACCCCTATGGATCCTTCACATGATGAAAATTTTTCACTTTTTGATCATTTGGGTGAGTTGGTTCTTTCTCCTACATCCTACACTTCCAAATTTTGCAGCATTCATCCTAATGAAGTATGGGTGAAAGGTTTATTTTTTATGGTGCCACATGAAGAGTATGGACTTTCTATCTCTCCTTTTGATGATCACATTATTATAAAACCATATTATTTATATTTTCATCAGCATCCCTTGCTAAATTATGATGATACGCATCTACATGGATGCACCTATGGTAGTCAGTTGAGTGACTTGGAGACTTGTGATTTTCGTTGCTCCTTTCTTAGTCCATTTGATGTTGGAGGAAATTCATCCCTATAATACCCCGGTTTTGACCCCAATTGCATTAAATTATATATAATGTAAAGAGCATTATTAAATCATGGTGTGGAGCTTAAGGAAAAGGCCCTACCATGGATTTAGTGTTTTATGTTTCATCAATTAAAATTGATGCCGATGGTTATCGTGTTAGCCAATGGAATAATATAATTTTGGACATCAGGTAATATTCAATTAATAAAAATACCCACAACTATCTATGTCAATGCAACATTAAATATATTGGGGCATGATTTCATGAGGAATAGGGAGGGGAATATTTAAACACTTGAGCCAATAGGGTAAATCCAGATGTCAGTGGGAGAACCAATAAAGTTGTCAACTACCCATTTTGTCTTTTGTGCCCAGTCATTTATTTCTTCTAGAAATTCGTTGAGGTAGTTAATGCCTTGGGATGGGAGGAGTATGGAACTGAAATTCGTCTTAGGGAAGCCACCCATTCTTGGGAAAATAAATTTTGACTTATGGGGAAAGTAAATACTTGGAAATGGAGCCCCAAGCCATTATTCACTGACACATTTTTCTCTCTCACGCAACTATAGGTCATGTACGTTTCCCTTCATGTTTTTGGCAATTTTCTTCATGTTCTCCATGGTTGGGAAGTCACTTTTCTAATGCTGAGTGGCTGGGATTTCTCCTTCACATTTTTTATGTTGCTTCCTCATTTACATGGCCGAGAAAACCTTTTTTTATATTGTTGAGTGAATGTGCAATAGAGATTCACGATTTTGGGGTTTTAAGTGGTCGTTTTTCCTTTCCTCGCACAGCTGGATATTGTTGTGAATTTCCCTCATGATTTTCTACTTTTTCTCATTGTTCTCCAAGCTGGGAACCCGTTTTTGTTGATGCTCAGTGGCTAGGAAGATGGATCAATGTTTGGGGTGTTTGGGGAGGTTATTTTTCCCCTGTGAATCCCAAAGACATTTCTTGAAATTGTATTTCTCACCTCGGGTGTTTTCCTTATATTCAATTTCCATTTTTGGTTGCCAAATTTTTTTCTACAAACCCAAAACTTGTATTTTGTATGAATTGCATCCTTGTGTTGGTTTGGATGAGTAAGTCCAAGGAACTCATCTATTAGATGGTTTGACTATGTTTGGATGTGATTATTGGATTGGATGAGTAAGTCCAAGGAATCCATAAGTTGTTGGATTTTTGCCTTAGTATCATGTGAAACCCAATATTTTATTGGATTGGCTGGACAGGCTATGAAATCCAACTTTGTGTTGGCTTGACTATGTGTGTATGGTATTGGTGTGTGTAAGTTTGTTTTTCCCTAGTTCCTTATGGAAATAATGCCCATCTCAGGGGTGGAATTGGTGCTGATATATTGATGAGAACATTTTCCTATGGTTGGGTGGAACGTTGCAGCGACATAGCTAGTTGCAGGAAAGCTTCTTCTCAAGATAAGTATTTTCTTGTGTATTTACGTTCTGCAACTGTATTTGTTTTAAATTGTCATGAACATGTCGAATGCTTGAATGTGTTGAATGTATTTTTCTTCCATTGTAGTTTAATGAATTATACATCTTCATATTTATTTTATGTTCAATGCATTTTATGTTATGTTCATGGGGCTAGATTTCCCGGTTTGATAGAGCAACACCAGCGCAATTGCATCCTCTCCCTCGAGTAGAGGGGAGGGGACGTGACAATCCCACAATTGGGTGAATAGATATGTGATTGAAGAAAATTATTGTTGGTAGAAACATATTTTGTTATTTCATTATGATATACACATTCATGGGTGTATTAATGAGACTTCTTGGAGCCACTTGAAGTCTTCATGTTTTCTTTGGTCCTTATTTTGTTCAGATTTTGGTGGAGTCTCTTCATCCACTTCTTCAATGAAATAACACATGGATGATTATCTTGATGCACATTATATTATTTTGGAGAAGCATTATAGGACATGGGATCCTCACCTATGTCATTGGGGAAGATCTAATATAATACTTGATGCATGTGTGTATGGGCTGCATGATGATCTACTTACTTGGATGTACAAGCAATTTCTCTATTCTTTGATGAGGTACCTTACTGATGTACATTTGTATGATGTTTTTATGTTCTTTCAAGATCTATATTTTGTACACATGATGTTTGGAATGGTGCAATACAAGCAATGGGATCCTGGTATTTCTTGGTTTTGACTCACTTGGAGCAATAGTTCGATTGTTGGTTTGAGAAATCAAACCAACCTTCAGTTGTTTGAGTCCATGTTTTTAGAGAAGTGTTCAAGTTTCCTATGTGGGAGACCTTTGAGATATGGATTCAATTTTCACATTCTTGGTATTCATGGACATTCTTGATATCGTAGATAGTTCACACCATGCATGTATCAGGATCATATGGGAACTTGGGATCATTTTTAGTCTATTGGTTTCAATATTGGGGGCATCAAGCAACATTGGATATTTAGTCACCACTTGTGAAGATGATTGTAATCAGAGTAGTGCAACAGAAAGCATGGTGGTTCCTCTCTGTAATTTTCTTGGAATATTAAAAAACTCATAGTTTGGTAAATCAGTACCAACTTCAAAGAGTTATACAAAATCCAAAAGGGGGGAATTTCATAAAAGGTTTCCAAAATATGGAGGTAAATAATATTTGTGCGAATTTTGTTTTTATGGATTTTATTAAACCATTTTATTTTAGTGGTGATCTTACAAGATATATAAATATGCACAATCCACATATCTTTACTTTTTGGAACACAAAATTGCAATACATGAGTTCCACTACTCAAATTGTAGCTAAATAAAACTAACGAGCATAACCATAAGAGAGAACTTGGTACAAAGGAAGGAGTACCAAATGAGGATTCCACTTGGGAATATGAAAAAAAAATGCAGCATAAAAACTTGGCATTTATTGAGGACAAACAATCTTGAGTGGGTAGGTCTGTCATGTTCCCAATTGAATAATTTCCAAATAAGAATACTTGCAAATAATGTTTCACCAACCTACTAGTTCCCTAGGTTGAGATGGAGACATAAATTTTCTGATAAGGGGATATGGGACCCTGGAGGAATTTATGTTATCATATTCCCATTTAAATGGGTCACATAAATGATAAATGATAAGAAAATAAGGTGGCATAGATTCACGGAGATACCTGGAAGCTTGTGGATCCTTTGGGTGACTAGATTTCCTGCACACTTGGAATGATCTTCATCCAAATCCAAAAAAATGAGTAATGTAAAGTTATTGGATGGTGATATGGTGTCAAATATCATATAATGATCCAAGGAAATCGAATTGGTAAAGGAGAGTAACTCCCATGGAAGAGGAAGAGACTAGACGACAATGTGTGCCACTTGGGAGGCGATTCCATGCACTCTATGACAACAAATGATCAAAAATTATATGAAAAGTATGACAAATTCAGATATCATTGATGACATATGATAAATATTACATGAAAGGGATAAAAATATCCACCAATAGGTAAAATTTTAGAGACGCGTCCATTCGAATTGGGGAAACAATTGGAGCATGAAGAGGAAGACTATTAATTCTTGCACATGATCTAGGAACTAGGAATAAAAATCATCAAAGAATAATTAACAAATACTCATGAATTGGAAAATAATCGGGACCAGAAATGGTTTCCTCTTTGTATATTTAATAAACAATAAAGGGTTACAATACCAATGCTGAGCAATGGCTTAACTCCATGAAGAATTCGAATACCTAAGGAGACAATTCGAATTCAGTGAGTGAGTCTAGCTTAACTGACTCTCAACCATGCAAACTCACTCAGTTAACCACTTGACCAAAACCCTAATTGACTCACCAAACCCTAACTAAAGTCGGAGTGCAATAAATGACTCAATATTAACTGAAGGAGATCAAGCACATGTCATAGCAATCAAACCCTCAAGTGCTAGTGTTGCATGAATCCAATGAACCCCGATGAGGTTAACTATAGCTAAACTGACCATCAGAATTTGGTGGAGGTGCCTTATTGACTCCAGATCATTAAATAATCATAAAATAATATATTTAATGACTGGAGGCGCCTTAAATGACTGTAATTGAATGGTTGAACTGAAAGTAACCACCAGTTATCAATTAGGTTCATTAATGTCACACAGATTACCCCTGGAGTGCTCCAGTTAGCCTCCTTGACTGTAGGAGAAGGCTAAGTTAGCCTCCTAGACTGTAGGTAGGCATGGGTGTGACTGGATGATGACAATTAATGCTCCACTGATGTCAATTAAACTTAGGATAGTGGTTTAACTGGGCCAATTTGACCAAAAGAGTGTGTATGATGGTAAATGTCTCCAACACCCCCCCTTAAGCTATACTCAGAAAGAGTTAGAAAACATATATGCATAAAATACTAGGGCCTTGGAAACTAAGGCCATAGGTCACCCTGTACAATGCTGAAACTGAAACAATGCTCAAAACAAACTAAGTGAGGAAAAGAGGGAAAACCCAGTGGGAAAAAACCCCCCCCTCAAGCTGAACACTGAAAGTAGTCTGGATCACCCTGATGAACTCACCCCCAACAGTGAACGGAGGTAAGTCAACTTATTTTCTGAAAATATCTTGGTGAAGATGTCTGCAATCTGCTCATCAGTCGGGCAGTATTGCAGAATGATGGTCCTGTCATGCACTAGCTCCCTGATGTAGTGCATGTGAATCTCTACATGTTTGGTCCTCTTCCTGGTAACTGGATCTGTGGATATCTTAATAGCACTCTGGTTGTCACAAAAGAGGATAGTGGACAAATTACTACCAATATCAAACTCTGAAAGAATGCCTTGCAACCAAACTGATTGGATGCAAGCATTCACCGCTCCTCGATACTCGGCCTCTGCTGAAGATAGTGCTATGGAAGCCTGATTTTTGCTTGACCAGCAAATAGGGCCACCACCAAACATGAATACATATCTGGAAGTTGAATTCTGATCAATAGAATCACCAGCCCAATCGGAATCTATGTATCCAACCAGCTCTAGCTCGAAGTCTGCAGCATAGTGAATGCCGTAGGTCCTGGTTCCCTGAATGTACTGGAGGATCCTCTTGGCTGCCTTCCAATGAATATCATGAGGTTGCTGCATGTATATTGATATAGCATTCATGGCATAACAAATATCAGGCCTATAATGTGTCAAGTACAACAAGCTACCAATCAGCTGTCGATAGATAGTGTAGTCCATGGGAGGTGTGCTTTTTCCTTCTTCAAGGCTGATCCCTGAAAGGAAAGGGAATGGTGCAGGCCTACATTCAGCCATGTTAAACTTGACTAATAGGTATGAAATGTATTTTGACTAAGTGACCATAATCCCATCATAATTTTGCTCGATTTCGAGCCCCAAAAATTGTTTTAGAAGCCCCAAATCACTCATTTCAAAGGCATTGTGGAGAGCAGTTTTGATGGCTGAAATGGAGACAATTGTGCTACCTGTGATCAGTAAGTAATCAACATATAAAACACTGATAAATATATGGCCATAATTCTGTTGTAAATACACATTTGGATCTGATCTACATCTCTAAAAGTTTTGCGAGAGAAGGAAGGCATCCATCTTGGAATACCACTCTCTTGGGGCCTGTTTTAACCCGTATAGTGACTTATTTAGCTTGCAAACCAAAGATGGATCAGTGATGTATCCCTCAGGATGATTCATGTATATCTTCTCATGAATATCTCCATGCATAAAGGCTGACTTAATATCCATGTGATGCACCTCCCAGTGCTTGGATGCATAAATAGCCAAAACAAGGCGGATGGAGTCCATTTTTGCAACCGGTGCAAAAGTCTCATGGTAGTCCACTCCTTGGACTTGAGAGAAACATTTTTCTACCAGAATTGCCTTATATTTTTAGGTGCTTCCATCAGCAGCAACCTTTGTCCAAAACACCCACTTGCATTGAACTAATTTCCTTCCCGGAGGAAGAGGAACTAGCTCCCAAGTAGTGTTTTTTCTGAAGAGAATTCATCTCTTCATCCATGGAAACTTGCCATATTGGATCATTCCGAGCATGGTAGTAGGATTTTGGATCTGAATTAATCATCAAATAGAAAGTTTTGGACAGCAAATTATCAGAACAAGAGAGTGCAATACCTGCTCTTTGGAAATTAGACTGGGTTCTCCTTAAATCATCCAGATTTCCAATGTTGTCTCTTACGGAGGAGAGTGTCTTTTGGGCCCATGTAGGAAGATGATTTCAAACTTAAGGTTCTGATTCAGTATCTGATGATTGCTGCACACTGATATCAGAAATCAGAGGATCCAAATCAGGGTCATCACCCCCAATTTCATCAGCCAAATATTCAGTGGAATAGGAAGGAATTTCAGCAGTTTTCTCTTGCACTAGTTCCACCTCCTGAAGAGGCTCATAGAAATTGACACTTCTCTCGATGATGATATGTTTGGTATTGATATAAAGTATATTGAATCCTTTATATTCATCAGGATACCCAATAAACAGACATTCTATGCTCTGCGGTTGCAAAGTCCTTCTTTTATCAAGCGGAATCCGGGCCCATGCAGTGGAGCCAAACACCCGTAGGTTCGACACATCTGGATTATGTCCAAAGTATGATTCAAAAGGAGTCTTTCCTTTCACTGATGAATGTGGCACCCTGTTTTGAATGCATGCTATAGCATGCATGGCTTCAGCCCACAAATTTGCAGCAAGCTTCTTTGACTCCAACATATAGGTGGTCATCTCTTTGAGAGACCGGTTCTTCCTTTCCGCTACTCCATTCTGCTGGGGAGTGTAGGGAATTGAATGTTGGACCTGAATACCACTTTGGGAGAATATGTATAGAAACTCATTACTGACATACTCCCCTCCATTATCATATCTCAAGATCTTTATCTTAAGCCCAGAGGCATTTTCGATCAAAGCCTTCAATTCAAAAAAAAATTCACATACTTCTGATTTCTTTTTGAAAAAAAAACCCATGTATACCTTGAAAAAACATCAATAAAGGTAAGGAGGTACCTTGATCCATTCATGGATGTGACAGGCATTGGACCACTGATATAATAATTTATCATCCCCAATATGCTTGTAGCTTAGTTTGCCTCCCCCCGATCGAACTTGTGCTCAGGGTGTTTTCCAATCACACAGCCCTTGGAGACTCCCGTGGTTTCCTTGATGACCGGAAGGCGTTCAACCATGGAGTTTTTCTGTAATTGCTGCAAATATTTGAAATTAAGATGGCAAAACCTTTCATGCCACAGCCTACTAACCTCATTTCCATGAGTTAGCAGAGCAGTGGGCTTTGCATCTGCAACAAAGTGAGAGAACTCATAGGCTTTTGCATGATGATTTGCATGGCCTTTTGCAATGAGTTTCCCGGATGCAATTTCTGTTATCTCAACATCATTTGGGCTAAAAGAGACTCTCTTAGGCATTCTTGTATGTGTCATCTGATAGACACTAAGGATATTTGCTGCTAGAGATGGTACATACAAAACATTAGAAAAAAAACCATTTTCTAGATCTACTGTACCTTGTCCTTTGGTAATGATGGTGGAGTCATCTCGCTAGTGGATGGGGATGGATTTGCTGGTCTCCAAGGATGAAAAGGATTCTTTTTCAGCCATCATGTGATTCGAAGCTCCACTATCAATCAGCAGTGATTTGGACTTCGAAGTGCTTGCCATGAGGGCATGACCTTTCTCATGTTGTGGTTCTCGATCTCGGTGATCTCTCCTCTGAAAGCTCTCCAGAAGATTGATGTGATTCCTCTCAAGGAGAGAGGTTGCTTCATCAAGATTTTTCTTCATGTAGGCATGTTCAGGGTGAAAACCCTTCCCGCAGTAAGAACACGTAACTTTTTCTTTCCCATTGTGCCCTTTTCCTTTGTTCTTCCTTGAGCCGGAAGATTCATCATGTTGCTGATTTTCAACTCTAGGCTTGGGAGCATCAAATTTAGTTTTCTGATTTTTCTACTGCTTTCCTTTACCCTTCACATATTTAGGCCCCGAGACATGGAGGGCTTGATCACGGGAAGATCGAATGATCCCCATCTGGACAAGCTTGTCATGTTCACTAGTTAGGGACTCAATGAAGGCATTGAGTGTAGGCATCTTCCATCGGGGAATTGTGAGCTTCCCCGCACGGAATGTAGAAACAAAAACTGAATAATCAGCCCTGATTTTGGAGAGGATGGCTAGGATGAGCTGATCATCTTCCTTCTCCACTTTGCATTACTTCAAGAGAAAAACAGTGTGCTTGAACTTTGTAAAGAAATCATTCAGAGTCTCGAAATTGGAAGGTTGGAGAGACATGAGTTCATTTTCAAGTTGGTAAACTCTCAAGTCATCATGCTTTCCATATAGAGATTCCAATTTGTCCCATATTTGTTTCGGTGTATTCATATCTGTAAGATGGAAGAGAAGGTCATCAAAAATAGAGAGGCACAAGAAACCGAAGGCTTCATCCTTCTTGTTCAAGAATCTTGATTTTTCTATGGTGAATCCAGGCTCAACTTCAGTGTCCATGGTGATTCTAAAGATTCCTTTGGAATACAGCTGAATCTCCATTTTACTTTTCCATGTGTGGAAATTGTATGGAGTCAATAGAGGTACTGAGGAGGCCATCTAGATATGATGTAGTGAATGCTTCACCTGTAGAAACCTGAAAATCAAAATAGAAAGGGAAAAATAAGGTCGGACAGCCTGCAAATTCTAGGCTTTCATCACACCCAGCATAGTCAATCAAACAAGCTTGATCAACAAGTTCTTTATTTGGGATATTGAGTGGTAAGCCTTGGCTTCTGGTGCAGTGCTGGAATTTTGAGCTATTGCTCACTTCTCATGGAGAAATCTGTCAAAAAGCTTGTTCTTGAGAGATTGTTCTTCATCCCACCACATGCTCTGATACCATATTAATTCTTGCACATGATATAGGAACTAGGAATCAAAATCATCAAAGAATAATTAACAAATACTCATGAATTGGAAAATAATCGAGACCAGAAATGGTTTCCTCTCTGTATATTTAATAAACAATAAAGGGTTACAATACCAATGCTGAGCAATGGATTAAATCCATGAAGAATTCAAATACCTAAGGAGACAATTCAAATTCAGTGAGTGAGTCTAGCTTAACTGATTCTCAACCATGCAATCTCACTCAGTTAACCACTTGACCAAAACCCTAATTGACTCACCAAACCCTAACCGAAGTCGAAGTGCAATAAATGACTGAATCTCAACTGAAGGAGATCAAACACATGTCATAGAAATACAACGATCAAGTGCTAGTGCTGCATGACTCCAATGAACCCCGATGAGGTTAACTGAAGCTGAACTAACCATCAGAAGTTGGTGGAGGCGCCTTGTTGAATCCAGATCATTAAATAATAATAAATAATCATAAAATAATATATTTAATGACTGGAGGCACCTTAACTGACTATAACTGAATGATTGAACTGAAAGTAACCACCGGTTAGCAATTAGGTGCATTAATGCCACACAGATCACCCTTGGAGTGCTCCAGTTAGCCTCCTTGACTGTAGGAGAAGGATAAGTTAGCCTCCTATACTGTAGGTAGGCGTGGGTGTGACTGGATGATGACAATTAATTCTCCACTAATGTCAATTAAACTTAGGATAGTGGTTTAACTGGGCCAATTTTACCAAAAGAGTGTGTATGATGGTAAATGTCTCCAACAAAGACAAGTGCCATATGAGTTACTAATCCACTAAGATGAGTTGGAGGAAGCCCATGGAGTGGAATTAGAACTTTGGTGGCCTCATGAATTTAACAATAGGATTTCATGAGGAAGGAGAGGATATTTTTATCATTTTTTAATCGGCCTTTCACATTTTGGAGAGATTTTGCTTGTCCATTGCACGGTGAGTGTTCGCTCTCCCTGCTTGTGAACCAATTTCGAGGGAGTTGGATTTATTTCCAAGTTAGTTGATGGAGAGTCCATTTATACCTGTCATTGGATATTAATGCATTATTTTTAGTTTTATTTTGAGTTCCCATACATTCGAATTCTCTTTTATCTCCCTATTCTCTCATTCCTTCTTCTCCATTCCCCCACACTCACATTTCATGATGCACTTGTTGGAGTGATTCTTGCGCCTTGCTAAGGATAGTTGATGCCAAATATGTTATTTATGACGTATGGATAGTTAATCTCATTTGCATATTCTCTGTAAATTTAAATATCAAGAATACACATGTTAGAGACTCACATTCCCATGTTCTTGAATAACTAGTTTTCATGGATTTGGCTTCAATATTGAATTAGCTTTATATCATATTTGTATGAGGAAATTTATATGAGTTTTATGATGATGGGGAAGAAAATTTTGATTTATGTATATGTAATATTATTTCCATATGCTCTATAAGTCAAAATATCAGAAATACATGTATCAAAATCTTGCATACTCATGCCCTTGTATCACTAGTCTTCATGGATTTTGGCTTCAATCTTGAAGTAGTTTTATACCATATTTGTATGAGAGATATTATATGAGTTTTAGGATGTTATTATAGTCATATATTATTTATTATTCTCTAATTTCATGTCCATATCCTCTGTGTATCGAAATCCAAGAAACTTAAGTGTGAAAATCTTGCATTCCCATGCCATTGAATCACTAGTTTCCATGACTTTGGCTTCAATATTGGAGGAGTATTGTATCATATTTGTGGGATGGTTTTCATTTGAGTTTTATATTTTTGGGGAATACATTTTCATTCCATATATTACCACCATGTTTCATATTACACTCGGAACCATATATTCTATCTTTCCTATGTCAAAGTCTAGCTAGTAATGCAATTTCCCTTGGGCGATTTCAATGAACGTTACCCTTAAAAAGTTGCAGATCATAATCCATTTGAATAAATTAATAAACTGATTAAGGAAATTCATTGATGTCCGGTACAGATTCCCATACTATTTTATGAAATTTGGGAGGTTCGTACTTGATTTGGAGAGCTAGTTTATCCATCACTATTAAAATTGAGCTCACGGGAATCTATGGACCAAGACAAAAATTACAAGATATTTAACAAGCAATTTACTCATAATATGATATGAAATAGTGCAATAATGATTTGCAGCTGTATATTCTTTCATTAATAAAAAGTAAAAAAATGGATACAATCTAGATCATTGTTACAATGCAATACACTGGCATTAATAGCCATGCAATTCGAATCCATGAGAGGTAATTCGGATTGATTAACTCAATTTTATTGCATGGCTAAATGGAAGTTTCGAAATCACTATCATAACTTAACTAGCTATCTCTAGTTTCCTAATTTAGTCTCTCGGACAGCTATAATTAGTTAAGCTAGTCTAATTGATGTGGTACATGAGAAAAGGTGCCTTCCCACATGCAACTATGAAAATAATTGCGCTAAATGAACTAGAGGACATCTAACTGAATGTAACTGACTCCTAACTAGGATTGACTAGTCACCAACTGCCAACAACTGAAGGAGGTTATTGACGACACTCCCAGTGGCTCCTAAATTGTAGGGATTTCTCTAGGAGGTGCCTCAGTTGAGGCATGCAACTGTAGTCAGTGGAAGTTAGACTCAATCTATGTTACCCACACTCTACTGACTGGTACATGTGGACCCATTAATCCAAGTGGACTCAATTGTACTAGTGACTCAATAATGACTAAAAAACTCCTAAGTTAGGCAGAATTGACCAATTTAGACAAGGGAGGATTATAATCCTAACACCCCCTGAATGCTAACTTGGAAAACTGTAGGCCCTAGTAATTGAGACAAAAGGTCACCCATTACAACTAAAATGAAAAAAATAACTACTTAATACAACCAAGGAAATAAGGAAAAACCTCATGGCAAAAAATACCCCCCCTCAAATTAAGCAGGTAAAATCAAGATCAAGCTTGTTCTTCCATGCATAGGCATATTTGGGAATGGAAGGTGAAATTATGCATCCAGACTAAATCATTATGTATGGAGTAATATTCCTCTTTGGAAGAAGAAGAATATGCTCAACTAAATAAAAAATATAGACAGCTGCTGGATGAAAACTGGACCCATGTAGAGCAACTGATGAGAGAGAAAAAGTTCTTAAGAATTTGAACCATATAAGGAACACCCAAGAAAATTATATATTTCAGCCTTGAATAGAAAACCATGTGACGTAATATCATATCCAAGTGTTAGGAGAAAGTGTTCAAGTGAATGCAGAATGTATCCATCTTTACTAGTTCTATGAGGAGATGAGCATGTGGTCAAATACAAAGGTAGAGAAGCATTGGGACTATGGAGAGAGAATTATTGAGCTCCATAATATGATATATATTCAAAAATAACCAATGTTTCACAAAATACAATATCAGCAACCTCATAAGAGGAAACTAACATCAAATCCCTAACAACAAGTTTGAAGAAGATTTACGGTACTTGATTTGTCACACCAAAATTAATGAGACCAGCTACAAGCATGACTGAAGGCTATTGAAACTTAAAAATTGAACCAAATAATATAATATCAGATCCAAATAATATCATATAAAATCCAAAAAAATTCATATCATATCCAAAAGTGTGGTCCACCGAGATGGTAGATGCACAGTTTTCTCCTTCTTCAAAATTTCCAGTATTGGTGCATGCAATCCTATAGGAATTTGCTGGAAGCTCTATATCAATAAGAGTGAATGGATCACTCCTACATTCTGATATAATTTCCAAAATATCCAAGGTATTACTTATCTACACACCAGCAGCAACATTAGAGGGAGAGAAATTGAATTCCTCTTCACTTTCAAAAGCAATCATGGCAAAATTTGCACATAATTTAAAGGAGAATAACTAGAGAATGTTTGCATAGAAGTGCATCAGAGTTTTTATTAAATATCAGAGATTCAAATGTCTTATTATATATCATCCATATGATAATATGATATATCATAGATATCATAAACTTCTGGAGCAGCAGGAGAAGGAGTCACTGCAAGGAGACTTTCTTCAATTTGAATTAACTATGTAGAAGATTACGCTTTTCCTTCATCTTGAAAAACTTCATCAGAGAGAGTAGAGTTTGATACTTTTGAATAAATAACTCTTGTGGTGTTGGGTGTGCTCTCCAAATCACTATTATGATCCTTATTGTACTTGTTGTACCTGGAAATTCCACATGCATGTTATCCTTTCATAAACCCTAACCTGAGACACCTTGCTTAGCCCTTTTTTCCATATTTTGGAGGGACAACGCCTTTACCCTATTCGTATAGAGCATCAACAGTGCCTTCAATAATGGATCAAGGAATGCCGACCTACCTTTTCTTTGCAAATAAATTAGGTCGATGCTTTACCTCTTCTGCTCAGTGCCCTGATAGGCCAAAAATGGGAAAAAATAAGGTTCTGGAAGCTTCTGTGTGGAATCCTCCCTGGAGTCAGTTCCTATTTGCTTGGGAGAGGTGGAATTTGCCTCCCTTACTTGTTGGGATTACCTTCTATCCATTCTAAAGTCAATATCATGTGTTTTGGGCCTATAAATGAATCCTTCATGATGTGATTGAAGGTGTAATATCTTTGATCTGATTATATATCAGAATATTAATCAATTTTGCAAATTTATATTAAAATTTATGAATTACAAATTCTACCATTCGGTGCATTGCTAGAGTAGGGAAATCAAGGTTTCAGGTAGGGAAATTTTGTATAGGCGGAGTGGTCAAGGATATAAATCAATAGGGAGTGAATATTTGGAAATCCATTTCCCTAACACATTTAGATCTGGGACCATTTCTATTTTGGAGTCAGCGTCGCGGAAACTTACTTTCATGTTGCTAGGTCACCAAACCATGAAACTAGGGAATATAAATCCATATTCCGATCATAGGATTAGGAAATTTTCAGAGGTGATATTCAGTCATAAAATAAGGTTATTTACTGTTTATAACTCTTTGGGACAGCTCATAATAGCTTGAGATCAATTTGGGAAAATTAGGCAGTTTTGTCCTAGAGAGACCTTGCGTAGTGGAGGGTTCCAAAGGAAAGTAAATCCACAACAAAAAGAGGTTCTGTAGTTATTTATGGTGACTTGGGTCTTTCAGTTACCCACAGGAATTTACGGATCAATTTTTGGATGAGCAGAACTCTGTTTATGAAAGATATGGAAAAATTAGTTATTTAAGACTAGCTTTAAGAAATTAAGTAGATAAATCATTGAAAATTGCTTTATGTACTGATATGAAATATAAAATAGATGTATCAAACTCCATTGAACATATATAAACCACTCAATCAATCCCACAACTTCATATGATTTTTATTGCACTGAAATTCATCAAAATCCCCCCATATGCTGATAAAACAAGCTTTTAATGTGAAATAAGGAAGGTGGTATTTAATGACCGATTTATTTTGACTTGAGGAAATAAAATAACAGAGTTTTAAGATTTTAAAAAATCATAATACATATCATATACTGACCCATACAAAGGAGGCTCCAAAATGATGGGTAGGAGGCTTGAATCCTCACTGGAAGAGGGCTGTGATCATAGGTGAAGCATGGGATTCAATGGAGATCAACCTATAGGTGATGTAGGCTGAAAATTAATTCTAGAATAAGATTCACTGGCTGACCTTAGCACTCCATATACCTGCAATAGATAGAAAGGTAAATGGAAGATAAGGGAGGAGGGGTTTGGGGATCATCACCCAATGGTCTAAGGCACAACACTCAGAGAGTATGCTCACATAGAATAAACACAATATCAAAACATCCAAACTGATTCAATGGGGTATAATTATTCTTTAATAGAGTGCTGAGTAACCTGCTTAGCAAGTGGGGATCCAAGTCGACATGTGACAACAAGTCAGCCCTCAATAAACCCTAACCCTAGCCACATAGGCGCCTCCCTTGGGGAATTTAGCAAGTAGGACCATGTGTAAAATTTTCCAATTCCAAATCCTCCTTCACATTTAGAAACTATGCCCTCTCGTAGTCAAAATATGCTGCTTTTGAGTTATGACACCTTTCTGCTTTTCCTGGCTCATAAGAAAATTGTTTTTCCCTTCCAAAAAACTTTCCTGATTTTCTCTTAAATATTTTTCTGAGCTCTATAAGAGGCAACTGTTCCCTCCCCTTAGCAATACTTTCCTACTTTAATCTATGTCTACTTTTCTGTTGCTTTTAGGAAACTTCCCTTTATCCTCCCGTATGCTTTTGTCATAAACTTTCTCATTTATTACCAAGGCAAGTTGACTAGATTTCCCCCAATGTTCCCTCCTAACATGGGAGCCTTATTTCCAGATCATTATTTTGCATAATTAATTAAATTGATGAAATAAAATTAAATACATGCCTAAAATTAATTATTGTCAAAATATATCCTAGGAAGAAATATTAATATCAATCTGAGCCCCTAGGAACTTAGCATGGTCAACATATTTTAATGGTCAATTTGAGGGGACATGATAGTCCTCCCCTCCCAAATATTCTTGTCCTCAAGGAGAATCAAATCTGGATGCTGCAAGATCTTCTCACCCTCCCAAGTGGCATATTCACTAGGAAAGTCTTTCCATTGTATCAGATATTACTTTATTGTTCTGTTCCTTAATTTCCTTGAGTCTTCTTATCAACACTTTCTCAGGTTCCAATACCAAATGGCCTTCATCATCCAATGGTGGAAGTTCTTTAAAAACCACTATCTATTGTCCCACTGCCTTTTTCAAACAAGAAACATGAAGCACATTATGGATTCTGCTGCTTGTTGGAAAATCCAACTCATAAGCTACTTCACCAACTTTTTTGCTAATTTTGTAGGGTCCATAGAATTTGGGTTAAAGATTTGATGCCCATTTCATCTTCAAGGAGGACTGTCTATAAGGTTGTAGCCTTAAATACACTAAGTCTCCCACTTGAAACACCATGTCTGTTCTGTGCTTATCTGTAAAAATATTTTGTTGGTTCTGTGCCTTCTGCAGATTGTCTTTCAGTGCCCTTAAAATGTCATGGTTATCCTGCAATCAATCTTTAGCTTTCTGTGCCTTACAGTCTCCAAATATTAAGTTTGAAAAATTAGGAGCTTCATACCCATATAAAGCCATAAAGGGAGTCATTCTGATGAAAGATGAAACGTAGTGTTGTAACAGAACTCACGCAAGTGAAGCCAAGTTTCCCAAGCTCCTTTTTGTCCCATAACATAGTTACAGAGGTACCCTTCAAGACATTTATTCACCCTCTCTCTTTTCCCATCTATCTGGGGCTGATAGCTTGTACTCATGTTCATATTTTTCTCAACTAGACCAAACAAAGCTTGCCAAAAGGAACTAATAAATTTACTATCTTTGTCACAGATTATAACCTTGGGCATCCCATGCACTCTGAAGATATCCTTAAAGAATAGTGCAACAACCTCACTAGCTGAAATGGTGGATACTACTGCAAAGAAATGTGCATATTTTTTCAACCTATCAACCACTACAAAAATATTGTCTTTCCCCTGTGACTTTGGCAGCCCCGTGATAAAGTCCATTGATACACTTTCCCATTTTTGATCTCGAATCAGAAGAGACAAGAGGTGTCCAACAGGGTGTGAGTGCTCAACTTTGTTATGTTGACATGGAGAACATTCCTTCACATACATGAGTACATCATCTTTAAGACCTTTCCAAGTAAATATTTCCCCTACCTTACGGTAGGTCTTCAGAAATTTAGGGTGACCAGCCACTGGTGCATCATGTGTAGCTCCTAAGATCTTCCTCTTTAGTGGAGATCCTGTCACTAAGAAAATTTTGTTTTTGTAATTGTTACGGAGAGAAATTCCTATGGCTTGGGGTACCACAACAGACAGCTAGACTCCAGAAATCAATCTTTCCCAATATGCAATAGAAATAAAACAATCTAACACTAAAGGATCGAACCTCGTACCTTATTCCGGACGGTTGTAGTAGATCCCCGTTGAGCTTTCCAATCTTCAGCTTGAATTGTTATAGCACGTCCTCAAAAACAAGTAAACAATACAAGCATACTATATTACATGGTGTTAGATCTATTCTAGCATATATAATCAATAATGTATAAGCATTTGACATATTCCAATGGATGCAACATTCATTCAAATACACATTACTGGACAGGAAAAGATATTTCTATTAATAAGAATCAGAGATTACAAGTGACAACCTCTGACGGCACGTCTGCGAACCGGAGAAAATGAATCCCCCACTTGGGCCTCCACCACCTCAATCCTCCATCACTTCGATAGCAAGCTTACTAACAAAGGGAAAGCTTGGGAAGAACACAACAGTGCTCCAAGGGACAAAGGGATGCAGACTCAAGCATAAAGTTCTGGCAACAATGGACTATAATTTCGATGCTCTCAATTTTCTCTTATCCTTTCAATGTACCAATGGGTTCCTTATATAGTTCTTCAAAGGGATACTGAAGGGTCGAATCCGTGCGATCTCAAGGCATATGGAAGGCCAGGAGTCATATGAGTCGGATCCAAGTCAAGGAACAGTCCAAAAGGATTTGGATTTATGCACACATCCCGATGTACGCGACTATCGAGGGAATATCCGCGTATGTACGCTGTTATCGGGGAAAAATCCGCGTATATCAATATTGTAATGTTTTTTGGGGATGATCAACGTAACATCAAAAGATATAAAGTGGTCCAAAGGGGCTAGTGAGTCTGCAGCGGGACAAGGGAAGGCCATACAATGTATGATTCACCTAGTGTGGTGAAATCCGCTATAACAGTAATAAATGAGGTTCTCATGAACTTTGTACTCTTCATTCTGGTTCACCCCATCCAAAACATCACAAGAAAATTGATATTTATAGTATTCAATAGCCAACTGGATTTTCCAATCATTACATAATTGCAACAAAGAGAATGTGTCCCAACGGGAGAGTGCATCAGCCACAACGTTCATTTTTCCCTTTTTATACTCGATGTCAAAATCAAAATATTGAAGTTTACTCACCCATTTTTGCTGCCTGTCATTGAATTCCTTTTGGGTAAGGAAGTGTCTAATACTGTTGTGATCAGTCTTCACAATGAACTTACCTCCCACCAAGTACTGCCTAAATTTGGCCAAGGCATGCATAATGGTCGGCATCTCTTTATCATAGATAGAATACAACCTTTCATGTGGCTGCAATTTTCTGCTCTCAAATTCAATAGGATGCCTATCTTGCATTAGGACATCTCCAATGCCTACCCTAGAGGAATCACATTCTAGCACAAAGGGTTTAGAAAAATCTGGTAAGGCAAGCACTAGACAGCTGCTCATTATTTCTTTCATTTTCTGAAAATCCTTTTCAGCCTCCTCACTCCAACTGAATGCACCTTTCTTAGTCAAATCTGCCAAGGGTAGAGTGTATGAGGAGTATCATTTGACAAATATGTGGTAATAGTTACAAAGGCCAATGAAGCCTCTCAACTCAGTGAGGTTCATTGGGCTGGCCCATTCCAATATAGCATTTATTTTTTTTGGATCTACCTTAACTCCTTCCTGGCAGATCACATGGCCAAGATACAATAGTTCTGTCATACCAAACTCACACTTAGACATCTTGGCAAAAAATGACAGATCTGCAAGCATGGTGAGTACCTCCTCCAAGTGTTGCAAATGCTCCTCCCATGTCATACTATAGATTAGAATATCATCAAAAAACAAAAGGACATACTTGCAGAGCTGTTTGTTGAATACCTTATTCATGCAAGACTGGAAAGTTGTAGGTGCATTATTCAAGCCAAATGGAATGACCAAAAATTTGAAGTGGCCAAAGTGACAACGGAAGGCTGTCTTTTGTATGTCCTCCTCCCTCATCCTGATTTGATGGTACCGCAACCGGAGATATATTTTTGAGAAAACTTTATCTTGATGCAGCTCATCAATTCAAAGAATTGGGTACCTATTCTTTATTGTCTTCTTGTTCAAATATCGTAATCAATACACATCCTGAGTGTCCCATCCTTCTTCTTCACCAGGACCACTAAAGAAGCAAAAGGGCTAGAACTTGGTCTTATGAGGCCCAACTGAAGGAGCTCCTTGATGTCCTTCTCAATTTCATCCTTGAACCTCATTGGATGCTTGTAGGGGTGTATCTTGATTGGAAGTGTACCAGCTTCCAATTCAATCCTGTGCTCCACTTCATATTGGGAGCCAATGCTGCTCCCTTCTCCATATTTCACTCCTAGCTGTTTATCTAGGAATTCTCTGGGGTATTGACCAGAATGTATGATGTTATATGAGATGTCTTGCATACCTCTCAGCATATTCTTGACAAAATTCCAGACTTCACCTTTTTCATCCCTTTCTTCATGGAATCTTCCATCCACATATTCTACCTCCTCTTCCTGAGTGGTCTTTCTTTTGTTGTCGGAATTGTGTTTTGGGCCCATTGTGTAATATCAAGAGAAGGTATGGAGGAACATGCTTTTATACCACTATAATATCTATGATATAATTACAGATCATAATATTAATCAATTTTTCAAATTTATATTAAAATTTCTGAATTACAAATTCTACCAATCAGTGCACTGACAGAGTAGGGAAATCAAGGTTTCAGGTAGGGAAATTTTGCATAGGCAGAGTGGGAAGATTATATAAATCAATAGATATTTAATATTTTAAAATCCATTCCCCAAACACATTTATATCTTGTACCATTGATATTTTGGATTCCGCGCTGCGGAAACTTACTTTCATGCTGCTGGGTCACCAAACTGTGAAACTAGGGAATATCAATTCATCTTCTAACTAGAGGCCTTGTAAAGTTTTTTACATGATATTAAGTCATAAAATAAGGTTATTTAATATTTATAACACTTTAGGACAGCTCATAATAGCTTGAGATCAATGTGGGAAAATTAGGCAGTTTTGGCCTAGAGAGACCCTACGCAGTGGAGGGTTCCAAAGGAAAGTATAGACACCCAAAAAAAAAGGTTATGGAGTTATTTATGGGTAATTTTTTCTTTCAGTGACCAACATGAACTTACAGATCAGTTTTTGGATGACCAAAACTCTGTTTATGCAAGATATGGCAAAAGTAGTTATTTAAGACTAGCTTTCTAGCTAGGGCAAGAAATTAAGTAGATAAATCATTGCATATTGGTTTCTGTACTGATATGAAATATAAAATATATGTATTAAACTCCATTGAACATATATAATCCACTCAATCACTCCCACAACTTCATATAATCTTTATTGCACTGAAATTCATCAAAATCTCCCCATATGCTGATAAAACAAGCTTTTAATGTGAAATTTAATGACTGAGTTATTTCTGTTAGGATTATTAATCCTCCCTTGTCCAAATTTGGTCATATGTCTAAATCAGGAGTCCGTCCAGTCTATTTATAGTCATTAGCACCATTGGTTAAACTTGACCTAATTGGGGCACATGTTTCAGTTACCAAAGTGTGGGGAACACTAATTGAGGCTCATTGCCACTTATTGCACTTGATTGCATAATTTTATGAGTCTCCTAGATCAATCCCTACAATTTAGGAAGCAACTGGGAGTGCCGAAACCAACGAAGGTCAGTTCACTTCAGTTAATGACTAGTCAAGCCAAGTTAGGAGTCAGTTACATTCAGTTCTAGCCCTCTACATTCAATTAGCGCTAGGTTTAATTGATTGCACACATGTGGGGTGCATTTCTCACCTACCACAGTCAGTTAACCATTATTTAATACTAAATGTAACACTTGGTTGTGTTTTAGAACTCCGGTTATGATTTAGACAAGGACAGTTAACTACTGGGTCCTCCGATTGTGATTTAGACAAGTCTTGGTTACCTACAGTCAAGTAGAGTCTAATCAATTTGAACTTCCTCATGTGGATTAAAATTGCTTGTGGCTATTAAAGCCATTTTACATTATTGTAATTATCATCTGGATTACTTTTTTTATTAATGAAAGCATTCATAGCTGCAAGCCTTTTGCACTGTTTCATTCTTCAATGGCTGATTAAATTGTGAGATCTTCTTTGTGAGTTGTGTGTTTGTCTATAGATCTATATTCTCAAATTATCTTTCAGTACCACTTGTAGTTGTTCTCATCAACGGTGTGAAGAAACAAGTACCGCAAGTCTCCTACAAAACTATTGTTGGGGATTTGATTCCATTTCACAGTTTTGGATCTGTTTTGAACCTGTTTAGATCTGATTTACTTTCTGATCTGATATTATTTGGTTCATAATTTAAAATCCAAATGAATTCAGTCATGCTTGTAGTTGCTCTCACCAATTCCGGTGTGAAAAATCAAGTACCGCACTTTCTCTTCAAAACTGCTGATGGGGATTTGGTGTTGGTTTCCTCATATGAGGTTGCTGATATTTTATTATGTGATTCATTATCTATTTCAGAAGCTATATCAGACTATGGAGCTCCAGCATTCGCTCTCAACAGTCCCAGTGATTCTCTACCATTGATCACATGCTCATCTTCTCACAGAACTAGTAAAGAGGAAGATTTTCTGCATCCGCCTGGACACCTGCTCCTAACACTTGGGGCTGTTCTTACTACTCATGGTTTTCTGTTCATGGCTGTAACATATCATTTTATTGAGTGTTCTTCACATTCTCTGAATTCTCAAGAACCTTTCCTCACTTTTCAGTTGACTTCAGTTGCTCTACATGGGTCCAGTCTTCATCCGGCAGCTGTCTATATTTCTGATTTAGTTGAGCATATCATTCTTCTTCCAAAGAGGAATATTCCTCCAGACATATGATGGAGAGGTTCACATGCCACGCCCCAGGATACTTGTGCACAGAAGAACCATATTGATCCTGATTCTACCTGCTTAATTAGAAGGGGTTTTTTTTTTCCCATGTGGTTTTTCCCCAAGCACCTTATTTTTGAGCAGTTACTTTATTTTACTTGATGTAATGGGTGACCTATGGTCTTAGTTACCAAGGCCCACAATTTGTCCAAGTTAGAATTCAGGGAGGGTGTTAGGATTATTAATCCTCCCTTGTCCAAATTTGGTCATATGTCTAAATCCGGAGTCATGTCTAAATCGGGAGTCCATCCAGTCTATTTATAGTCATTAGCACCATTGGTTAAACTTGACCTAATTGGGGCACATGTTTCAATTACCAAAGTGTGGGGAACACTAATTGAGGCTCACTGCCACTTATTGCACTTGATTGCATAAGTTTAGGAGTCTCCTAGATCAATCCCTACAATTTAGGAAGCAACTGGGAGTGCCGAAACCAACCAAGGTCAGTTCACTTCAGTTAATGACTAGTCAAGACAAGTTAGGAGTCAGTTACATTCAGTTCTAGCCCTCTACATTCAGTTAGCGCTATGTTTAATTGATTGCACACATGTGGGGTGCATTTCTCACCTACCACAGTCAGTTAACCATTATTTAATACTAAATGTGACACTTGGTTGTGTTTTAGAACTCCGGTTATGATTTAGACAAGGACAGTTAACTACTGGGTCCTCCGATTGTGATTTAGACAAGTCTTGGTTACCTACAGTCAAGTAGAGTCTAATCAATTCGAACTTCCTCATGTGGATTCGAATTGCTTGTGGCTATTAAAGCCATTTTACATTATTGTAATTATCATCTGGATTACTTTTTTTATTAATGAAAGCATTCATAGCTGCAAGCCTTTTGCACTGTTTCATTCTTCAATGGCTGAGTAAATTGTGAGATCTTCTTTGTGAATTGTGTGTTTGTCTACAGATCTATATGCTCAAATTAAACAATTTCAACTTGAGGAATTAAAATAAAAGATTTATAATATGTTCAAACATCAAACTACATATGATATACTGACCCATACAAAGGAGGCTCTAAAATCATGGGCGGGAGGCCCGAATCCTCATTGGAAGAGGGCTGTGAGCATAGGTGAAGCATAGGCTTCACTAGAGCTCAACCTGTAGGTGATGGAGGCTGAAAATTACTTCTGGAATAATCTTCACTTGCTGAACTTAGTGCTACATAGACATGCAATATATAGAAAGGGAAATGGAAGAGAAGAGAGGAGGGGTTTGGTAATCATCACCCAATGGTATGAGGCACAACACTCAGAGAGTATGCTCACATAGCATAACCACAATATCAAAACATCAAAATTGTGTCAATGGGGTATATTTTTTCTTTAATAGAGTGCTGAGTGACTTGCTTAGCAAGTGGGGATCCAAGGTGACCTGTGAGAGCAAGTTAACCCTCAATAAACCCTAACCCTAGCCACATAAGCGCCTCCCTTGGGAAATTTAGCAAGTAGGACCATGTGTAAAAGTTTCCAAGTCCAAATATTTCTTCACATGTAGAAACCTATTGTAAAGGAAAGTTTCCTATGGTTAGGGTTTAAGAGGTCATCAAAGTACTAGGGTTGAAAGGTGGATGTATAATGTTCAGTAAGCATATATAAGCAAGTTTTAGAGATTAGAATGGTTCATACCTTAGCCAAAGGAAGGTTGATCCAAGCATCCCTTCAATCCTCCTCTTGCTCCTCTTGCTCCAAGAGACCTGGAAAATGAATTATACCTTCCTCAAACCAATATGACCACATATAAAACAATGGTAATCAAAGAAACATGAAATAATAATCTGATTAACATTATCATATGATCATAAACAAAGATTCAATAACGCATTGAGCAATGATTTGGGAAGAAGAAGGACATCACATCTTTATTAATATTGAAAACAAGTACATGTATACCTTCTCTTCAAGTTCAGCACCTCATGAAACCTTGATCTAGTTCTATTGATTCTCTTCTCCAAGGAACTTGGCCTCCAAGCTCTGCAACACAAGGAGATAGCTCTAGGGAAAAGGTGTGGGAAAAGAGAGTCCCAATTCCTCTAGCATGACAATGCAAAAGTTCAAGTCCCCTCTCATGGACCTCCCTACCTCTATTTATATGTTTCTGAAGAGGTAGGGTCGAAGACAAATTAGTTACAACTGAAGGAGTCAGTTGCATAACTAACCAAACTACCCAAATTTCGAAAAAATGTATTTTTTTGATATTTTTAGGAGGAATACGTGGGTTACAGAGACATCCGTCACATATTCAGTAGGTATACGCGGGTTGCAATGAAAAAATTCACATATTTAGGGAATACATGAGTATTATATATAGCAAGTCGCATACCATACGTGGTTTTCCTTTAGGAAACCCTCGTATACATAAAAAAATCTTCATTTTTGGGGTACTTCTAGGCATTTTCATATTTTGGTGTCTTCTGGAAATTTTTAGCTAACTAAAATATATTTCCAACAATGTAGAGAAGAGGTCAAATGGAGTTACAGAACTCAAGATATGGGTCCTCAACTTTAAGTGTTTTTTTAGTGACTTTCATGAAGTGTCGACATTCGATGAAATCATGGGAAAGTGGTCATAGGAAGAGATCTGTCATTTTGAGCTATAATAGATGCCCCCTAATGTATGAGGTTAGAGGGGAAGATGATAGCTGAAATACATTATAAATGAAACAACTGAGTATGGACAGAGCGGAGAATCCAAGATCAAAAGGCTCGAACAAAGGTACCTGGAAGAGAGATAAATGTCAGACAAAACTGATCTCTGGGACATACAAGTCCATATACAAAAAATCAACATAAAGATATAGGAGGATCCAACATATGTATAACTGATGAAACTATCATGGTCACTCAATATGAAAAAAGGTGCCATATCAAATCTAAAGGAGTCATGGCCACAAATGAACAAGGTGGATCCATGCTCAACAATCGATCATAGCCACAAGAATACAAGGTGGATCTCTGTCTCAGCAAAATGTCATATAAAATGTAACAAGGTATTGTGCAGCTTGGGAAATAGAAAAATTATGATGCTACTGTCAGCCCAAGTTCTTCAATCCAAACCACCCAAAAAATGTACGAATCCTATCCATGCGAATAAAGGATCTGAAGTCGAACATGGAGGAAACCATTTGATTACCAATCAATGATGAGAACCATTAACAAACGTGAGGGAAACCACCATTAACGAAAATGGTCCCCAAGGTGCCTAGTACATTCTAACAAGTGTGAATACAAGGACTTGAAGTTGAACACTTGAAGAATCCATCAAGTAGGAGACATTAAGGTATTCCCACTACCCAATAGCGAGGGAAATTTCCATTGATGATTGCAGTCCCTAAGGTACTGTCATAAAACTCTAAATCTCATTCCCAGAGAAACAAGTGTTGTAGTCAATAGGAAGATATCCATTGGAAGGAAGGCATTAAAGCATCCTTCATCATCCAACATGAGGTAATTCAAAGACTAATTGGATCTGTAACTGGTACTTAATTTCACGACAAGGACCGCCGAAGACATGATGTAATGAACCGATGCTAGGGAATTGCCGACACAAAAGGTCAAGGCAACTGTAGAATGGCCGACAAAGGTTTAATCCTTGAACAGTGAGCACAACACAAAAAGTGACTTAGGCATCTTTTGACATGAAAGAACCAACGAAACAAATTTGCAATGTATGAGACATTCACAGATTCCCTATATAATTGGAAAAGAGACCAACTGGAGGAGTAAGAAACTCTGAATTAGGATAAGTTCAAAATACTAGGACCCAACTGTTGATAGACTCAAAACTAGTGCTTTGTTCAAGGAAACAAGACTTGCTTCCATGATGTAAAATACATGTGAATGAACTTCCCTACCCCTATTTTTGGTAAAGTTTTGACGAGTCCAAGAAAGCAAACTCGGGACCTTCTTCATTTTTGGAAAGCTCGAAGAAGAGACAAAAGAATGCTTGATAAAGCACTAATTCATGGATTTTATGATCCTGGACTAGTACATGCTCGACGGTGTTTGCATAGTTTAGAGAGTCTAAAAACTCCAAAGAATACTCCAAGGGAGGAACTCTTTTGTCCAATTTAGTCTCCTGAGGCCGGAAAAGTATAAAACAAACCACATAAGAACTCTCTTAGCTTCTGAAGAAGTAAGGCACATATTTTTCGTACTTAGTCACGAAGGTTTGAAAAAGGTTAAATTACCACCTACCCAAAACTCCTTCAAATGAAACATATAGCCTGATTTTAACGAGTTTGAAGGAAGGCAAGATCACTCGAAAAGATCCATTTGATTACGAGAAATGGGGCTTACAATAGTAAACTCGATGCTTTATTCTTTAGGGTTTAACGAGCATGAAAAAGACATAAAGTACACTCAAAATCTTTTTCATGTTTAGGTCCAAAGAATGAAAAATAAAAAACTAAGCTCATATCGAGGGTTCCTTTTCCGTAAGTTTAGTCGCTCAGGTCCATAAAAGTGATAAACCTATTCTTGAGAATACTCTTCTCAATTCTGTAGAAAAGAGAGCGATCCTTTATCGTACTATTCCACATGGTCCGAGAAAGTGATAACCTACCACCAATGTGGATGCCCATTCACATATTCTTAAAGAGCCTGAATGGACAAGTTTACTTGGTAGTCAAGTCTATTTTGAGGAGTCAGACCTGGGCCTAAAGAAACTCAAAATATTTCCCGTGAAGTTTTAACAAGTCCGGAAAAGTCAACTCATGGCCTCTTTACTATTTTTAACGAGCTCAAAGGAGAGCAGCAAGAATGATCTAAATGCGAGGAGAAGAGTGTCAGGGTCAAGAAAAACTAGTTCCAAGTGCGAGGAACAAACCTATGCGTAATGCAAGCAACATGAGTAGGATAAAGACACTCAGGGAACGTCTCCTCAAGGTAAAGGGTGTCAAGTTGCAAAGGAAAAATGATACAAGTCTTAGTGGTGATGAGAACAAAGATGAGGGCTTATACAACGAGCTAAAAGCGTGGAAGCTGACATCAAGCTCATAAGCACGAGAAGAGATCATGTAAATGCAGTTACATCTTGAACAACAAGACAATTCCAGTAAATAGTTGTGAATCCAACTAAGAATCCTATCTCTAAGAAACAACAACATCAGGATCACATTCAGAAGAAAATCTCTGATGCAGGTCACTTTGGAAGAAACACATGCGACTTTTCTATCTTCTATAAAAGGTAAAGTCAAGGCTTGAGGGTTTATAATCAGTAAGATCAACCTCAGAAGGAGAGAAAAAATCAACAAGGGAGATAGAGTCTGTAGGAACAAACTTAGTATCACAGGAGTTGAAAAATTCATAAGAAAAATCAGGATCACTGACTTGCTATTCAAAGGAAGAGTCTGAAGACTCAACAATACCAACATAAGAAGACCGATCCATGGGAAGATCAAGATTACTAAGCAAATCAGGGTTAGACTTAGTCATAACTGAACCAACATCCAAAACAAGGTTAGACTGTATCAAAGACTCTAGGAAGACTTCATCCAAAGGAAGGAGATCATTCGAGATAGGACACATGTCTAAACTTTCAAATGGATTGACAGAGTGGAGAGTGAGCTCCACAGTCTGTATAGGATGAATCACCTAATAAACTGCTGGGACCAAGTCCCAAGAAGGTAAGCATGAAAACAGAGGCTGCTTCTCAGTAGAAATTGAACGCAAAGGACATCATGCCACATAGCTCACCTGTGGTGGGGTAGTGTCTATAGAAACACTGAGAATCAATCAAGGAAAGACCTGGTCTCTAGTTAGGTCAGGAGAAGGATCAAGAAAATCCAACTGATTGATAGTGACAATTTTTTTTCCATGATTAAGCTACATCACACAAAATAATGTTGACACCGTAGCTTGCATGGCATAGACATAATCACGTCTGAGGAGCATATTGAAGTCCAAGGGATATTCTATCACCATGAAGTCAACTAAGATGGTTTGCCCACTCAAAGTAATAAGTGTTTGAGAAAGAGTTCTCAAGGCTATACAAGTTATTCTATCAAATGCCAGTAACTGACTAGCAGTCGACACAAGGATGGGAGATCCCATGCCTCACCAAGCACAAGCATACAAGATACTAACTGAGGCTCCTTCATCAACAATGAAACGAGCAATCGTGTATTGTTCAACTTTGACCTTTATCTGGAAAGGTGCGACTCAACTAGGCTATCCCAATCAAAGGAAGCAATTCGAGAGCTTGGTGGGGGTTGATCTGAAGCAATTTCAATGCCCCCTTATTCAGTAAGTTCTGAACTGGAAGTGAAGAAAATGTGACTAGCAGACACTTCACTCTCCAAAGGAAGACTGAGATTGTTCGACAATGGAACCAATTCAACCGCTTCGTGAAAGTCACTCTTCGAAGGGAGAGTGGTATTGACCAAATGTGACATTGGTTCAATCACATCAGGATCACTCTCTGAAAGAAGAGTGGGATCGACCAAAGCTGAGATTGGTTCGACCACTTGATCAACCAAAGGTTGAGTAGGTTATTGAGAAACTATAGTTTGTTTAGGAGAAGGAAATTCTTGAGCCTCGGACCACACTCTTCACACCTCTGTGGTAGAAGGGAAGTGGTGAGTAAGATGATATCCCTCGTATAGCTTACAAGGGAACTTAAGTTTGCACTTCAAATGACCATTTTTCTCAACGGTGTCAACATGACTAGCAATGGCTGAATTTTTACTCTCATCATGACCTATAGAGGCTAAGAGTTTTCCCCCAACATGACCATCAGAGGCTGGGTGACTGGGTCCAACCTGACTAAGAGAGGTTGTTTGTTGAAAAACTTAAGAATGTTAAAAAACGGGATGACCATGAAACCAAACTCTTCTCACCTCCATGATAGAAGGGCATTTATAAGTAAGGTGGTCTCCCTCACAAATATTCCAAGGAAACTTGGGCTTGTGTTTTGAATGGGTAGTCTTGTCAACAATGTCAACATGACTTGTAGTGGCTGACAGATTGTCTCCAGCATGAACCACAAAGGCTGAAATACTACCCCCAGCATGACTTGCAGAGGCTGATAGACTGGGTCCAACATCACTTGTAGAGGTTGGACAAGCACCACCAGCATGAACAGTAGAGGCTGAATGGTTAGGATCAACATGCTTTGCAGCAGTTGAGAGTGTGCCCCCAGCATGAACTAAAGAGGCTGGGTGGATGGATCCAACATGACTTGCAGAGGTTGGATGGGGAAGTTTAACTTGAACATCATAGGTTGAATGGTGCCCTCAGCATGAACTGTAGAGGCTAAGAGACTAGATACAACGTGACCTGGAAAGGTTGGAAGGACCCCACCAACATGATGAATAGAGGCTAGATGGGGAAGATCAACTTGACTTGCAGAGGTTGAGTGCTTAGATCCAACATGACCTGCAGAGATTGGATAGGTTTCCCTTGCATGAAATACAGAGGCTAGGTGGTGAGGTTCAACTTGAATTGCAAAGGTTGAACGGGTGCCCCCTTTATTATGTGCCTTCTTCCTATCCCTCCTTCTTTTACTCATTTTAGACTGTCAGTTACTAGTATCATTACTTTCACCGCATGAGGTAGAAGGAGTAGGAGAATCAACTATAGGTGAAGGGGAAGCATCATTTTGACGCCCTTGATATAAGGAGCTTACTTGAGAAGCATCAGGAGCATTCAGGATAGTTGGAGTGGAAAACAACCACACCGGTAGCCCTAGGTTGAATCCAGGTAGATTCAAGGTGGCCATCAAAGGAACACCAACATTCCCTGTGAGAGGAATAGTACAAGGAGTTCCTAGCATGAGGATCTCTTGGTTGGTGCTCAAATGGGTGTTAGACATAGTTTCAAACTAGAAGACAAAGTCTAAGGTTGACAGTAAACCAAAAGTACAAAGCACACACTTGAAGGCAAACTAAGTATAGACAAACCACACAACACTCACTAAAAAATCCTAAATTCAAATAGACAAACAAGTATAAGATATGATTTCTAGAAGAAAACTGATAGACAGTTACTTCGTGTCCCTGTATATGTTCTTAGGCACAAGCGGAGGAATCACCCACTGCCCTCCCACACCTTCTACCGGGGTTACCTTCCAAGCCCGTCCAAGGTCAACCAAAAATAGCATTTCGGTGTACCTGTGTATGAACCCTAGATGTCAAAGAAACTAAAGGATACCATAACTATATTGACAGTCTCGGGGGACAGTCACAATCCTGGTTCGCATGCATGGGTAGGGTAGCAAAGCCCAAAACCCTGTCAACACCAGGAACCACACGAGGCCGAGAGGGTGGTATTGACAGAAGTCCCTAGATGCATAAAAAACTTGGTCTATTATTTGACAAGGAATCATAGGGCTATCTCCTCAGTCCAAGCCTCCACATGGCCTCGTGATTAACTCTTGTTTGAGAGGAGCTTCCCAGATACAATCAACATAGAAAAGGGTTTACCTATTGATTGGCCAACTACGTCTGAAATTTTATACTTGTGGAGAGTTAAAACTCCCTAAACCAAGTCTAGCATAAGCTAGTTGGTGTATAAGCCTATAAAATAAAACTTACTAATAAGTTTTAAATTATATCGTTCATTTTAAAAGGTTGTTTTTAGTTAGAGGGTAAATGGCATGAAACTTGTGTGGTGTTTTGACTCAAAGTTGAAACAAAATGACTAAGCAAAGATAAATGAAATGAAAAAATCAAAAACTATTCTCTTTCTTTTTCAAATAGAAACTTGAAAGCCACAAAAAAAACAATTTATTTATTTATTTATTTTTTTCAAAAACAATGATATGCCATGCAATCTAGACTAAAAACCTAATCTACATGCATATAAAGAAAATATGTGTTTTTTTATTTTTCTTTTATAAATTCAAAAGAAAAAAACAGCCTATCAACTAATGCAAGGAAGTAATGTAAGCAAAGCAAATAGACAACTACTCTCCACCCCTTAAACAAACCCTAGGTTTCTCTAAAGTTGGATATAACCTCTCTTGGAAGGAAGGCTCACAAGTAAACAAGCCAACAACTTTGGAGTGGAGAAACTGAGCAATAAGACTGACATAAACAAAGGTCAAGAAATCCCAAGCATCAATCTAAACCTACAAACAGAGGCTGCTCAGTACCTTGTCTAACAAGGTCAAGCCAAAGAAGGAGGTGGGGGGGAAGGCAGAAAAAACAAGTTCAAAGAATTGAAAGAGACTTACAAGATAGAAAAATAGCACCTAACAGAGATAAAACAACCTCTCAGGAGTCATGCACATGCAGAGGACCCTTGAAGACCCTACAAACAACCCTCAATACACCCAAAAACCCTAAAAAATGATGAAAGAACACAATTCAGGTGCATATGTAGGTTTCCTTAAGGCAGGTCGTGTATGACACGCGGGTTGCAGGTATTGAAAGTCGTGTATACAACACAGACACACGACTTTTTAGCCTGAAAGTCATGTATGGATGACAAAAAGCACAAAAAGGGTCAAAAACTAACATAGGAAGGTAGGAAAGGTGTTCCAACAGACTCAAAAGGTGTTCCTAACCTACAAAACAAATTATACCTTCCTCAAACCAATATGACCACATAAAAAACAATGGTAATCAAAGAAACATGAAATAATAATGTGATTAACATTATCACATGATCATAAACAAAGATTCTATCACACATTGAACAATGATTTGGGAAGAAGAAGGACATCACATATTTATTAATCTTGAAAACAAGTACAAGTATACCTTCTCTTCAAGTTCGGCACCTCACGAAACCTTGATCTAGTTCTATTGCTTCTCTTCTCCAAGGAACTCATCTTCCAAGCTCTGCAACACAAGGAGATAGCTTCTAGGGTAAAGGTGTGGGAAAAGAGAGTCCCAATTCCTCCAGCATGACAATGCAAAAGTTCAAGTCCCCTCTCATGGACCTCACTACCTCTATTTATATGTTTCTGAAGAGATAGGATCGAAAACAAATTAGTTACAACTGAAGGAGTCAGTTGCATAACTAACCAAACTACCCAAAATTTGAAAAACGTATTTTTTTTTACATTTTTAGGAGGAATATGTGAGTTGTAGAGACATCAGTCGCGTATGCAGTAGGTATACACGGGTTGAAATGCAAAAAGTTGCGTATTTAGGGCATATGTGAGTATTATATATAGCAAGTCATGTACGATACGCGGGTTTCCTGAAGGCAACTTGCATATACATCAAAATATCTCATTTTTGGGGTACTTGTAGGAATTTTCATACTTTAGTGTCTTCTAGAAATTTTTAGCTAACTGAAATTCCTTTCCAACGATGCAGATATGAGGTCAAACGGAGTTATAAAACTCAATATATGGGTCCTCCAAGCTAAGTGTTTTTTTTGTGACTTTCATTAAGTGTCGTCATGGAAGTGTCGAGATGCGACAGAATCATGGGAAAGTGGTTACAGGAAGAGATGTGTCATTTTGAGCTATAAAAAAACCATTCCCTCCCTTAGTCAAAGGATGTTTCTTTTGAGTTATGACACCTTTCTGCTTTTCCTGACTCATAAGGAAACTGTTTTTCCCTTTCAAAAAAATTTCCTTCTTTTCTCTGACAGGTTTTTACGAGCTCTCTAAGAGGAAAATACGCCCTCCCCTTAGAAATACTTCCTTATTTAATCTCTATCTTTCTTTTTGTTTCTTTTAGGAATCTTCCCTTTATCCTCCTGTCTTCTTTTGTCATAAACTTTCTCATTTCTTACCAAGGCAAGTTGACTAGCTTTCCCCCAATGCGCCCTCCTAATATAGCAGCCTTATTTCCACATCATTATTTTGCATAATTAATTAAATTGTTGAAATAAAATTAAATACATGCCTAATATTAATTATTGTCAAAAAATTTCCTAGGAAGAATAATTAATATCAATATGATCCCCTAGGAACTTAGCATGGTCAACACATTTTAATGGTCAATTCGAGGGGACATGATAGAAGGGGGCCATAATAAAGTATCCTTATGCTATTGGCTTGAAGTCTGAGTTAGAGGCAAAGAAGAGTTGGCTTGTATGTGAAGATATTCTCATACTTGTGAAGGATTGTAGATTTCTTGTAGAGGTTGAAGCCATCAACATCAAGGCTTGGCTGTAACTTTATCCTCTTATTTTTAATACAAAAGTGTTCCCCTTTCCTATATTTGATGCATTGTTAATATCAATTGAATATTACCATATTCCTTGATAACATATATGAGTAATTAATCTATCATGATGCTCTCATCTTCTTTGTTTCTCTTTTGATCTGTTTTGCAAGTGTTGAACCCATGCAAGGGATTTTGGAGCAAAGACAAAGACATATAGGTCTGAGGTATATTTTATTTCATGTTGTTTAAATTGATTACTTAAGGAAAGGATATACTGCTGGTATTTTTGTTCTGTTCTTGTGACTTACAAGGAAGATGAACAAATAGTGTCTGCACCGATTGCATAATTCCTAACAACAATGCTTGCCAAAGGTTCTATCAAATTTTCTCCATAGATCCTTTGGGTATTCAGCAGAAGCAATAAGGTAGCACAAGATTGGAGAAAGGTCCATACATATTGTTCCAAAATATCTATCACCATCATTTATCTATTCATTCTCATTCTCATAATATTCTTTACCAAGTCCAATAGAAACCTAATAGAGATCTTGTCTCTTTAGAGATGAAATCATCTTCATCTTCCATTCTGAAAATCTTGTGGATGGAGTAAGAAGAAAAACTGATAATTTTGAATCCATACGAAGTTGTAACTTCAATTACACAAAATAAACAAATTAAGGTCGAATAGCCTGCACTTTTGGAGTTTGCATCACACATGGCTTAGCCATTCAAGCAAGCTTGATAAAAAAAGGTAAGCTTCCAAGAATTATGTGGTAAAATCTCCGATTTTGTTGCAGAGATAGAATTTTTTGAGTTTTTTTTCTCAAATTGCTTTATAGATCCATCATGAAAACTATAGAAGAAGGATTGCATTGTCATGCCAAGGCTCTGATACCATATTAAAATTGATCTCATAGTAATCTATGGACCAAGACAAAACTTACAAGATACTTCATAAGAAATCTACTCAAAATATGATATGAAACAATGCAATAATTATTTTGAACTGTATATGTTTTCATTAATCAAAAGTAAAAAAATGGATACAATCTGGATCATTGTTACAATGCAATACACTAGCATTAATAGCTAGAAAATTTGAATCCATGAGAGGTAATTCAAGTTGATTAACTCAATTTGACTGCATGGTTAACTGGAAGTGTCTAAATCACTATCAGAGCTTATCTAGCTATCTCTAGTTTCCTAATTCAAACTCTCAAATATTTATAATTAGTTAAACTAGTCTAACTGATGTGGTATGTGATAAAAGGAACCTTCCCACATGAAGCCATACTGACCCTAGTGAACTATAGGATATCTAACTAAATGTAACTAACTCCTAACTAGGATTGACTAGTCACCAAATTCCAACAACTAAAAGAGGTTGGTGCAGACTCTCCCAGTGGATCCTAAATTGTAGGGATTGGGCTAGGAGGTGCCTAAATTGATGCATGCAAGTGCAATCAGTGGAAGTTAGCCTCAATCTGTGTTCCCCAAACTTTAGTGACTGGTACATGTGGCCCCATTAGGTCAAGTCGACCCAATGGTACTAGTGACTCAATAATTACTAAAAAGACTCCTAAGCTAGGCAGAATTGACTAGTTTGGACAAGGGAGGATTATAATCCTAACAATCACCCTTGGGGGAATTTGAACACAATTTCCTACTAAAATTGCATTGTATCACCTTAACCCAAATCAAGTTTGTGGAGGTCTATAGTATGATACAAAGTGTCCATATACCATATTGGTATGCTATAATACTCACCATATCCTTACATTTCAAATTCGGGATCATTTGGTGAAAGTTGAAACCCTCTAGAGTCATGAATAGTTAAGCTTGACTTTTGCTCGAATTACACTTTTTTCCAAAATTCAAAAAAAGGGACATTAAATTTACTATAGTAAATTAAGATATCAAAGGAGGGTTGGAATCATCCACATAAGAGCAATCATGAAAAAATCCCATTTTAGTGTAAGCACTATCCTGAGTATGAGCATTTTGCAAGGAAGTGCATAAAAAAGAGAGCCCAAGAGGATGAACTTAATAAGGAAGAAGAATGGAATATGGTACAAAAAAGAGGAAGGGATACTTTTCCCTAGATTCCCACTCCTCCATATATATTGGGTGGAAATAATGGGAATAAGTTTTAGGCTTTAACCGGTTTTGACGAGGGTGTCGAAGAGAAAGGAGAAAAAAAGGAGGATCCCGTGGAAGAAGTTAGGGAATATCATTAAGAAGTAGAAGATGTGGGACTAGCAGGGAACAATGAGCCACCATTGTAAGAGAAACCAACTCTTGATGTGAGTTACAGGGCCTCATGGTGAGTTACTTATTCTATGTCAAAGAACTCACAGGAAGAAACATTTGAGTTCAAAGAGGAAGAAAAGGAGAAGCCTAGAAAAAGGGAAGGAAATCAAATAAAACCCATCATGAGGAGAAATAAGAATGGGAAAAGGGAGATGGAAATAAATATATAGTGTATCAGCATGTTAAAAATGTGATTCTAGGAAAGAAACGCATTGGAAATAACAAGAATCTAAAGGCTAGGAATATCCCTCATAATGTTAGGAAATTATGAATGTGTTCTCTTGGAACTGTAGAGGGAAGGAAGGTAGTTTCAAGGCTGAAGCTATCGAAATAATGATCAAATATGAGAAATATTCCATCCTTCTTATTTAGGAGACAAATATGTGAGAGGAATATAGTAAGGTAGTAATGAAAAAGATGTGGAAAAGTGGCAATGGAGTAGCAGTGTCCTTGACCAAAAGTTTGGGATGAATATTAATGTGGTCCGATAAGAGAAGCATGTGGTGGTAAAATATAATGTTTTCCCTTAGTAGTATCCAAATGGGAAAACCCAAATTGGTTGACGGTGGAACTAGAAAACATTGAAGAAAACAAAAAAATTGAATCTATAATGTTTATCGCTTGGTTCTGCATCATAAAAAGATGAATTTATAGAGATACCTAAAAGAGATTCGAGAGGTCAGACTCCATCAAAAAATAATTGTAGCGGGTGATTTCAACACAACCATCTCCTCTATGAAAAGGATGGGTGGCTTGAAGGTCATATAACTCTTCAAAGAATTGCTAAAGGACTTGCAGGTTGTCTATGAGCTAACTGACATCAAACTGGTGAAAGAGATCTACACCTGAAATAATTGAAGAATAGGGCATGGGAACATTGTGGCAAGGCTTGATATATTTTTTGTAAGCAACCATTTTCTATTGAAAAATCAATATCCTCATTGCAAGATACTTCCTTTTTTTTGTCTCAGATGGTAAGTCGATTATGTTAGAATTTAGAGCACTGGAAATGGAGGTAATATTCCCTTCAATTTTAATTCTTATTGGATCTGAGAAGAATAATTAACTTAAATTGTGGATAGATTGTGGAAAATAAATGTTTCTGAATGAAATAAAAGTGCTATCATACTTTGGGAAACCACCCTTGTTGGCCCTGGTAAGGAAAGCCACAATCTTGTGCTAGATCTTGGGCGGCTCTAGACCCAACTTGATGAAGATGAGATCACTACTAGGGAATTGTGTAGGGATAAATAATTAGGATAAAATATTCTAAATATGGAAAGGAAAGAGGAATAAGAGTGGAGGCAAAAGTCTCATTTTCTTCGGATAAAAGCAAGAGACAAAAATACTAAATATTTTCACAGTCAACATAAGGAAAGAATGAGAAGGAACACTATTTTTTTATTTTTGTAGTGATTGAGGAGAGAAGCTTACCTCTCTGCATCAAATCAAAGAGGAAGCATTTAATTTCATTCAGAAACTATCCAATAAGGATGGGATAGAGGATGAGGAAAACAAATATACTTTATGTCAGAACATTTTGTCTATGGTGACTAGTGAAGACAATGAGGATATTTTCAAATCAATTGAATCGAGGAGGTAAAGTGAAAAATTTGTATTTACGGGCTTAAAAATACCTAGGGCCTGATCAGTTTATGGGGCACAATGGCCACACTAAGAGGGGGGTTTGAATCAGTGTGTGAGAAATTTTAAACTTCTTTCCTTCTTTTAGTCAACCAGAGCATATCAATCATTATTTCATCAATTTCATAATCAATTTCATCATTATTCATAAGCACAACATCACATCAAAAGAGACACAAGAATACATGAAATTTTGATCTTTATTTATTGTACATGAAAGAGAACAGTCTTCTCGATTACAATCAACACCAACTGATGAAAAGAGCACCAAATCTCATAGAAGGACCCATCCTAGTTTTCTTATCTCCAACTAAGACGGGTTTGAGCATTCCAATCCTCAAGTGGAAGACTCTTCTTGCAAGAAATAATTTGGCTCTATTGCACAACCAACCTCTTCTCTACACATCAATCTATGCTTATCAATGTTGCTGGCCATCTTCTCATCACTCTCATCAACACTGTTGTAACACTCTTCTGAATCTTCTTTTTTAACCTTCTCTTCAATACTACTGCTCAATATCTGATGATCAACCTCTACTCATCCCTCTCTGTCAATCTTCTCATCAACACATGTTCATCTGCTCATCATTGTTCCTCATCAATACTCCTCATCAACACTTACTCATATGCACATCACTGCTGCTCATCATTTCTTCTCAAGTATATTTGCACATCAAATTTTCTCATCACTGATGGTCATTCGTTTCTGCTCATTAACATTGTTGGTCAAGATTCTCAATCTTCTCGTGTACACAAAATTGTAAACCTCACCATACAAAATTATTGAACAAGTAATTTTGTTATGGTTTTAATAAACATAAGGCATGCATCGACATGCATAATTATAATAGGTATGCATCATCATAATAGGGTATCATAATCATCAAATATACATCATCATCATCTCAGTGTGCACCATTTATGCATCATTATCATCAAGTATACATCATAGTGCATAGGAGAGCATCATCACACTATGGTATGTATGTACATCATATTGCATATGAGTGCATCAACATCATAGAGTGTACATCATTATCACATGCATTATCATCATAAAGTGTATCATATCATAGAATACAGGTATACATCATCATCATCATAGCCTCCATAATGACTTCAAATATATATACCAATATAGACGCTCACATACTAGGATCAAAGATGATATCTATCCATGAGAGACATGTGCCATCGCAAGAGAAACCCAAAACAATGAGCCATATCTTTTTTAAGATTACAAGATGAAAAAATACTAGAAAAAACAAAATAATATCTAGATAATGTCAGCGCATATTCCTCATAACAATATTTTCAATGAGGCAATAATTTTGTAATTCAGATTCCGTGTGAGAAAGTTATGCCAATTTTAGTGAAGATGCCTAGAAATTTCTCCTCCACAAAGTTTCGTACTTTTATCCAAGAGTTGTGAAAAAATTGATAGAATTGATGATAAACAAATGAAACGTTTGATATTCTATTTATATAGGTTGTGGAGGAAAGTTAGTACCTCAAACTCGGCGAACATGCAGTTCAAAATTACAAATAATTATATTCTCTTTTGTTTGGTCGGATGGCCCAAAAAGGTTTGGTACACCAACTTCAAAAATTGATATGTCTTCAACCATAAGGCGTTAGAATATTCTCCACATATCAATGGAAATGGATTGATGATGACTACCTCCTTATGATTGGATTATTTGCAAATTATTGGTCTAACACCCTTAAATTATTTAATATGTCGATGACATCAAACACCCCACACATGAGGGTGCCAAAGACCATACCACCAACTACAAGAGTTTAAAAGTCTTCTTCAAAGAATTATTCAACATATAAAGGAACTTCCATGGGCTCTACCTCCCTCTACATCCAAATAGCCATATAACCACAAAGATGACCACACATCACCATCAACAAGCTACCAAGTGTGTGGGTGCAAGACCCAAGGCACCCAATGCAAGGGTTTCAAGGAATTTTTCAAAGATATCATATAATATTTAAACAATATACTTTCCATGGACTTCAAACCACGAGGTCTTCACTTGTTACCCAATATCCTATCACGTTAGTTCATATTGTGGGTTTTAAAATTATCAAAAATTGAACCAATATATTGCAGGTATTCGGGGGATGAGGGGTTTAAGGTCGGGGTGTGTAGGGTGGTTTATAACGATTGAGGTATAAAAAGGGGTGGGGAGGAGGTTTTAAGTATTGGGAGGGGGTTTCAACAAAAAGAGTTTGGATCAATATCTATGGAAATTAAGGGTATTCTTTAATATCCCACAATCGTATGTGCTATGTGAGAGGTTCACTAAGTGAAGTCCCTGTGCTTCAAACCCATCACATAGGACTCCATCATCAAGTGATGAGGGCATCATGAACAAATATTCTATCATATCAAAGGCTCTAACAATCATGGGCTTACAAACCGCCATATGTATGGATTCTAAGACCCAAATCATCTCCAAATGCACCATCAATGATCATATAGTGTCCAAGGGTCATCATGCCACCATTTATGTGGGTGCCAAACATTCTCATGCATAATGACCATCACCAAGGGTTCCATGATCCCAATAAGTGCTACACATGCATCAATATAATCATCAATGGTTCCAAGTATTCAGCAAGTCATTAATGACTACATCATCACCTTTAAGGGGACAAGGACCATTAATCCATCAAAAGTAGGTCCAAGGGATTTTTCATCAAGAAAGAGGCTTCATGGCCTTCTTCAACCAACTCAACCACACCAAGAGACCTCAAGGGTCAAGATCCATCATGACATCACCTTTAGGGTTACCATACCTTCTCCTAGGGTACCATGACACCATCAAATCATGAATGACCAGCAAATGGTTCATCAATGCTTCTCCATCACATCTAGGGATTCTCCATCATCTATAGAGGATTCAACACCATCTCTAGGTTCTTCATCACCATTAGCAGGGTCTTAAACATCTTCAACAAGGTGGTGGATCCAAGATCCAAACTTGTGGGTACAAGGACCTTGTCAATTGGGTACAAGGTGCTTCAAAGCACAAACCAACTCCATGTGGGATCCAAGGCATTGGATGTAAGGGTACTGGGATAATCCATACCTATGCATTGCAAGAGGGACTTTGCAGCATCAATAACTACATGTGGGCCACAACAAGTCCATGTTGGCATCAATGACAATTTCATCAACAATCCCCCCCTTTTCCATTAATGAAAACAACTCATGCTCTCATTGTGAGCATGCTCCCCTTTTGTCTTCATCTCTCTCATTTTTTCTTCATCTCTCCCCATCTGGCATTAATGGAAAAGGGTGTCCACATACCTATATCTAAAATCACTGATCACTACTCACTGTTACCTCTGTCAATATGCATAATCTTAGGACCTATTTGTATGCATGGAGTAACCATACTTTCTCCTTGGATTCCATACTCCATCCTCATGAGCTCAAGGTGCAATAAGATCTTTGAGAGACCTTACACTTTTCTTTCCATATGGAATCCATCCTCCCTGCTCTGATCAACCTCTGCTACCTGTAACTACTCAGTCTTCTTCATCCATACTTGTTTCTTAGCATTTATCCTTTCAGCATTTGTTCCTTCATCTGTATTGGATTTCCTTGACAAGTTATATGAGAACCTTCTCATGGATTTTTTCTGTGTACTCCAACAATATTGAGCTTTGTTCCCAAAGCCACTACAACCACAACACCTCATCGTATGATAATATGCAGCAATGTGACCAAAATGATTGCATGTCTAGCATCTGACTGATCTGTTGGAACTTCCAACATTTCTTTGATCAACTTCATGGCTCCATTCCTGAGAATGTCCCTGACTTTAGGCCTTTGTATTCTGATCTTCGAATCTTCCTACATTGGTTCTTCTTGTTGATGTGTAGGAAGGACTCTTCCTCAGTTGACTTATTTGACTTGCACACTCTTGGGATTTGTGACCAAACCCACTGTATGTGCAGAATATCAATGTGTGAAAGGGTATTTTTTAAGGATTCTAATATTATACTTAAGTATAGTCTTCTAGGCGATTGTTTTGGATTGAAAAAAGACATGTTTATAGATAGGTAGGCGAATATTAAAAGTGGAACATAAAATTAACACTAAAATGTGTAAATTTTGGTGAATATTATGATAAAAAAACATATTTTGTCTAAATATAGGTGATATTAGACACTAAAAATGAACAAATAGCGAATTTATTTTTTGAAAAAAAAACCCAAAAATATCCAATTGGCGAAATTTCACCCCTAAAAATTACCCTGGTGTGACATGTGGTGGAAACATGTCCAAATTGATTAATGTTGGTTATGGAGCATGATCTGCGGAGATATTATTGAGTAGACGTGTTTGTACCCCATGTTTACTATACACTTGTCCCAGTCGGGGGGGTGCGGAGCCCTCGAGAAATTTTTTTGGGATGTGTGTTGGCCAACAGTTTTGCATACCCATGGTATTGGGTTAGTCGTATTATTTTCCCCTGGTATTTCCCCTATAAAAGAAAGAATTGTAGCATGGTTGTGTATGGTATTGTATTGTATTGTATTTTAATCAATCTTTATGTTTGTGTGAGAGAGAATGTGAGAGAGTGAAGAGGAAGTGCAACGGTGTTGCTGCAGGTTGTGTCCCTTTATCTTTCTAGATGGTAACAAAAGGATTGGAAATTTATGTGTGGACGTCACCCATTGTTTGGGTGAACCATGTTATATCTATGTGTCTCTGTAATGTGTTTGATGTGTTTTGCATCTTGTTTAATGATTTAACTGTATATCTATTATTGCTCTGCGGTCCTGTTGTCTAACAATTGGTATCATAGCCAAAAGGTCTATTTGGCTGGGAAACTCGTAGGAAACAAGGGTTCCTGGTTCGAGTAAGAGCAATGGAAGAAGAAGGAAATTGTAGGGTCGAGAAATTTAACGGCCAAAACTAAGAGTTATGGAAGATGCAAATGAAGGACTATATGTACTAGAAGGATCTGTACTTGCTGTTGGGCGGAAAAGAAAAACAACCAGTGAATATGAAGGATGAAGAATGGGAGGTTCTTGACAGAAAGGAACTGGGAACAATACGGTTGTTTCTAGCTTCGTTGGTGGATTTCAATATTTTGTAAGAAAAAACAATAGAGGGCACGATTAGTGCATTGGGTAATCTCTACAAAAAAACCTCAGCTTCCAACAAGGTATTTTTAATGAAGTATTTATATAATATGAATATGTCGGAAGGTGGATCTGTTGCTAATCATTTAAATGAGTTTAATACACTTACCAGTTAGTTAAGTTTTGTAAATGTGAACTTTGATGATGAGGTTATGGCTCTTCTAATCTTATGCTCATTGCCAGAAAGCTGGTATAGCTTGGTCATGGCTATAAGTAACTATGTCCCTAGTTCAAACACTCTTAAGTTTGATGATGTTTTTGTTGTTATTCTTAGTGAGGAAATGCGAAGAAAAAGCACAGGTGAGACATCAGGTAATGTGTTGACCATGAAGAGAAGAGGGAGAGGAAAGGAGAGAGGAAAGAGCCCAAGAAATTGCAGAAAGTCTAAAAAGGGCAGATCCAAGTCTAGATTTGGAAAAATAGAGTGCTGGAACTGTGGTAAGAAAGGTCATCTGAAGAAAGACTACAGAGCACCAAAGAAGAAAGGTGAGAGGCAACAAAACACTACTCAGGAAGTGAATGTAGCAGGTGATGTGTTACAAGATGCTTTTTATTCTTGCATCAGATAATACTAGTGATTACTAGGTAGTATATTCAAGGGCTTCATGTCATTCTACACCCCATAGGAAATTCTTTCATGATTATGTTCAAGGTGATTTTGGACATGTTTTATTGGGGGATGATGAACCATGTAAAATTGATGGAAAGGGTAAGGTATGGATTAAGTTAAATAATGGAAGTGAATGGATGCTACAAGATGTAAGGCACATTTTTGATATGAAAATAAATCTAATCTCAATAAGGAAGTTGGAAGATAGTGCCTGTTTGTCTACGTTTGGAGAAACGTGGTGGAAGATCACTAAAGGATCAATGATAATAGAAAAAGGAGATAGGATAGGTACATTATATTTATTTCCTCATAATACTGTTTATTCTATCTCTATAGCTTCCACAAAAATAGGNCACATGAGTGAGAAGGGGATGCAGATTCTCCACTCAAGGAAACTGCTTCCAGATCTGAAGCAGGTAAGTTTGGAATTCTATGAGAACTTTGTTTATGGAAAATAGAAGAGAGTTATATTTCTCAGGGTTGGGAAACAAAAGAAGAGTGAAAAGTAGAGATTTTCTATACAGATGTATGGGGACCATATCAGGTACAATCTCTTGGTGGATCTCCTTATTATGTTACTTTTATTGATGATGCAACTAGAAAAACTTCGGTTTATTGCATTAGACATAAATATGATGTGTTTGATACTTTTAAGAAGTGGAAAGATTTGGATGAGAATGAGATAGGAAAAATGTTGAAAAGTCTTAGATCTAATAATGGAGGTGAGTACTGTGGCAAGGAGTTTGACATAAATTTTTCAGTACACCATGGGATTCATAGAGAGAAGATAGTCCCTGGAACACCACAAGAAAATGGTGTGTCAGAAAGGATGAATAGAACGATCATGGATCATACAAGGTGTATGAGATTGCATGTAGGGTTGCCCTTATAGTTTTGGGATGATGTTGTAAACACTAATGTTTATTTAATAAACAGAGGGCCTTCAAGTGCTTTGGATGGTGGAATTATAGAGGAGGCATGGACAGGTAAACAAGTAAAATACTCATTTCTGAGAAATTTTGGTTGTGAAGCATTTTTCCATATTAATAAATATGATAAAACAAATCTTGAGGATAAATCCAATAAATGTACCTTTATTGGATACGGGGTTGATGATTTTGGTTATCGTTTATGGGATTATGAAAAATGAAAAATCATTAGGAGTAGAGATGTAGTATTCAATGAAAAGGTCATGTACAAAGATTAGTTGTAGGGAAAGAAAGAGGAAAAGGAAAATACATAGTACACAGTTCTTGATGAAATCAAATAAAATAAAGTTCCAAAGGCACCAGAAAATCAAGAGCAGCAACAAGTACCTGAAGATACTACAACAGTAAGAAAATATACCAGGTTAAGTATACCCCCTGAATGATTCTCTCCTTCACTGTATTATTTATTGATGACAGATTCTGGTGAACCAGAATGTTATGAAGAAGCAATGCAGGTAGAAACTAGAAATAGTGGGAGAAAGGAATGGATGAGGAGATGAACTCATTGGTAAGAAACCAGACTTGGGATCTGGTTAATTTTCCTGCAGAAAAAAGGGCATTACAGAATAAATGGGTTTACAGGTTGAAGGAAGAAGATGGAGGCAAGAAGCAGTATAAGGATAGACTTGTTGTAAAGGGGTTTGCACAAAAGAAAGGTATCGACTTTGATGAAATATTTTCTCCTATTTTCAAAATGACTTCAATTGAAATATTTTAAGTCTAGTGGCGGTAGAATATTTTCATCTTGAACTATTAGATGTAAAAACAACTTTTCTCCATGGGTATTTGGAGGAAGACATTTATATGCAATAGCCACAGGGGTATGAGGTCAAAGGGAAGGAGAATTTGGTTTGCATGTTGAAGAAGAGCTTGTATGGGCTGAAGCAAGCTCCAAGGAATTGGTATTTAAAATTTGATAAGTTTATTACAGAACAAGGTTATGATAGATGTCATTTTGACCACTGTGTTTATTTCAAGAGGCTAGATAACGAAATATATATTATCTTTTTATTGTATGTGGATGACATGCTTGTTGCAGGGTCTAACGTGCAGGATACAAAGGTTCTCAAAATAGAACTAGCTAAATTATTTGCGATGAAGGATTTGGGTTTTGCAAAGAAAATCCTTGGTATGAGAATAACAAGAGACAGGAAAAATTGCAAATTGACGTTGTCTCAAGGTGAGTACATAGAAAATTTGTTGTAGAGGTTTAGAATGCAAAATGCAAAACCAATTAGTACACCTTTCTCCAGTCGTTTCAAACTAAGTAAGGAGATGTGTTCAGAGACACAGGAAGAGATAGATTACATGTCTAGGATTCCCTATTCATCAGTGGTTGGAAGCTTGATGTATGCCATGGTGTGCACAAGACTAGATATTACACATGTAGTGGGATTTGTGAGCAGGTATATGAATAATCCAGGTAAATAGCATTGGAAAGCAATACAGTGGATTCTTAGGTATTTGAGAGGTACCACTTCTCATGCATTATGTTTTGTAGGTTCAGACAATGTTCTTCAGGGATATGTTGATGTAGATATTAATGGTGATAAAGACAATAGACAGAGCACCACAGGGTATGTGTTTACGATGGGTGGAAAAATAGTAAGTTGGATTTCAAAAATGCAACAGGTTGTTGCACTTTCAACAACGAAAGCAGAGTATGTTGTTGCTACAACGGCTAGTAAGGACATGATTTGGTTGCAGAGGTTCGTAGAGTAATTGGGTAAGAAGCAGGAGAATAGTAGGATGTACAACGAAAACCAGAGTACCATTCATCTTGCAAATAGCTCATCCTTTCATTCAAAGATTAAACATATATATCTCAAGTACCACTTCATAAGATCTGTTCTAGATGAAGACTTGTTAAAACTAGAAAAGATGCATACTAGCCAGAATCTTGCAAACATGTTGACAAAGGGAGTAACCAAAGAGAAACTAAGTTCCTTCTCAGTTTCTATTGGCCTTTAAGCATGAAGGTGAAAATAATAAATTTACTAAGTCTAAGGTCCAGAGCATAGTCCAACAAGTGCAACATCGGTGGAGTTGCTGTGACCAATCTCTAAGTGGGAGATTGTTGGTTGTGGAGCCTGATCTTCGGAGATATTATTGAGCAGTTATGTTTGTACCCCATGTTTACTATACAATCATCCTATCTAGGGGGGTGCAGAGCCCTCAAGAAATTTTTTTGGGATGTGTGTTGGCCAATAGTTTTGCGGACCCATGGTATTGGGTTAACTATAGTATTTTCCCATGGTATTTCCCCTATAAAAGAAAGCATTGTAACACGGATGTGTACGATATTGTATTGTAAACAATCTCTATGATTGTGTGAGAGATATTGTGAGAGCGTGAAGAGGAATTGCAGCGGTGTTGTTGTAGGTTGTATTCCTTCATCTTTTTGGACGGTAATAAAAGGACTCGCAATTTATGTGTGGACGTAGCCCATCATTTGGGTGAACCACGTTATATCTGTGTCTCTCTGTAATGTGTTTAATTTGTTTTTCATCTTGTTAAATGATTTAACTGTATATCTCTTATTCCTCTATGGTCCTGTTTTCTAACAATTACCATTGGAGTCATTATCCAACCCACACACCTATTTGGTCAATTTTGGCCTAATCAACCTTTATCCTAAGTTTATTGACTTGAATGGCATCAACATCAGCACACCATGACATCATCATGAGAACACCCACGCCCTCCTTGAATCAAGGAGGCCAACTAAGCCTTCTCCTTCAATCAGGAAGGCTAACTAGGCTTCCTCCTTCAACCAAGGAGCAATTCTGGGGTGATATGAGTGTCATAAGTGCACCAAATATTTAGCTGAATGTTGTTTCACCTAATAATCAGTTAATATGAGTTGTAAAGGTGCCTCCCTCATGTAATTGTCTATTTTGGGATGATTTTGGTGAACTGGAGTGAGTTAATGTGCCTGCAACAACTTCTAATGACCAGTATCAGTTCAGTTCACTTCATCGTAGCTGACTGGAGTTAGTGATGCACTACCACCTACTGATTGACATGCAGTGACATGTACTTGAGTTACATTTCATTAGACTCGGTCATTTTTTGCACTCTGATCCAATTAGGACTCAGTTAGAGTCAATCATGGCTCGATTAGTGGTTAACTGGTGTGTTCAGTGTGGCTAGCAGATAATTAAGCTACACCCATCCATGCAATTTGAATGACCTCTAGTGAATTCGAATTGTCTTTCAATCATGCAAGTTTTCATGACATTGTATTACTTATTTTCATTCTATTTTTGATAATATACAATTGAAACCTCCTATCACAGTACCGTTATGTCATTTCATGCCTAAATTGTATTGAATCGCTTGTAAGTCTATGCTTTGTCTCAATATTGTTGTGACAAAATTTAATAATTACATGTCCAGCATCTAACTGAGTCATTGGTCCTTCCACCACTTATTCTTTCGTAGAGTCTAGGACTTTGATTCAATCTTGGACTTGTTTCTTTTCTGAGCTTTATTTAAAGAATAGGTCTAACTCTTTGATGCATCTTTGAACTTCCAAATTCCTTGTTGTCATGTGTGAGTGAGGAGCAGCTTTGGACAATTATGGACGTGCTTCTGGAGTATTGGGAGACCAAGTGTTATCTTCATATTTTTATTTCTCCTTCTTAGAACCCAAACCAGTATTTTCACATGGATATATTTGGAAATCCGGGATATTATCTAGTACAACCGAACTGTCCTTGAACTTGACAAAAGCATCATTCTTCTCACCTTTCTTCTTGAGACCAACTACCTCCATTTCCAACTTCTGGATTGTCTCCTCCTTTTCTTACAATTTATTATTCAAGATTTCTTCTATCCTTTTGGCTTCCTCCAGCTGAGTCTTCAGATCATGATTAACCTCCCTATTTTCTTCAACCTCTTCAGTGGGCTCTTCTTGTTCTCCCTTTTGACTGATTAATTTAGTCTTTAGTTGTTCAACTTCAACATCCTTGTCTTTCATCTGATCGTGCAACTCTTTGTCCTTGTGTGTGAGCTTTAAAAGTAACACCTTCATTGCCATGGGATTCTTCTTATATTAATTCAAAGATTCCAAGATTTTCTTTTTGAACTTTATGAATTAACTATGGTTCATATTTACTGTGTTCATGACCCAATTTTCTCTAAGATCAATATTCATCAACATGAGATGTATCTCATATGTAGCCTTTGATAGACCTTCATCCTCATCTATAAGAACTTTCTCAATTTCATCACACAAGCTATCATTACAATCATAAGATTCAATATCTTTACTGAAGTCCTATTCTTGCTTGTATTATTCTTGATTGATCTCTTCTGGGGGAATGTCTTCTGATTCCTGATCTGTCTTTTTGAGTTTTGGTCTTTCCTTTTGATAAATCATCACCAACTTGAACCATAGATATTTGGTTGAATTGTACTCCCATACACTTTCCTTCATTGAGATGAGAAGTCCATCCACGAGGAACTTCAAGGGTTTAGTATTGTCCTTCTCTGCTTCCTTTTGTGTAGCTGATTTTCCCTTATTGTTTGATGGAGTGGGTGGATTGATCACAATATCCCAAACACCAAAATTATTCAAATATTCCTTCATCTTGTTATTCCAATCAAAATAAACTGTAACATCAAGTACATGAACGTCATTGCTTAATGACTCTTCTTTTTCCTCCATTGTGTCTATGGATCTCCTTTAATATTGCAAGGCTGGTGACGGAGGCCTACTCTGATACCAATTGTTGGAAACAATGACCACACTCAAAGTTTGGGTGAATCAGTGTGTGAGAAGTTTTAAGGATTTTTACCTTCTTTTAGTCAATCAGAGAATATCAATCATTATGTCATCAATTGCATAATCAAATTCATGATGATTCATAAGCACAACATCACATCAAAAGAGGCACAAGAATATGTGGAATTTTGATCTTTATTTATTTTACATGGAATAAAACACTCTTCTCCATTACAATCAGCTCCAACTGATGAAAAGAGAACCAACTCTCACAATAGGACCCAACCTATTTTTCTTATCTCCAACTAAGAAGGGTTTGAGGATTCCAATCCTCAAGTGCAAGATTCTTCTTGCAAGAAATAAGTTGGATCTGTTTCACAACCAACCTCTTCTCTGCACATCAATCTCTGCTTATCAAGATCATAAGCTATAGTAGGAGTCATGAGAAGCTTCGTTAAAGAGATCATAAGGTTTTTATGGAAAGGTTGTAAGAACAGTCAAAATAAATTCCATCTTATTAAGTGAGAGGTTTTCTAAACTAAGAAAAATAAAGGAGTGGTATCAATATGAGACCCAAGATTGATGAACCTAGTACTAGGTGTTAAAAAAAAATTAGTTGTGGAGCCTAATCTTCTTGATTCAAATATGTTATTTCAGCCATGTTTGGATCCTAGCACCTAACGGGGCGTGTGGGGGAGACTCCCCCCCTACGCACTATAGTTTTCAAGGGGGTCCAGGGGGGGAGCCTACTATTTTGGGAGCCCCCTGGTGGGAGTTTGGGGAAAGCACCCACGTAGTAAAAATTTAGGAAAAAATGCCTTGTAAAATGTTATAATTTTAGATTCTTGACTAGGTTAATAACGGGTTATTTACAGGCCCATGGTTTTGGGAATCCAATGCTATTTTCCCATGGTATTCCATTTATAAAAGGAATGCATTGTAATAGAATTGTGTATTGTATTGTAGCATTGTAAAACAATCTCTATGATTGTGTGAGAGAGTGAAGAGTAAGTGCAGCAGGGTTGCTACAGGTTGTATCACTTCATTTTGTTGGACGATATTAAAAAAAAGGACTGGAAATTTCTATGTGGACATAGCCCATCTTGGGTGAACAACGTTATATCTTTTTCTTTCTTGTAATGTGTTTTAATATTTTCATATTGTCTATCGTTTATTGTTATTTCTCTCTGATCCTGTTTTTCTAACAATGCTCTTGAGAATTATTATAAGGAAGGAAGAATGGTGGAAAGAGGTAATACACAGGAAATACATAAAATATCCTAGGATTCAGTGTCTTGATATTAATATTCTAGGAAAAGGGTCATGGTTATGGGACTTATGCAAGTCATCCACCTCATTAATAAGGGACCAACTACACTAGTGTTAGGAAGTGAAAGAAAGATTGACATATGGGAAGGTATGATTCATAATAGTTATCCTTTAGTTAATATGGAGAATCTAAGTGGGATCAAAGGATGGCTATAGGAGAAGGAATTACTAACCTCTATGATCTCTCTATATGGCATGAAAATGGAATATGGAAGGTCTGAAAAGCTTGGATTTCCTTGAAATTATGGTTGTTGAGTTTCATGAACCCCTTTCTTAGCTAAATGGTAAATCTCTCTCTCATTGTAAAGTAGAGATGATAGGGGTTGGGGACCAAAAGAAAGCTTCAGTGCTAAGGAAGGTTAAAGGTCCCTCCCTAAGGTTCTCCCATCTCCTCCCCCCCCTAGTATTTGGAGAAAGGTATGAAATCCTAACTTCCCTCCTAAATTGAACACATTATCTTGGTTTTTTAATCATTAGTAAATATTTTTCTTATGAAAATATCATTTGAATATGGTTTGAAGTTACAATAAGGTGCATTTTCTACAAGTGTGAATAACATACCATCATACACTCTTTTTAGACTGTCCTTTCACTCATAAAGTTGGGGAGAATTCCTTCAAGATTTATGCACTAGTTTCAGATTTCCTGCTAAAATATAAATCCTTTTTCAGGGGTGGTATGGAAGTTTCTCAATCTCTCTTACTGGTAAGAGTTCATTGGAAAATGTTTGGGAAGTTGCTCCAAAGTATTTCCTCTGGAAAATTTGGCTCTCCAAAAATAGAGATGTCTTTGAAGACAAGAAAGCTTCTCTTGAAAGGGTAGCTTCTAGTGCTAAGTATCAACTAAAGTATTTTTTCTCAGTTTAGGGATGGGTCCTTTATCCTACCCTCAATTTATCTCCTTCTGATCTTATTTACACTACAACAAAACCATGTGATTAGCGTCTCTTTTAGATTCCTTTTTAGCATCCGTTATCACTTTTAGTGTATTTTTCATCAATTTTTCGACAAAGTGGACACTTTTCTATGGGATAGCGCTTTTAACAGTGTTATTTGCATCCCTTTTCAAAAATTGGTGCTATTTTGGATGCTAATTATCATCCCAATTAGCGTCCCAATTAGCATCCTAATTAGCATCCCAATTAGTGTCTCTTTTTAAAAGTTGACGCTATTTTGGATGCTAACTTAGCATCCCAATTAGCGTCCCAATTAGAATCCCACTTAGCATCACAATTATCATCCCAATTTTCATCCCAATTAGCATACACAAAAAACATCCATATAACGCCAAGAATAGCCTCCAAAAACACGTACTGAATAGCATATCACCATACATTAATCCAGGGTTAGCAACAGGAATTGTGCCATGAATTTCGGTAAGAAAAACATCCAACATAGCACCAATTATAGAGCCAGGAATTGCACCTAGAAAAAATCCAACATAGTGCTAGGTATAGATCCAGGTATAGTACCTGGAATAATGCCAGAAATTTTGAAAGGAACTACACTAGGAATTGCACTAGGTTTAGATCTAGGAATTGTGTTCGAAAAATGTCCAACATAACGTCATATATATCAATGTCAATGTCAATGATCATGATTCATGTGATAGTAATTTTGGATCTTGATTTATCATAATGGCACCTAAATGATCGTAATCATGGAACTTTTAGATCTTGATTAATCCTAATGAGGGGTAAATTACCTTAATGTCACCTAATCACTCTAATGCCATTTGAGTGACCCCAACAACATTTAATAGACCCTAATGCCATCTAATTGGCCCTAACAACATGATGATGATGCATTACTATAATTATGATGGAGCGTATGGATATGATTTGATAAGTACAATACCATATCATCCATTCTTGTGAGGTAGTAGGTATCATTTCTCATTATTATAGAAATTATATTAATGATGACTACGACGACAACAATGATGTTGATTTATTGTATGATGATGTTGACGATGTGGATGTCAACGATGATTATGCATGTGGTATCACTTTTGGATCCTAATTAATTCAACTAATGGAACCTAAATTTCTATAACGACATCTAAACAATCCTATTATCATTGGAATGAATATAACAACATATAAATGACCTTAACAATTCCATGACATTAATCCTAATGTTGATGACTGATTAAGAACACTAATCGAATATGAGTGACCATAATGACAATGATGATGATGATTTTGTTGATGATGTACTTAATGATGACGATGATGATGATAAAGATGATGTTGATGTACCATATGGCATTGATGAAGATGATGATGACAACGATGATGTCCATGATGAGGGCGCATGTCATAATACTTCTGGATACTGCAAGACTTGTGATAATGGATTTAATAACAAGTAATAGAGGTTGTGAGGTATTGACCATAAAAATATTGTTAGCCATTGGGTTTTACATTAACTGATATGGCCATTGGGTTTAGTAGTTCCCCCACCCGCCTACACACCCCTTGCAGAAAGGTAGTACAATACCACCTATTATGGTGCTACCAAAATGTCATCCTACAAGGATGTTTTGGAAAACCTCCCCATCCATACCCTCATGTTTACTAAGAACATCCAAGGCACAAGAAGTGGATATCAATCTTAACAAAAAAGCTAACTTTATTTGTACTCTTAAGGACATTTTTCTCTTGGTTTAAAATGGAATGAAGTAACAAGCATTTCAATAATGCTCATAGTGTTACTTTGAAGAAGTGGATCAAATGTTTATAAATATTTGTCCTTATAAGCATACATCTCTCAAGGAAAAAAAAAATAGTTTGTCAAGTTTTATGGCCCCTATCAAATATTCCAGCATTACGCTACACTATTGACCAATGTTTGATTCCCATGGGATTTATTTTACATAGTAAAAGAGTGATTGAAAACATTGAGGTAAATGCTCAACTTATAATACTAGAAGATGGAAATTCACATGGACACACACATCACACGCACACACATTGCATATCTAATCTTGTCTATATGTACTCTTTGAGAGTGAATTTTACTTGGCACTTTAAGTTAATCACAAATGAATTTAAAGATATGAGTTGAACTTATAACACCAAGACACAATGACTTGTATAACTATATTACAAACCTAGGGTCACCTCCATATTCTATTTAGGTATACCATTTTTAATGTGTAAGGTCTACTTTTTGTCTACAGTATTCAAAGATGAACTAATAAGCTTTTATCATTCACCCCATTCAAGAAGGTAATGAGAAAGTAAGTGTCTCAAGTCATTGAGACTTGTACAAGTGTAATTGTGAATGGATAAACAATAACAATCAACAATTTGTAAATGTCATTTATAACATGGGGAGACAATAACCAATGTGACCATATTATGGATCCAAACCACCTCCATACTCGATTTGTGGTTTGATGACCTTTTCTATAAAGCACATAAAAAAAAAACTAACGGGAGCTTACAATTCATCACCATTTTAGGGAGGTGTCAATTAAAATAGAGCCTTGGGTCAATAAGATCACTATGAAGGGGATCACAAGGGAAAATTTGTAAATAACCCATCTAGGCATCACAAGTCATGATAATAAATAACAACAAATCTACATATAAATCTTAAACTTTGCAGACTAAACAATCAAAATCAAATCCAAGGAATTTTGAAGACATGTCATTTTTAAGAGTAATTATGTTTTTTATGTCCTCGACAAGGGGAGGATATATATAAATTGCGAAGGTGTATTAATCATGTCTGTATAGTCTAATATTTGGAAATTTTTCAATAGTTTCTAATAGTTGTTAATATTCGTATTTTTAAAATTTGAATTTTTTATTTTTTGATTGGGAAAAAGTAACTGACATCAACCTCAGTTTTCCCTTCCCAGGACCTGACGGTGAGGTCGTCTCAGCATTGGGTGTGGTGGTAAGGTTTTCCTTCCCTTTATCTTCTACAATTTTTCCTTTCCTTTATCTGCTATTGCATTACATTCACAATGGTGAATGCACGTTTCCATGGAAAACATCGTTCAATTATTAAAGCTAAGAACCCATATTACATGGCCCAAGGCTTGATTGATCCTAAAATCATGGAATTATTTTTCATTTTACCTACTGCGAAGCCAGGTGACGGAATTTTATAGACTTTATCAGATATCTTTGTTGTGCGCTATGGAAAATCTCAGGTCACAGGATGTAGGAGTGTCTTTAGCTATTGAGGAAACCCCAACATCTCCACATTCCAAGGATAAAAATCCATCGGTGAATTGAAAAACAGTCAGCAATCATCAAAAGGGCAGTGGAGACCTTGGGACTCCCACCACCGCTTTCGTTACAAGAAGTGTCAAGAGAAGCGCGAGACTAAATGATAGGGTAAATCATGTACCATTCGCTCCAGGTAGTAACCTTGAGCAAGAGTGGCCTTCAACTGCAGTAGTAAATGATGGCGGTGATGGAACCATGGTAGATGGACCAAATTATTCTATAAAGAAGAATAACGGGGGAATTTCAAGGCGAGGCATGAGCAAAGGAAATGGAAGCAACAAAGGTCAAGGAAAAATAAAGCAAGCACAATTTCTCTGACACTTAGAGAAGCACATTATTATGCTATTTATGTTTTTACTTGTCTTTAACCTCTTTCAAAACATACCTGGTCTATAGGATTCTTCTCTTAGAATCATAATTGAATTAGTTGTCAATGTGGGCTCCGAAGTTTTTGTTTTCTTTATTCATCTTAAGAATAAAGACACAAGGACAATGGACTAGATTATAGAGAAAATGAATTCAAATTAATATCCGTATTCCAAAGATGTTCAAAAATTTAATTGGGTGGATAAGCACATATGGATAAGAACAACACAAAAATAGTTGGTCGATAAGATGGGGTGGGAGTGAGGCCACATACGCTTTTCCATGTTTGCATGGTGTTTAAATATACCATGCATTGTCCATGAGTATTAGCAGTAAATTTTATGGCTCAATGTATTCAATTTCAACCTCTACCTATGGAATGATCCCCAAGGATCATGCTTAGTTTTATCAACCTTGACATTTCCACCAAATCACACTTGTAGGAAACAATCTTCTATGAAGTACATGCGTGATGATTTGGAGCCTCACACATTTCCTATAAACCCCAATGATAAATTTTAGGGAATAATAGATACCCTATATTTCATTCTTAAACCATGGTCTAAGAGGGAACAAAAAATATGAGATATAATGGACAAACCAAAACTTAAGAAAACCACACAAATATTTTCATATATAATAAAATAAAAAATAACTAAAAAATAGAAACATAAAAAAAATTTCAAAACACTTACCTCACTTATCTCTTGTGCACTTCCAATCAGGCACACTGCCTTCAATCAGGGACAAGCATATACCCACTGCTTAGGAACATGCATTCAAAAACATGTTTGAAGACATGGGATATAAAATCCCAATGGAGCCTCAGAGATGGGATTCCTCATGTGTGTTGTTGTTTCTCTTAGCTTAGTAGGATTTTGAAATAGTGCTATCAACATATTGCCAATGCCAAATTTAATTTTAGCCGAGAACCACTTTCCACATGTCATTATTAACTGCAGTTCATAACATATTTCCAAACTTGTTGCTTGGATGCCTCCTCATAAGTGGACGATTCTAATTCAATGACATGGCTTATCTGAGATATCAAACTAGAGAAACCTTGAAGCCTTCTTAAAGAGATCAACTAAATAATCCATGTCCTCCTCCCTTTGCTCATATTAAAGGGATGACTCATAGACTTGGCTAACTTGTATATCACTGGGAGTATCTCTGAATAAATTTCTCAAGGGAGATCACATATTTACTTTGTAATACTATTCTGATGGGATTTGAGGAGAATAGTTGGCTCTCTCTTGATCTTTGAACTTACCATTTGTTCCAATCTAGTAAGGAACAATCCATCAATAAAAAATGTCTAGCAGATTATCTTTTGTTGACTCTATGCTGACACCTAGGAGGATGAATATCTAGGATAATTGATCCTACATTCCGTGAATCCTCTTAATCCCTCTATAACTCAGCACTCATCTCCTTCTAAGCATAAACAAGATATGCATACTTCATTACTTGTCATCAGAGCAAGTCACATCAACCTCCTCCTGTGGATCTTTCCTACAAGTTAAATTTAGTTCGATAGTCAATAATAACCAATACCAATTTTATATAATGACATAGTCTTAGCATCCATCCATATACTATCAATATGCCATCAAGATCGGATCAATCACATATATGCGACATGCCATGACAATACAAAGAATAAAAACAAATTGGCATAGAAAGTCCTCCCTCTTTATATTTTCCCTTATGCAAAAGTCACAATGATCATCTTGATATAGTCATCATATTGGACATGTAATTCTAAATTGTGCAATGGAATCATCATCATATCATCCTCATGCAGTATCACACATTCATTAGCACAATCTAGGTTAAATCATAACCCTAGAAATGAGAAATTTAACACATGAGGTCATGCTAATTTAATACATGGATGAACTCTAAACTTTTTTCACTTGCAAACTCATATCACATTGATCAATGAATCACAATACTCTATACATAGTAAAATCATCAAACTAGAAGGTATATTGATGATACAAACCCATGATTATTAAATATCAAGTCAATATATAAACACATAAAGAGTTAAATAGGCTCCTTACTCACTTAAGAAATAAATACATGAGTTAAACCTTCTAGGAATCCTAGCCATACTTGACATACCTCTTTAAGAGATCAAGTCTGCATCTTGTTAATTCCATTATCTCTTTTCTTATACCATATTTAGGGCATAGACTAGAAGTATCGTTGGAGCTATAATAAACACATATATTTTACCAAAGATTCCCTTTACACGCCTTGTGGTAGTTTCAAACCATGTGCATGGTCCATGTGTCACACAACTCTCTTTTAAGACCTAAGACATTGATTTTCCTCATATGATATCTAGGGCCTCAATAATCATCTTCATTACAATGACACTCATCTAATACATGCAAGCCAAACATTCTCTTTACAGGGATTTCATGGTGGTTTCATACAAAGTGCATGATCTATGAGCACTAAAATACTTTTTTAAAACCTAAAAAATCAGTGTTTTTCCTTTGACCATGTTTAAGCCATCAAGAACCATGCTCGGTGCATGAAAACTTGTAATAGTGACCATGCAACACATGTAGGACAAAAATGATCTTTATAAGTATGTGTGGTGACTTTGGACCATGCACTTTAAGGCTGCATAGGGTCTAAGCCCATATGAGTTTCCTAAATAATATGTTCATGTCATGAAATTCCATTATTATTGGTTATTCATTGAAGGGTTACCGTTGTGATTCCTAGGAAAATAGTACAATTGTTTGTAGTTGATTTTCTATGGAAACATCACTGTAATGTTACTTTCAATAGAATTCCTCACCCCCTTAAATATTTATTTATGGCAACTGAAAGAAAGAGTTTTCATTTCTCTTGAGGGTTAGAAATCTATTCATCATTGCTTTACACAAATTATTAAACTTAAAAATCCATATTATGGTGTATCATACTTAGAGATAGAAAGTTATAGAAACAATTTTTGTGTGATGCAAATAAGCTACAACAAGTGATTTTTTTTTTTACATTTATTGTCTAAGCAAAGCCAAATAATCTATTTGATTAATCTCTTTAGAAAATACCCATGATAATATTTTAATTCACATTTCATGTATTCCATCCATGTGTGGTTTACACTCACTCTTTTTAGCTATCTCTTCACCTTAGATTAAAATTTGAAAAAAAACCATTTTACATTAAATTCAAAAAACTGAAAACTAAAATGTGTGCATTCCATCCATGTTTCATTTAGTATTAAACTTTTTTTCAGCCATCTCTTATTCTCCTTATATTAAAATTTGAAAAAAAAAAATCATTTGCCACTAGTTTCAAAAAACTTAAATACCTTCCAAGCATAAATATTTGGTCGGTGGTCTGATATCTCGGGCTAAAGTAAATAGAAACAATGTTAGAAGTGCAACCCCAAGTCACTAAGATCTCAAAGTGAAGTTAAGTAAGCCAGTAATATGCAAGGTACAAATTCAAGGTTGATAGCACGATCGCACGTTAAGTAAAGGCAAGCCAGTCGAGTAAAAATAGAATGTTGTGCCCGCGCAAGCAAGCCCGTGCAATCAATATAAAATTTAAGGTGGTCTGTAAACCCGTCTATCAAGGAGTTGTTAAGATGCCACCATGCTAGGTTGTCTGTTGGTTGTTGTCGCACAGAAGGGTAATGGTAATGCTGTATGCAGAGAAAGTAAATAGAAATGGTCAAAGTGTCCCACACATGCACAAGGTGGACAAGGTGGGTGCCAAAGTTTTTTCCAAAAACTAAAAATCCATCTCTGGGCGTCAAAACATGTCAAACTACTTGCCATTGGCCTCCTGGTCTTCAAAGTTGTCATCGTCGACTTTAGCAGAGTAGCACATAGTTAAGGAGAGGGGAATGTGGTGTTGAGTGCTTCAAGAGGGCATTGGGGATTTTGGCCGAGAATTAGTTTTATTTTCCCCTTGATCCAACGGAATCTCGTTTGGAGGTCCTAAATAGTTACAGGTTTAGATTTTTTATCTTGGCGTTTGTGGGTATCCATGAAAATATCCATACTAAAGATGGATTAAAGATGCTGGAGAAATGGGGCGTTGAGTCCTATCCACTCACTCAAGAAAGAATTGAAGAACTCCGACGAGAGGCCGCAGAAAAGGTGGTCAATCAGAGCTTGCAATCTCTTCTGAAGACGGGGGGCAGGGTTTTTCTCATAATAGCTAATGGGAAAGAAGTAATTTTGTCTGAATATGTATGTATGCAGCTCTGTAATTTTATTTGAGTTATTTATAATATTATTGAGATTCGTTTATGCTTCTGTTTTGTTTCCACCATTCTCTGAACTCTCCTTTTTCTTTTGCATATTTTCCATAGATGATCGTAGATATGCTTGATTCTTGTTATTGAAATAGAAGTGACAACACCTTAAAGAACTTTTGCAAGCCAATTAGTTCCCTTTCCTCTATGTCAAGCATGCATGATTGGTTTTATTTCCATCATTTTCTTTTTATTCTTTCTGCCATGAGTCCTTGAGATTTGGTCATTGTGTACCTGGGGGCTCCAAGTCTTGCTGGAATATGGATTTGTTTATGGTAAGCCATACTTCCAACATAAATATTTGGTACAACGATCCAAGCTCTCTTTAGGATCACTTTTTCTTATAAAGGATCCTTTGTACCTTATATTCCATTGAGTAAAAAAATTTACAACTTCCTGGGGCACTCCATCTAAAATAAAATTATTGGAAGGCTAATTGCCATACCTGTTGAGTAAAGTTGTAGTCTAAATAGAAATACCTATGGGATTCTCCAGTCCCAGATCGAGTGCTAGTTCCAGCTTCTCTTCGCTAAGTTCCTGCCCAAGCACCCTTTCGATAGAATATAAGATCTCGTGCCGACAACAGCTAAGTTATAAAAGAAAAAGGTAGCAATCCGAAGCCTCGAGATTGAGTGACTGGCTGTAGTTCCAAGGATCCAAGCAAGACTGGTGGTTGCATTTACCAATGATATCTTCTCAATTCTACATAAACTTCAGGCTTAACCACCTTCATGGGCGCGTTCCTTCCGAACTGGGGATGTTAAGTCTAGTCAGATGAATAGATCTGGATAATAAAAAACTGACAGACCAATTTCCTTCTTCCCTGTCAAATTGCACAAATCTCCAATATTTGGAATTAGGCAACAACAAATTAACTGGACACATTCGGTCGGAGTTGTGCACCAAGCACACTCAATTGATAAAAATATATCTATCTAATAAAAAGTTGATTGGCGCATTCCTGCTTCCATATTCAACTGTAAGAAGCTTCAATTAATCAAATTCGTGAGGAACCAGTTCAAGGGAGTAATTCCCATTGCGTTCAGGAAGTTCATGCAGCTCAAGGGCCTTTACTTAAACAATAATCAACTGGTTAGCAGTCGCACTACAGGTTTGCCCATTCTTACCGTTCTTACTAACTATTCCACATTGGACACAATAGAGTTTTCTTCTAATCCTCTCAAAGGAACTTTGCCCTTTTCTATCGGCCACCTCCCTAAAAGGCTGAAATATCTCCACCTCGACAGCAATGGATTAGCAGGAAAAATACCTCCATCTATTAGAAATCCAACTAATTTAACATACCATGCATTACAGTCCAATTATTTTACAGGGGCGATCCCTTCTTCGCTTAATATACTGCAAAAGTTGGAGAGATTATTTCTTGGCGAGAACAATTTACAAGGAAACATACCGATGGAAATCGGGAAACTCAAAAGCTTAGGGATTTTGGATCTTGATTCTAATCATCTATCTGGAAGAATCCTTGATTCTCTTGCAGGTCTTCGGTAGCTACGTTATTTATATCTTGAATATAATTTTTTTAGTTATCAGGTAATATACCTGAAAATATTGGGAAATGTGTGAACTTATTATTGTTATACTTATCAAATGACAATCTCAGTGGGTATATACTTCCAGAAGTTCCAGAAGCTGAAGGTTTTGCAAATTTAGTTTTTTATTTCAACCTATCAAGCAATTTCATTACATGGCCATCTTCCTATCCAATTCGAAGAGATGTCATAACAAAATCAATGTCTCTAAATAAACAAATGCAAATTTAACTTTGAATATTTTATACTTCATTTTTAATTCTTTTTATAGATGCTTATCTATATTACACCAATTTCATTTGTTTAATGACTTACGAAATGAAAATCGAAATTTCTTGTGAGAATTCTTGGCTCTATCAAACTGTTTAGTTTCATATAAATGCAGTTCATAAGGAATGACGCAAAAATCCACCAAAGCACTTTGAAGGTTTACATTTCATGTTTAGCTTTATATAACTACAATTCATGTTTTTAATGCCCCTCCTGAGCTCCGACTTAACACCACCCAGTCCTAGAGAGAGTTTGTCATGAACTTTGTGCGTCTTTTATTGGGAAATATGATAGACAACACTATTCGCTGCATGTTTGAACAACCCCGCACTTTTAAATTAATGCATGGTGTAAAAATCACCTACAGTCATGTATTTTATTCCTATTGGAATAAATATTGTGAATGGCGATTAATTGGATTCTTTACCTACATGAAATTGAACTTGCGCAAGCAGATTTGGGGTGGTGGATGAAGCTGATGATGTTAAGTGGTTTCTTTTGACCGGATCAGTTCGTATTACCTTAAACTATGTGTATTTTTTTATTCTCTTACAAAGTTATAACTATTTATTTGCGCCGAGAGGTATTCTACAGCCCATTGAGCCAGTCTGAGGGAGATCTTGTAAGGTTTGTGGGTGTAACCTTTGCCCATATTATGTTGGACAAAAATAATATTCCTCCGGTATAAAGGAGATGTTGTAAAGTTTGTGGAAATTTTGTAACATTTTTCTATATATAGGCTATTAATACCAGAAAGATCTTGTAATGTTTGTCTAATCATAATTTGTAACCTTTGTTAAAAAAAGGAAAATAAAAATTAAAAAATATTATATCAGCTATTAATAAATAAGAAGACACACCATAAAAATTAACAGAATCCAGAATCTACGGCAAAGAGAAGGAGAAGCGGCAAAGAAAAGGTAACCAAGGATGTCTGAGCCTCTGCCTATGGTTTGACTGTAGGGCCTAGATCTCTGTGTCTAAGTCTAATAGCTGATCCGACTCAGTTATATATATGTGTAGGATAGAGGAAAGGAGACGAGGATGGAATGAATGAATTTAATGGAATTGAATCGTCTGCTGGAGAAAACAGCTTCAAAGGAAAAGAAGTTGAATTGCTCAACTATCACAGCTCTCCAAACAGTACATTCCTCTGCCCTCTACTCTCAAATCGCATGCATGCATTTCAGGTTCGGCTTTGTTCTTTTGGGAGGCAAACTGCCATCGGTTGGAAGACAAGACTTCGATATGGTTCGAGTCCTTCCAAACCCTACTTGAACAAATTTGAGCCCTTCGAGACCATGACATAGGTATGTATGTATGGCCATGGAATATTTTTGCATTTTTCAGTAGTTAGACCTTGAAGCCACTGCATAACTTTTATTATTCATCAACAGTCATCAAAATGGTTTGGGTTGATTAAGAAAATGTCGTAATATTTGAACACAGTTCCGCCATAAAAAGGATTTCTGACTACAAAGTAAGTTTAATCAGTTTGTAGCCAAAATATTTACCAAAATATAAGTGATTTATGTGCGGGAAATCCCCCCTCTATCACCTTGAGAAAAATCCCTCTGCCTTCCTCATAATTCTGCAATGGAAACCGGCTGGTGATCCCATTATCCATGATAGTGGCCATCGTAATATTACGACCCATTCTAAAATTACTCCTGAATATTATTCACATGAGTAAATTTAAAATTTTAAGACAATTTATTACAGTTAACCACAATTTATCTCTTGTTAGGGGAAACATCCCCGCCATAAATGTCAATTGTCTATTATGATTCTGATCCTCTGCCATACATTTTAGCTTTAGATTTAATTATTGTTTTTCTCAATAAAGCTTGGCGAATGGACTACTTTTTATTATTATTTCAATAAAAACAAGTTTTTCTCAATAAAGCTTGGCGAATGGACTACTTTTTATTATTATTTCAATAAAAACAAGTGGAATAAGCAACAAAGTTGCTTACTGATGATTAATAACTATCCTTTGTTGTTGATTTTATTTTTGGTAGAGATCTGAGCGATCTGCATGAGGAGGAAACAAGCGATCTGAGCGATCTGCTCGTGCTTCAAGCGACCTGCACGAGGAGGAGACCTGCTCGTTGCCAGAGGAGCTGGGCTTGAACCTTTGGATCGTGGGCTGCCAAAGGTGGCGTTGATTGCTGCCTGAGGCCATCCTGGCAAAGCTGGAGGACAAAGATGGGCTCTCCGATCCCTGAGGATCGAGATCCGTCCCAGGCTCCTCACCTGGTTGAATTTGATCGCCTAGTCTCATCTTACACCAAGAGATCCGGCAATTCCGAACTTCCGAAATTTTTCAAAAGGCTTGAAGATGTGCCGGAGGTTGCCCTCCCTCCGGAAGAAACCATCCGGGTAGCTCTTTCCCTTGCAGATCGAGCCCTGATTGGTCAATTTACGGGACTCTGGCCTACGCCCAAATCAACGGACAGCTGGGTTCAGAGAAACTGGAGACCCCTAATCTCCAACAATGTTGCTTCCTACTCCATCGGGCGAGGGTTTTTCCTCTTCGACTTCGAATCCAAGGATGATAAAGAGCTGATCTTTCGAAACGGGCCCTACTTCATGGGACCGCAAGGTCTTTACCTCAACAGGTGGTCGCCGGACTTTGATCCTGAGGCTGACACGCCAAGAGCAGTGCCAGTTTGGGTCAGGCTGCCCAATCTCCCAATGCATTGCTGGAACCCTAAATCCCTCCAGGCCATAGGGACTGCGCTGGGGAATTACATAGATGCAGCGAGCCCGAAATATCAATACGCTTGCGCTCGAATCTGCGTTGAGGTCGACCTAGAAGCTGGTCTCCCGGAAGCCATCAAGTTAACCGTGGGAAGCTGGTCCCATTTCCAAAAACTTGATTATGAACAATTGCCCTTCAAGTGCAGAGGATGCCATGAGTATGGGCATTTTATCCACAACTGCCCAAAAAAACCTGAGAACCAGCAGGATAAGGCAGAGGGATGGCAAAAGGTGTCTAGATCTAAATCCAAACATCAATTCGGGAAGGGAGCTAAGAAAGGTGAAGGGACCAGTGATACAAGGGCCACCAATCTTGAAGGCTCAGTGGAAGCAACCAAGACTAAAGCAATGCCAGAAATAAGGGAAGACCTAACTGAAACTGGTGAGAAATCCAGCAATGAAGGGACCAAAGAATCTGAAGCAGAAATATCAGCGCAACATATGAAGGATCCAGAGGAAGAAAAAGGCCCGATCACTGCAGGGGAAACCTTGGGGAACTCAGAAGAAGACACTGGTTCGGAGGAAGAGGAAGAGGAGGAGGGGGAGATCGAAATAACCACTCCGAGAAGACCTAAAACAAGGGGAAGAAAATCCACGAAAGAAATAAGAGAGCAGGCCTCTTACAAGGATAAGCTGCAAGGATCTCAGCTAACTTTGGAAAAGCTCCTGAACTCTGCTAGGAACACCCGACAGCAAGGGCATGCCCAGAAAGGGATGCCTAAGCTTCCCAAAAGTAAGTAATGCGGGTCCTCTCCTGGAACTGTAGAGGTCTGGGATCTAAAATCAAAGAAGAAGCAATGTTAGATCTATCTTCTTTACATAAGCCGGACATCTTCCTGATCCAGGAGACGAAGATGGAGGAAGCCGACTTCCTCCAAGTCAGTCAAAAATTTTGGAAAGGCAAAGGAAAAGCTGCAATAAGCTCAAGAGGGGCTTCTGGCGGCATCGGAACCCTTTAGAATGACAAAGAATTTGATACGGTTGGTATCAAGAACAGCAGCCATTGGATCCTTACCCAGCTTAGGCAGAAAGCCTCAAACTCTCTGGTAAGTATCTTCAACATCTATGCTCCCAATTCCGCAGCAGAGAAACACTCCTGCTGGGACCTCTTGCGTAAGGAGAAGAGTAATCTGCATGGTAACATAATAATTGCAGGCGATCTGAATGTCACTTTAAGTCCTGAGGAAAAGAGAGGAGGATCCTTGGTCAGGGACCCCATCAGGGAGACGGTTGATGAAATCATCCTAGATTGGGATCTCATGGACGTTAAACCTGCGGCTGGAAAGTATACCTGGAACAATAAAAGAGTAGGGCCTGGTCATATTGCCGCAAGACTTGACAGATTTCTAGTTCAGGACTCCTTCCTCCTGCTGGGGATGAATATTTCCTCCATAATTCTGCCCTTTGGAGTCTCAGATCATAGGCCCATTCTCCTTGAGATGGCTGGTATCAAGAATTGGGGCCCAATTCCTTTCAAGTTTAATCCACTCTGGGCAAAGCACTCTGACTTCCTCCAAATTGTAACCAATTCGTGGTCCCCACCAGTCAATGGCTCTGCCTTCTACGTATGGGAGGAAAAGTTAAAAAGATTGAAAATCTGCCTTAAGCGCTGGGCCAAAACCATACCCTCTCCTTCAGACCAGAAATCTCATGCAGAGAAGGAACTCGAAGCCCACCAGGCTGCGCTAGAGGCCAAGGACGTGACTGCTAAAGATCTCATTGATGAAGCCGTTCTACATGCTAATCTTCACCAAGCCTGCAAAATCGAATCTGACTGGTGGAAGATTAAGGCCAGATGTGATTGGCTAGTTGATGGGGACAAAAACACCAGATATTTTCACAAGCAGGCCGCTGCCAGAGTCAATTACAATCATGTGAAAGAGATCCATATCCAAGATCGCGTTATAACCAGCCATGATGAAATTAAAACTGAAGCTTCCAGATATTTCAGGGAACTCTACACGGCCCAGCCTGCTGAGGAGAACGCTGAAATCTTGAACCTCATTCCCAGCTCCATTAAAACCAGCGATAATGATTCACTTACCCAGGCTATTTCGATGGAGGAGATTAAGAGATCTATTGATGGAATGAAGGATGACAGGGCTCCGGGACCTGATGGATTTAACGCCACATTTGTTAAACTGTGTTGGAACATCGTCAAGAAAGACTTAATTAAAATGGTCCGGAAGTCCCAGAGATGCAGTAAAATTGGCGGAAGCACCAATTCGGCATTTCTGGCCTTAATTCCCAAAGAGAAGGAGGCCAAAAACTTTGACAGGTTCAGGCCTATTTCTTTGTGCAATATAGGCTATAAAATCATCACTAAGGTCATGGCAAGCAGACTCAAGTATATACTTCCAAGACTGATCCCGGAGAATCAAGGAGGATTTGTAAAAGGCAGGAAGATTTGGGAAAACATCATTCTAGTTCAGGAGGCTATTCACTCCATCCTGAAGAACGGTGACAAGGGAATGGTGGTCAAAATCGATCTGGCCAATGCCTTTGACAGGGTCAGCCATCTATTTCTTTTCCAGGTGATGCAGAAATTTGGTTTCGCCCCTGCCTTTATTTCTTGGGTCCGGGCTTGTATTAGCAACCCGTGGATTTCCCCACTTATCAATGGCAGAGCTGGGCCCTTCTTCCAAGCCTCGAGAGGCCTGAGGCAAGGATGCCCGCTCTCCCCGCTCCTTTATGCCATCCAAGCCTCTGTTCTTAGCTTTCAGCTAGAGACTGCCAGGCTTGACCAGGAACTCCCCGGAATCCAAATAGCTAGAGGTATCAAAGAAATTAATCACGCACAATTTGCGGATGACACGATCTTACTAGGTGGTGCTAGTAACATTATTGGCAGACGTTTCAAGACTGAGCTGAGTCGTTACTGCCTTGCCTAT